>VKHL01000012.1:0-327453 GCA_015146655.1 Ochromonas danica
GGATGAATCAAGTGAAAAAGGAAGCGCCAAGGCGCTATTGAGTGCAAAAGAATATGTGAAGCTTTGTGGCATGGACTCGGATGACGCGGATGATGTTGAAGAGATTCAGGGTGATCTGGACGACGCGAAGCGAGCTTGGTATGCGACGGTAGGATCAGAGAAGGAAGAGTATAAGCTACATGAGTTGAGTGGAGGAGAGGAGGGTGTGCAGGACGGGTCGGATGAGGCGGATGACGAAGTGTTGGAGAAGTTGATGCAGGCTCTGGGCACGACGTACAGTGCAGAGGAGCATGGATTAGGCATTCGTCGAGCAAGTCGCGCATTCTATGAATCACGCAAGAACGAAGAAGACAGCAAAGCGGGATCGGAGTTGATACTACCTCGGGAGGTGTTCATGGACTGGTATATTCGTTGGTTGCATCATAACGAAGATGACGAAGATGAAGGCGAAGGCGAAGATGAGGGTGAAGAAGTGGACGAGGAGGGCGAGAAAGAAGAGGGCGAGAAGAAGAAACCATCGTCAGCAGGAAGTTGGTCGAACGTGACTTGGTCGATACCTCCCGTGGTCGGAGGGGATTCAAGCACAACCTGGAAATGTGGTGTCTGCAGTATCAACAATGCGATGAATCTTTCCCGCTGTGCAGCTTGTGAGGCACCCAATCCCAATGCAAGCAGCTTGAAGAAAGATGCTGACTCGGAGAGCGCGACTGCTTCTACATCAGGAGGCGAATCCAAGCCCAGTCCATTTCTATTCAGTTCGGGCGTGGGAGGCAAGGCTTCTGATGCAGCAACATTTCCCTTCGGAGTTGGGTCGTCTTCTTCATCATCTTCATCTTCTTCTTCCTCCTCTTCCTCCTCCTCGGCAGTAGCGTCAACAGCACCACCAGCAACGTCGTTTTCCTTTACATCTGGGGGAGCAGGAAGTGTGAGTGCGTCGTTTGTGCCACCCACATCTTTTAGCTTTGGTAGCACGAACAATCAGACGGTGGGTTTCACGAGCTCTGTTCCGATGTTTTCGTTCACTGCATCTGGCGAATCTGAATCGAAGTCGGTAAATGCTGCGACAACTGTGACAACTGCGACAACAGAGGCTGCCACAAGCTCAGGCTCAAACTCCAGCGCAAGCAAGGAAGAGCCAGCAGTGGATGAATCAAGTGAGGAAGCAAGCGCTATGTCGTTAGCTGCGACAACTGTGATTACTGCAGGTACTCATTCTTCTGGAGGGTTATGCTCTAGCTCAACTTCAGTTATGGAAGAGATACCATCGAAAGAATCGATGGACGCAGAAGTTTCCAAGTCGGTTAGCGTAGATGTGTCGGTTGTCGATGATAATGCAGCTTTTGAACAGTCTGTTTCCGTGTCTAATAATGATGATGTTCCATCCAGCTCTGAAATCGAGGGTAGAGTGGCGCCAAAGAATGATGCTGTCTTGGCCAAGTCGGTTAGCGTAGATGTGTCGGTTGTCGATGATAATGCAGCTTTTGAACAGTCTGTTTCCGTGTCTAATAATGATGATGTTCCATCCAGCTCTGAAATCGAGGGTAGAGTGGCGCCAAAGAATGATGCTGTCTTGGCCAAGTCGGTTAGCGTAGATGTGTCGGTTGTCGATGATAATGCAGCTTTTGAACAGTCTGTTTCCGTGTCTAATAATGATGATGTTCCATCCAGCTCTGAAATCGAGGGTAGAGTGGCGCCAAAGAATGATGCCGTAGAGATAGCTTCTAATGCAGCTCCAATTGAACGGTTGAAAGTGTCTTCGCTTGGCAGCAAGATTCCTTCATTTAAAAGGAATAGCGCTGTGATTGCTTCTCCACCCCAGATCATTTCTTATTCAACACAAGTTCATGTTTCTACAAATGTTTCTCCAAGATCGCTCGTTAGCCAATCCTCGCCAAGATCTTTTCCCCCGACACCTGACAGCACGGGGAAGGTCGGGAAGGTTTTATCATTTCCGTCTCCCCAAAGTGAAGAAGAAAATGCTTCTTCTTCTCCCAGCAAGCAGGCTGGAATTCCTGTTGGGAAGAGTGGTAAACGAAAAAATAAAGGCAAGAATAAACATGAGCAAAGTTTGGTTACCAACAATTCGACTAATCAAGCGGAAGTCTCAAAGAATCAACAGCAACAACAAGAGAAAGACCTCCTTGGTCAAAGTCAAGGTGATTTGAAAGAGGAAGCCAAGGTTGTAACTCACGACAATCTTGCAAAAGAACAGTCTGTTGAGCAAAGCCTATCTGCTACTAGCCCATCTGCAAGAAGTCCATCAACAAGTGGTCAATCTCCATTTGGTAGCTTTAGCAGGATTCCATCGTTTTCCCAAAAGAAGAAAGCTGAGAAAGGCCCTCCATTTCAAGCTATTCCCCATTCAACCGATGTTCCTGTTTCCACTCAAGAACCACCTTTGCCTTCAACTTCTGGCAGTGCGGAGAAGATTGCGAAGGTATCATTCCGATCTCCACGAAGCGAAATAGAGACTGTTTCTCCTTCTTCCTCGAGCAAGAAGACTCGCTCCTCAAATATTCCAAAATTTAAGGCATCGCCTTCAATTGGACAATCTCCTCGAACTAGCATGGATGAGGAAGTACACCCTTATAGATACGATTGTCACGATGTTAAGTTTCAGCCAGCACAACATCATTCTGTCTCTGTGATGGGTGATGGTGATATCCTTTGGACCCCAACCTTCCCTCCTCAGTCTTCTCCTACTAGCACTCAGGTAGAATCTTGTGCTCTCCCTTCTTCTCCTTCTCCCCGCATTCCTTCTAACGAGCCTTCTCGCAGCATTCTGGACGTAGAGGCAGTTGGTCGGGACAGAAGCCGCGTCGATCACCAGGTGTCTCACATTCCAGCCCATCGCATCACAATTAAAGCAAGGATGGAGACAGCTATGAAAGAGGACGAGTTGAAGAAGAATGATCGACAGGATGGAGTGTTAGCATATATGATGCCTTGGTCAACTCTTCCTTCTGTTTCTTCGCCCTGTTTGCTAACAGCTCTAGAATATGCGGAACTGTTTGGTCTTGGTCTTGGGTTGGCAAAAGAAGTGGAACATGAGTTAAACGCTGCAGCAATTGCTTGGGAAGACACTATTGGCGACTCGTCTTCTTATGAGTTTCAAGAGGAAGATTATTGGCCTGGACCCGAATCCATCCTCAGCAAACTTATGAACTGCTTTGAATGTTGCTATTTGGATCACATCGACGGACAGAATCTTCGGGCTTGGGCCAAACAATCGGGTAATATTCTGATTCGTGATGCATTCATGGATTGGTATATTCGATGGATTTTCAACAGCGACTACAGTCGGTCGGGCACGGAAGAAGGATCTCTGCGCAGTCCATCTAGTGCAATGACCATAGAAAGTCCATTTATTAATGTAGATAGCCCATGCTTCCCTTTATCAGAGTAGTGGTAATCAGACCTACAGTAGTGTTTTATTTGATGTGGTCTAATGGGTGGTGCTTTGTGACGTTGTAGTGTTAAAGAACAAAAGATTGCCGTTCATTAGCTTAGTGATGTTAGACTGAGAGCTTGATCTCTCCACTGCTTAACAAAGGTACTATGACCCAGGCGATGTCGATTGGACCACTTGTTATCCATTTTGTTGTTGTCACCTGGTGAGCCAATATGATGGACAAGCAAAGATTCGAAGTGATGGACTGGAAAGATCCACAGTTTACAACAATGACACTCTGGAGTATCAACTTTCACTGTTTTCCAGTCATTCAAATGCATCTCTGACTCTGTCTTCACCTTGTAACGAATGTGTTGAGGACTGCAGAGGAATGGCTGAGTAGACGCGTAGAATGGTCTCCCGCGATGATAATTCTCCATTATCTCTTGTCGACTGAGGAAATGACAATCCTTTTCCAAACTCTCCAATTGACGCTTGGAATAGATTGCACTAGCAGCATATGGGACAGCTAGTTGATCTGGTTTGAATCGCAAGTATTGGTTATTGAGGATGATGGTTGGGTTGGTGTCAAGGAGGATAGGTGTGTTGGTATGATTCACTGTCATCAAATGACGTAAAGAGACATCCCAAATAACTCGATTCATAGGTACATTTCTATCAAACCATTTCACTTCATTCAATAGTGTGTTGCTTGTTGTGGTGGTGGTACTGGATGCTCTTCGTCTGACCCAAGCATTCTCATATCTCAACAACCCCACAATCACCTGCTCCTCCACCTCCTTCCACTTGCTACTCTCCTCCAGCCACTTCTTGATAGTAGCTAATCGAATAGCGACGTCATCTTCACTGAAGACGAAGAGGTCATAGGAGGATAGATAGTGCATGAAGTGTTGGCGATGATAAACCGACAGCTCTTGATCGCTCTCCCATTGCTTATGACTGGTGATGGAGATGTCTAATTGATTGGCTGTGCAATACCTCTGAATAGACAACTCATGAGCCAGAGCGGAGTAGTCGATCTGTGCTTCGAGGAAGACGTCAAGAATGACACGAACACGATGACCAGCTTCACACCAATCCAGTGCGTGGTCTAGCAGCACTTCAACTACATCGATTCGATCCACTACAGACCCCATCGCAATGCAATACAAGATAGACGGAAGCGTCTTCTTCTTCTGTGGAGGAGGAGGAAGCTGTTGAAGCTGTTGTAGGGGCACTGCCTGGTGGGGAGGAGAGAGTGACCTGAGAGAAGACTCTGACTCTTCATGCCATGAGAGAGAAGAGAAGATATAGGCCAAGAGAATCATGAAAGCTATTAAGAAAATAACTATCATGCGATTACTCCACATCTTCTTCATCATCTCATTGAAAGGAAAGTCACCATTTCGTGATCACTTCTCATACCCGGATACTTGACAACGGTCCGACCTTCAGGTTGGAATGATCCCAAGATTTAACTTGTCAGACTGCCCATTAATGTAATTTCACTAGTGAGTAATGTAATTGCATAAAAGAGGCTGCTGCTCCAAACAATGGAGATGAAATGCACATGATGATGATGATAGTCACGAGATCAATTCGTTCAGGTGGAATTACCTTTAAATATGGTTGTCGTGGACTTTCTGTAGAAACTCCTTCTTCTTCTATCCCAGAAGATCTGGAAGCGTTTCAAAAGGGACGAGGTCGATCAGAACGTGTCGACAGTGTCACTTTGAATATGTTAGAAGATCGCAAAAGACATCATGAACGAATGCTCAATATAAGTCCTCTCCCTAACAATGTAACTGCTCTGGAAGAACAGGGGTTTGGTCGTAAACGACGACTACCCAATCTGTACAAACACTCACTGGGAAGGAGTCCATGGGAAGACCAGCATCATGAGGCCACGGGTGCTGGAGGAAATGTCCTTCATCTTGCCTCAACAGATGCTGGACCATGGCCCATTTTCAAGCACATGCTCCCTGAGATCGCCTTTGCAGGTCACTCGAACAGCGGCAAGGTGAGCCAATGGCCTGCTGCTGACTCATCCTTACTGCAAAGAATGCTCAATACCATGTATAGTCGACTCTTGTGAATGCTATGGTAGGTGTTCCACCACGTACTGGACCTGCTAAAGTATCTGATCGTGCAGGATGGACTGACCAGATCTGCTTCTATCAGGTTTGCTCATATTCACCATCATATTTGTTGTTGTTTGTGACATGGAAGTGATCTAACAACTTTCTCTTTAGCTTGGTAAAAAGCCTCCTATCTTTACACTCGTAGATCTCCCAGGTTATGGTCATGCCATTGCTGAGGTGGAGCAGAAGAAAGGGTGGAAAGTGATGATCCGTGACTATCTCTCCAATCGACCTGTCCTTGCGAGGTAAACCAACCAGCCATACAGTCAATCTAGAGTGAATTAGATTCAACATAATGATCACTTATTCTATTAGATGCTTTGTGCTTGTGGATTGCTCGAGAGGATTGTGCGATCAAGACTATACCTTCCTGCGCTTTCTATACAAGGTTAGTAGTAAACGAGTTTTACACAAGTTTTGGTTTGGTTGACAGTGGGTAATTCTGTTGTCGAGTATCTTCAACAATATATTGATCTTATCATGCAATTATAATTAGAGGAAGATCGACTGGGGTATTTTGATGACCAAATGTGATCTGCTGAGTGCTGAGGATTTGGAAAAGTCTCGCATTGTGATAGCTCAAGATTTGGCACGCTTTGGATACACTCTCACCTCATCACTGCCTAATCAGCCTGAGCCATCTGAAAACCATCTCCTTTCAGCGATGGATTTATTGCTTCGTGGTGATCGAATCTGTCTTGTTAGTGCCAGTACTGGAGCAGGGGTGAACAAATTGTTTGAGACTCTTTGTCGAACAGCTCATCACAATGCTGTTCCTTTCCAAGTTAAGCATGGTAGGCGAACACTATACTCGTCGTTGCCTTTGTTGTCTCATGTCTCATTTCTTACGCCCCTCTTTCGTTCAATAAATTGACAATTATCTTCTTGATATAGGTGTGCGGGAACATGTTCTAGCAGCAAAGTTAAGAGCAGACCAATCACATAAAGATCTTACTCCTAGCAAAGTTACTATTTCAAGTCGCTTACGTAAAAAACTTAAGTAAATCTTTTCGTTGGCTAAAGTATCCAAAGTATCTTTCTATCTTGCACCAATGCACATCATACTCTTCAATATCCGCCAAACTAAGTACTGTACTGGAGTACGTAAGTCTGGGAGATCTTGTTTCCTAGACCCGCCAGGTCTGGGAGAAGAGAAAGAACGCGTTTCTTGTGCGTTGTTCCCAGCTCTGGGTCTGGCACGAAAAGATCCAAGAGGTGTTTTTGCACTGCCCGCCAGCGGATCTCAACCACAATTGAATTGAATTGAAGAAGTCAAACCGTCTCCCTCCACTCAATCTCTCTTTGACCTTCCTTCCTCTAGTTCTTCCTTGACATTACTTGAGACACGAGATCTTTAGAATGAGTTCAATCATTCAAGATGTTGGTCATTATGCTTACTTGTTCGCAGAACAAGTTGGGCTAATGTGTTTGAAAAATCTTAGTCAAAAAAAGCGTAATGGGAGACAGTTTTGGAAAGATACGATCTTTACTCAATTCTTTCTCCTTGGGTTTGTCATTTACATCATTTACTCTTCGAGTAATATTAACCCATCTCCTCATAGTTATGACCTTACTGCCTTACCTCCTTTGTCAGATCAAAAGCCATGGGGTATCTTCAACAAAGGATCCGAAGGCAATAATGATCAAACCTCTATCTCTAAGAGACTTTACTATTGCCCTAACAATCATGCGGGTGTGAACAACTTGGTGAACGCTTTGGTTGCCAAGTACCCGGATATCGATGCCATTGGAGTGGCTGATCCAAGTGGTGTGCGTGACCTCTACGAGTCAAACATCTACGACACTTGGGCTTCTTTGCAGTTTACCCTCTCTTCTAATCAGGAATCGACTGGATTACTTGTTCCTTCCCCAAATGACCCAAGTGTGGTGTCTTATGCCATCTTGATTAGTCCATCGATTTATAGCACTCAGATCTCCACTGATAACTATACCGATAATGTCTACAACAAGGCACAAGCAGAAGCCGATATTTTCTGGAGCAGTGGCTACTTTACCTTACAGAACTTTATTGCGACTTACTTGGCCAAGGAATACAATACTACAGTTCCATCCGATTACACGGTAAGTACCAGTCCTAAGTTCTTTGCTACCTCTCTTTCTCATTTGTTTCATATGATTTGAAACATTGAAACATAGATTGACACGTTTGTTCAGCGATTCCCTAAATCAGATGTCTATGATGATCAAGTTGATATCAACATTGCTGCCATGAGAAATTTGATTTGGAAATGGATGGGTGGCACCATTCTGTCGATTTGTCTTTTCCTACCTATGCTTTCAGTTCTAACAGAAATTGTTCGTGAGAAGCAGTTTCTGATGAAAGATTTGTTGGAGATATCTGGTCTGATGAATTCTTCGTACTGGTTTGCTTACCTAATTTCCATGTTCACGATAGGCCAAATCACAATGTAAGTTACCAAAAGATTTTAAATCTTATTTTGGGCTTGCATTATGCTGGAGTTGCTCCTTTCTAGGTGGTTTACGATTGGATTTCTGACAGCGACTAAGGTGCTGACAGCATCTCGTGTGGGTCCCTATGCCGCGTTATGCAGTGTCTTCTTACTTGGAGCTGGATCGTTTGGTACAGCTTTTGGCTTCGTTATCCCTCGTTCTGAGTACTACGGTCTGCCTGTCTTGGTTACTACTTGTGCTTTGACTGTCTGCGGAGCTTATTTGGGTGTTGCAGACAATATCACCAGCGCACTTAAAGCGTTCTTTTGTTTCTTGAGTCCTTCCATCGGCTTGACGATGGGAGTTCTATCCATTGAAACCTATTTGCATAACAATGGCGGAGATATGGACTACAACTATGTTTATGATCGTCGTGACTATCCTTCTCTCAACGTAATCATTCTTGCCATGGCATGCAGTGCAATTTTCTATTATTTGATCACGATTGGCATGCCATTCGATTGGATTTTCAACAGAGAAAATCCGGCCGAAATCTATGCTAACTCAAAAGCTAATGAGATTAAGTATCCTTGTGACAACGAAGTTGAAGAAGCAAAGCTTTCTGGTGGCATGGCTGAGCAGGAAGACAATGCTGTGCTGAAGGTGAAGAGTCTAACTTGTGTCTATCCTGATGGTACTCAAGCTGTTACGGATATGAGCTTTAATGTAAAAGATGGAGAAGTTTTGTCCTTTCTGGGTGCTAATGGTGCTGGCAAGTCTACAGTGATGAAAATGCTATGTGGTACTTTGGACCCAACTGCTGGCGATGCTGTTGTGAATGACTATAGCATTACTCTTCAACGTGTGATGGCCAGACGAAACCTTGGTATTGCTATGCAACAGGATGTTATTTGGGATGATGTAGATGTTGAAGACCATCTCATGTTATTCGGTCGTTTGCGTGGTCTTCATGGTACTGTGCTTCGTGCTGCTGTTGCCGACATGGCTGAGAGTTTAGGTTTCCCCGACAAGCGCAAAAGTTTGGCTGGTACCTTGTCTGGTGGTCAAAAGCGTCGACTTTGCGTCGGTTTAAGTATGGTGGGTGGTAACAAAGTAGTCTACTTGGACGAGCCCACTGCTGGGTTAGATCCTGTCTCTCGTCGCCAACTATGGGAACTGGTGCAGAAAAACCGCGAAGGAAGAGCTGTTCTTTTAACGACTCACTTTATGGATGAAGCAGACATTCTGGGTGATCGCATTGCCATCGTCAAAGAAGGAAGGCTCCGTGCACTTGGCACTTCTCGCTTTCTCAAGCAGCGCTTTGGTATCGGCTACCTTCTTCGCATGTCTCTTAAGGAAGGTGCAAACGTTGATATCATTGTGAAAAATTTGCAGCGCTTTATTTCTGAAGCTAATGTTTCTTCGAGCGCTGGTACGGAATTGGCCGTTCGTTTGCCGCGTGAAGCTGTTCACATCTTCCCCAGTATGTTGGAACATTTGGAGAATAATGGACTATCTTTGGGTGTTCTATCTTTTGGTATCGAAACGACTACGCTAGAAGAAGTATTTATGAGAATTGTGAATGAAGACGATGAGCAACTCTTTTTAAACCATGCTGAGTCTAATCGTCTGTTGTCTGCTACAGCGGAAGAACGTGAAAGGAATCGCAAAGAACTAGAGGAGCGCGACGAAAAGCGCATGCCATTGTCAGATGAAGTGATTAGCTCTTTGTTGATCAAAGGAAAAAATGCTCATGGTAATGTATCAGCTGCCGCACTTCTTCCAGCTCAAGTGGCTATCATGTTGTGGAAACGATACTATCAATTTGTTCGTTCTCGTGGACAGTGGGCGATGGGTTTGGCTCTTCCAATTATTCTGGCTATCCTCGTGGGTCTACTTTTGAGTACGATGCCTACCAACTTGCTTCGTAACGACAATGACTTGGTCTATGCGACCTATTCTGCCTTTGAACGCACTTTGGTTGGAGCCAATTCGAACGCAGCGGCCGCATCCCTCATGGGAACAGCGTTCCCAGGTTTAGATATAGACTACGTGGGGAATAGCTATGCAAGTGTTTACAATACTATCGAGCAAGTGGCAGATGCTGCACAAGGAATTCCATCAGTGGACGGGATCTTTTATGATTCTTTGACCAATTTTACTGTGATTTATAATGCTTCCTATCCGATTAACTTTGCTGGTGCAGTGCAGAGCATGTTAAATGCTGCTATAGCCAACGCTACTAACAATATGCTCACTATTGATCAGTCCTATGCCTCTTTGCCTTCCAATCAGGTGGACTTGCAGTTAAACAATGGATTCTTTGTGGCCATGTTAGTGGCTCTGATAGGTGGCTCCTTTGGTGCTGGTATGAGCATTATTCTGTCTGGAGAGCGTGTGAGCTTGGTAAAGCATCAACAACTGTAAGCCAACTGTGTGATTTTGTTTAATTTGTCAGCTCACTCATGTCTTTGTTCATTATAGGGCATCTGGAGCTTCTAGTATCGCTTATTGGGTGGCCAATTTCATCTTCGATTTCTTTGTGGTCTTTACTAATGTTGTGATCTTCGCCGTTGTGCTGTGTATTTTCAACCCTTCTACATATGACAATGATGGATTTGGATACGTGGTGGGAAGTGGATTCTTCTTCGCTATAGCCTCGATCTTCCGCTTCTATTCCTTTTCATACTTCATTGCAGATGTCCGCTTGGCTCAATCAATTTATTTCTATGGAACTTTAGCCGTTGTCTTCGTGCTGATTGATACTTGGTTCACTGTCCTCTTTGTGACCGCGAGTGGTAATATCAATCGAGGTGATGTGCAAGTGTTGGCCATGGTTTATGCAGCCATTGACCCAACATTTGGTTGGTATACCACTATTTTGTATCAGAATAACTTCTTGGGAATCCTCACGCAGAATGAAGGAGATGATTTCTGGTCTCCCAATATTGCTGGTGGATTGCTTGCCATGATGATTCTCTCGGCTGGAGCGTACGCACTCATCTTTATTTTCGTCACAGAGCAAGCTTTGACTGGCTTGGCTAAAGGCATGTGTGCAGATTCGTCTCACAATTCAAACCAAACGATTAAACCAATGCATGTTGAGGATGGCACTGCGGAGGTCAACGAACTCTATCGAATTCATGCTCATATTGACGTGGGCTATGAAAAGGCTAAGAAGAATCGCCATAGTCTTTCAACTGAGCGTGGTGTTGCTATGGAAGACCCCGATGTTAAAGAGGAGAAGACCAAAGTCTTTGGTATCGCAGAAAGTGGTGTGCTGAGTGCCAAACAAAGTGCTATTTTTATTTGCAATCTCCGTAAGGTTTATTATGCTCGTGGTAGTATCCCCAGTAAAGTAGCCGTTCAGAATATCAATTTATCTATTCCCCAAGGAGAGATCTTTGGCCTTTTAGGTGCTAATGGTGCAGGCAAAACAACTTTGTTGAAAATGGTTTCGGGATTGGAGTTACCCACCTCTGGGTTTGCGCTGATTAATGGCCATGATGTAGTGACAAACACTGCTCGCGCTCAGCGTTCGATGGGTCTTTGCCCTCAATTTGATACTCTTATCGAGAGGTTGTCTGTGAGGGAGAACCTACTTTTCTTCGGTCAAATCAAAGGTCTGGGTGCTAATGAGCTGATTCCCGTCACCGAGGCGTTTTTGAGAGCTCTCAATATCAAGCGTTATGAAAACAAGTTAGTTCAACAACTTAGTGGAGGCAACCGTCGAAAAGTTTCATTGGCCGTAGCGCTTATGGGTGCTCCTCCTACAGTTTACCTCGATGAAGTAAGTATTTCTCTTGTCTTTCTGTTTTGTTCTACATATAACCAATGTCATTGGTTCTTTTCCCGTAGCCCAGCACCGGTTTGGATCCTGTTGCTTGCCGTCTTATGTGGCGTTTACTCTCGAAGATCTCTTCTGCCAAGAGCACTGCGATCGTTCTTACCACCCATAATATGTTGGAATGCGAAGCCGTGTGTACCCGTGTTTGCATCATGAAACTTGGTCAGATGGTTTGTTTGGGTGACAGCCAGCATTTGCGCTCTACTCACGGCACAGGATTTCAACTCGAAACAAGTCTCAAGAGTGCAGACCGCAATGCACAAGTGAAGAAAGTAAGATTTTTGTTCTGCAACGCATTGCTATTAATACTAACTGTTGTTTTGTCGTCAGTTCATCGAAGACAACTTTGACGGTGCCGTTTTAATTGAAGATCATGCCACAATGTTGAATTATGAGATTCCTCGTGAGTCCATTGCTAAGCTGTCCAAAGCGTTTAAGTTACTACAAGACAATAAAGATCGCCTGGGTATCGAAGATTATGTCCTCTCTCAGTCCACTCTTGAGCAGGTCTTCTTGAAGCAGATTCGTGTGAATCAGAGCGATATGGTCAAGCTAGCTGACCAACAAGAGATGGATAGCCGAGTTCCGAACTTTAGCGACTATTTCAATGCTTATCTCGTGTGGGCTGTGGCTGGGTTCTTCCCCGGATTGCATCATTTCTATCTGGGCAATTTCTGGCGTGGAGTCAAGTACTTCTGCACTGGCAACGAAGTTGTTGCGGGCTGGCTGCTGGATTTATTCGATCTTCATGTCTTGGTGCAAAAATCAGTTCAAGAGTTTGGTCATACTCGTGGATTGTGCACTTGCTGCTGTTGCTTCACTTGTTCTTCTTGCTGTGGTTGTTGCAAATGCTGCTGTTGCTGCTGCCCCACAAGCAAGAATGAGGCTAACCACAGCACAAGGACCAGTCCAAGAGACATCGTCTAACTTGGAACTGGATTATTCCTGACGAGCAAATAATATCACTATTATCAATATATTGATGATGAAAAAGCAAACAATAACTATTATCAAACATGGTATAGTAGTGGAAGTAGAATTATTATGAGTATCAGATTAAGAACTTATTTATTACAAATCCAATCAATCTGGTAATGATGTTTTTGTTTCCCAACTCATTTCATGCTGAGTTTAGAAGCCTTTATCAGAAGACAGAGTCAGCTTCCCATCATAGAAGGCGATAGACGGACTTCCTTCAAACAACTTTGCTTGACCCGCTTGGGCATGAGCAACTTTGAACTGATCAGATAGTCTCCAATTGTCGAAGTCTTGGCGACTTCTCCAGACGGTATTGGAAATATAGTTGAAGTTATCATCCGCTTTTCCACCATCACGTCGAAGCAGAGAAAAGCCAACAAAGCCAGGCATCTCTTTCAAATGGCTTTCACGATTTGCCCATTGTTGCTCGAAGGCGATTGCGTTCTGTGATGGGACAACAAAGCGATTCTGCGCAAGGAAGACCTCAGGTGGGAGGACATTCACTCCATCGGCATTAACCTTTCTCCAGCCTGCGTCTGTGGCAAAGTCAAGTTTGTTTCCCGATTGAACGATGAGGCCATCAAAGAAGGCTGGCTTGGGAGAGCCATTGAGAATAAACAAGGCAGTAGTGAGCAGACGTACAAAATCGGTGATTCCTCCACCTCCGTGAGCTTCTTTAAATGCTTCACCACTTCTCCAATTAGTGAAATCCTTTTTACTTTCCCAGACAGTGAAAGAGATGTAGTTAGTAGGGTCTTCACCTTCTGGGGGCAGGCCAAAGGGATAGACTCGTTGGAAAAGAGCGAAGAAGCGAAAGCCTGGCAGAAGGGCTAGTTTGCTCTTACGTTCAGCCCAACGCTTTTCAAACTTAGCTAACGCATTAGGACGCACCTTAAATCGATTTGCAGCAATATAGCGTTGACCAGGTAATGCTCCAGCAACTTGAATTGAATCTGAAACAGAAGATTGCATTCCGACAGAAGCCTGTTGCTTTCTAATTGAAAGTAACTGAGGTTGATGGAAGCCATCAACCGCATATAGAACAAAACAAACCAAGCATAAAATTAGATAGTTCATCTGTTCACTAAAACAAGTGGTTCAACTTTGTTCAGGAGATAGATTAGACCATGTGATCTAAAATAAAATCATACGGTTGCAACTTGATGTGTGTTTGGACCGCCAAACGAAATGTCCAACATGTCACTATTGAAAATCTGATTACTGGACATATAACCCAACCCTTCTTAGCCACATTTCATCTGTGTCTGTCAAACACACTTGGTGCTGTCAATTGATTGAGATCGAGCTCATCATCTTCTCATCTCATCCTGTCCCCATAGATAGAAGAAGAATATAGAATTGAAGTTTGAAATTGATTGATTTATTCAACATTCTACATCTATTTTTTTGTTTGTATATTTTTAATTTATAAAAATGAGTTATCAAGCAGAATCTATTGAGAGATTGGTTGAACAAGGATATTCACGAGTTCAAGCAATTAAAATCCTCTATGAAAAAGGAAATGGAAACAAACACCCAATGGATAAAATTCCTACCACAGTCACTCAAGAAATTCCTATTCGACAAGTATCTCCTCCTGAATCACAGGTAATAATGATCTTATTTATGATCGAGAGCTCATTTAACTGTATTTTCAATAATTCATGAAACTATTACATTGTCCTTGCAGGAAAATCAGCCAGCCACTCCGTATCAACTTATTCTACGAACAAACAGCAAAGATCTAGCTCATTTTAATGATGAAAATGATCATGATCATGATATCGATTATGTGGATGATTTAAGCACTCCCAGTTCTTTATCGGAAGATGTAAGTGATGTGAAGCAGGGTTTGATTTCTGTAATGTGCTTGACTGATTAAATGCCATTTCCATTCTAGACTTGCTTTCGAGAAATGCAGCATATGCAGCAACCACAACCGGCACAGCAACTCTACTCACACCACCAGCAGAACCTAATGCCGTTTTCTCCGTCTCCAAGCCAGCGTGTAAGCCTGTCCTTCCTAACCAACCCACGAATAGTTATCTTATGAATTTTACTCTTCTTTTGTTTTAAGCCAACAATGGTTATTGAACCGCTCAGTTCAGATGGTCGTCGAGTAGATATTAGACCAATGCGTAAGATACACGTTGGACTGTTTCCTCATATCCTCTCTCCGCAGGCGCCTGCGGCACCTCCACAGTACTGTTCAGAGGACGAGGACAACGATGTTGATATTATGCAACAAGCCCACCATTTTCTACAACATTCCGGTTATTCAGAGGATGAAAGATCCGAGTTCTATTTCTTGTTGGAACAGGGTTTTAATCTTGAGGAGGCCAGAGATTTTATTTCTCAACGCAGAGCTAATATTCAACAGCAAACTATTGCTAATGCTAATGCTGCTTCGTCAAATGCGGCTCTTCCTCCCCCTCCCCCTCTCCCTACTGCAACTGGCGCATCGCATGCTATCCATAGCTTGCGTTCTAAGAGCACCGACTCTCCGTCAACATTTCGATCTCTTCGCATAAAGAGCTCAGATTCTACGCCCTTTCCTTCGCTATCTTTACGAATCGGTAGCTGCGATTCACCAACATCACGGGTGAGGATTGACACGACTTTGTCACGTTTTTCTACTAGCTGAGGATTTACCGTTTCTTTGTTATAGGATTCGCCTCCCAGTGTGATATTGGCCCAGTCGAATGGAACAACACCATCCTTTACGTCTCCTTATGGTGTTGGTTCTTCGGCCGTGGGTGTACCTTCTTATCGACCATCCAATTCTGGCCCTGTCGCTACACCTTCTGCTTTGGGTTCTGCCGCGCCCAACGGTAGATCTGGAAATAACCGCCCATTTCAGGCATTGCGTGCAGATTCATTGACTGGAGACCGCTCAAGAGATTTGGAGCTTTTAATGGGATGTGGTTACGATGCTGCTCACGCAGATGAGATTATTGATCAGGTGTATGCTTCACGAGAACAACAAAATAACTCCAAGCCAATATCTTTGGCTCAAAAGCTTCTGAGAGAGGATAGTATTTCAGGTTCCCCTTCAAGCGCAAGCACTGCTGCCAAGGTGACATCCCTTTCGTAAATATCCCAAGTGCTGTTTTATCCGCTTTTGTTTTGTTTTGGTAGAAGCGAGTTCAGAGAATTGGAAGTCATCTTTCCACGGATGAAGGCTTTTCAGCAGTTGGCTCAGTCCCTCGAGGTGCAGTGCAAGCGCGTAGTAGCTCTATGCAGCCTGGCAATGCATCATCATCACCGTCTGTTAGCAAGTTGAATAGAACCACCAATATCTCTTCTGTTTCTACATCTTCAGGTGCTGGATATGGCACTGGATTACCTGCGAATACTACAGGCAGCTTGAGTGGGAATTCGTTGACAGGTTCTCAGCAAATTGATCAGCTGATTGCCCAGCAAAACGCTGCTTTTGGCACCAATATGTTTGACTCCCTGGGTCCTGATGATGAACTCATTGTTGAAGACCTAGTGAAACAAGGACTACCCTTCGACGATGCCGCTCGTTTACTCTTTGAACAAAGGTACGGATGTGTCGAGGAACTTTCGGCTACTCGCAAATTGCCTGGAGGACCAGCAATCCCTAAAGTTCGTTCACAGAGCTCTTCGGATGTTGGTGCGAAAACGATAGACTATGAAGCTGCCAATGCAGTAGAAGCAGAGATCGCCCTTCTCATTTCGACAGGATATAATCGCGAAGAAGCTGTGAGGATTCTCCTTCAGAGAGGTGTTCAAGGTATGAATGGTGGCGGAAATCAAAGATTGGAAGAGGAACTCCTTGGAGCAACTACTCGGCAGATGCCTGCACAGCCACAGCCTGTTCGTCCTGTTAGTCGATCAGCTTCCATGAGTCTTCCTCGTTCTTCATCAGCGCACACAGATTTAAGGAAAGCTTCCTTTTCCGGCCCTTTCACTTCTTATCCTGCGAATTACAATGGTTCCTATGGCGAGCAAATGTTTATTCCAGCCAATGGAGGTTATATGCATGCTCCCACGCCTTATGGCTCTTATTCGGGAATGTCCTACCTGACCGAAGATATCCCATATTCTCATTCCCCAGTCTCCATGTCCTACCCATCACCTTCATATAACTCCATGTCTGGAAATATGATGAATTCTTCCTTGCCAACACAATATGATAATAATCGCAGCGTGCGACTAAGTCATCTATCTAGCGATGAGCGAGCACTACAAGTTGGTCTCCTCATCTCTGAGCAAGACGCTCTCTATGGTACCAATATGTTTGAAAGTATAACTGCCTCAGATCGCCCTTTTCTAGATCAACTTCGAGTGGAAGGTTACGAAGAGGACGAGGCTGCACAAATTCTCTTCGACAATAAAGTACGTTGTCGTGAGATTCAACAAAAATCTCGATCCATTCCTCAGCAATCCGGCCAGGTAGAGCAACTTTTATCTTCACATATTGTCTATTCTGTACTAATACTTGATTGGTGACTGATCTCGACTTCAGCGTGGCGTCTCTCGGCCTACGTCGTCGCCTTCTCCTGATTTGGCGGAGGCTATGCGGCTGTCTCAACAAGATCATGCTGCAAGACCAGGGGCAGTCAGAGTTGCCGGTCCAGGCCCATCCTTGCCTCAACAATCGAATGAAGTTTCTGAGGTTGATCCCGGAGATCTTTCGGATCTTGATCCCCAGAACTTAGAGACTTTGACTGGCATGGGGTTTTCTATCGCCCAGGCTGCTCAAGCCCTCCGACTTCATCAACATGATGTTCATAATGCCGCTAATTATCTATTAGGCAATCAGTAAATCAACTAACGTGTGAATGGCCATTTTGTGCGTTAAATCATTCATGGGCCAATCTGTGATCGAACAGACTCCTGCTATATTAGCGGTGTCTAAGCGACTATAATGTGATTTGTCTTGTAACTGCATTTCCCTCTAACTCTTTATTGTGTGGTAGTGAGTTCTTCTTGTTTGGCAAGTCCAAGACGAGAAACTCGAGATAGTTAATGAGGGCTGGTACATCTCTATGTGGAAGAAGTGAAGCTGAAAATCTCAAGCTAGAAATACTGCCGTCTCCTTTAGCGCGTGATTTTGTGGATTGGAGCGCTTCCTTCGTCAGTGTTTTCAAACACTTTTGTGAACGATAATGATAAAGCGTATGTTCATATTTTCTAAGTTCTGTGATGATGAATGTGGTCAATTTTGAGAGGATAGGAAGTGAATCATGTCCTTTCTGTTTATTTTAGATGGTTGATGAAGTGCACAGAGGAACTGTTTTCCCTCTGTTGTATTCTCTTTCTTTTGCTTTGTCTAATTTCTAGTAGTATCTTGTGCCTAATTTAGACAATTCCTTCTTCTTTACCTATGGTTTCGCTGACAATCTTGGTGACTATACTTTATTATGGTCTGGTCATCATAAACTTTCAATGTCTGGATGTTGTTATAAGAGGCAAAAACATGTTTTGGACGTGTTTTTCGACCACTACATCACCTCCACAACAACAACATCATCCCTCACACTGACAGAAGAAGAAGAAGACAGACAACAGCAGACAGACTCTCTATTACAGTCTATTGACTATTGACTATTGAATGGGCTCTTTGTTGGCCATGCGTTTGATACTGCTGTGTCTTGTTCTTGGCATTCAGACTTACTCTTTACTCGTCAGATGTCCAACAACTACCTCCTGCTATGAAAAGGTATTACTATTACCATGCTTTGATAAAATAATCTCATGGGATGAACAAATAGGTGACGAAGAAAAGAGATCAATCGCTACATGCCCTTCCTGGCGCATCTTGGTCAAAGAGGTTATCTTCCGCTACTTCGACCACAATATATGTGATGAACATTGCCTTGGGTATTCAATCCCCAGCAATCGCCGCAGAAGCACTCGATCATGGCAATGAGCTGTTGCATGTCAACCCTCTCTTTCTTGATGAAACTTCTTTGCAGAGTTTGGCAAAGATGGTGGAAGTTCTGAAATTCCGCAGCGACGTTGCCGTCACTTTGCTGGCCATTGTTATTGGAGGTCCCTTTGCTATCCATGCAGCTATCTTCCTACTAGAACGATTCAATAAGAACAAAACCCTTCATCCCTGAGAAGAATAGCCTAGTACCTATCTTTCTAACACCTGCGGAGGAGATCTCCTGCTGACAGTTGGCTGCTGGCTACACCTAATCATACTACATGATCGAAACGACAATATCAAAGTCTAATATGCTTGCTAGTTAAAATCGTTACATGTTTGAGCAGGTGTTTGTTGATTGTAATGAACAGGTGCAGTTAACTGATCATCTGAAAAGTGCTCCAATCAATCCGAAGGCCAAGCTCATGCCCAATCCCAGACCAAAGTACAGCTTCATCGATGAGCCCAAAGTCACGGGTTGCTGCTGAGGTGCTGTATAGGGGTTATAAGGAGCAGGTGGTTGGACAGGTGGGCCATAAATGGAAATGCCCACATTGCGGTAGATGGAAGGCTTGGCCACGCCAAGTGGAGAAGTGGTATCGGTGTCAGGGTCCCACCAATAGGTCAGACCTGACCCATTGGGATCGTCCACTTCCACCCAGTTGATAGGCTTTGGTACACCCAAGGGGGTAGTTTCGTTGGTCTTCTGGTTCCAATAATAGGTCAAACCTGAGCCTTGTGGGTCGAGTTGCTCAACCCATGGATTGACTACTTCCTTCTCGCCAGAGACCGTAATGGCAGTGATCTTCTTGGGAGATGCAAATGCTCTTCTTAGGCAAAGAAGGCTTCTTTGAGGATGAAGACGCCTGGCTAACATTATCAGCACAGTTGAACTGGACCTTCTACTTCTTCACTCTTGTTCTCCTCTTGAGGCAGGAGACAAGAAACGCGTTTGTTCATCGATTAACTTAAGAAGATTGTTGTCATTAACTTAAGGAGATTGGACGGAAAAACCGTCACAGAAGAATGATTTGGTTCAAATCACAGGAGATTTATGAATGAAATGAGTTCTCCTAATGAAAGTTCTCGAGCAGAAAGTGTGAAAGTTCTTGTTCGTGTTCGTCCTTTATCTGTGAGTGAAGCAGCAGATGGAAATAATAATGAGGAGACAGCAGCTGTCCACCTCACATCGTCCTCCTCGCTGTCCCTCTCCTCCGCTGACCAGAAGAAGACCTTCCAGTGTAGTTATGATGCTGTCTTGGGTCCCTTTGCTAGTCAAGCACAGGTCTATGACAAGGTGAAAGAGTGTACTTTAGCAGTGATGAATGGTATCAACGCCACCATTTTCGCTTACGGACAGACTGGCTCAGGCAAGGTGAGCTTCCCTCTCACTTGATACCCTCTCTGCCTCTACTTTATTAACACATGCGATACGGTATAGACGCACTCCATGTATGGCCCACCCAACTACATCAACTCACAAGGTCGAGAAACAGACCAATTGGGTGTAATTCCACGAGCTATCCATCACATCTTTGACCTCGCAAGAAATCCTACTGTCATGGACTTTCAAGTTCATTGCTCCTTTGTACAAATATATAATGAAAATCTTTATGATATGCTCAGGTAGGGAAAGTGTGTGTTTTGTACACTTTTCACACTAGACTAACCGTTATGTGTGTGTGTGTGTGTGTGTGTGTGTATGTGTGTGTGTGTGTGTGTGTGTGTGTGTGTGTGTGTGTGTGTGTGTGTGTGTGTGTGTGTGTGTGTGTGTGTGTGTTATAGAGATCCAGCAATGAATATACCCTTAACCATACGAGAAGATAAGAATGAAATCTATGTACAAGGCTTGTCCGAGTATAACGTGAAGAGTGTTTCGGATACTTTACAGTTACTCAAGATAGCAGAAGATAATCGTGCTATACGCGAAACACACATGAATCTCTTTTCTTCACGATCACACTCTATCTTTCAGATTTTTGTTGATTTTAAGAGAGTAGCTAAGGAAGGAGGGATAGCTGAAGGAGAAGGGGAGGTATCATATCGTGCTAAATTCAATCTAGTAGATCTAGCAGGGTCTGAGAAATGGGACATGCGCAGAGAACTACGTGAGGAACATATCGCAGAGATGACGAATATTAATCTTAGCTTACATACCTTAGGTAAATGTATCTCAGCCCTTGCTAAGGCATCACGTAAGAGACAGAAGGAGAACATTTCGGGACAAAAGGAGAATGTGTTGGAACGAAGTTGGACAGACCTGGACACACGCTCTGTTTCCAGTCTTGATCTGAATCACTCTACTCCTTCTCTAAAGAGTAAGCCTAGTACAGCAAACTCTGCGATATCATCCCATCAATATGGCAATCATCATGTTCATGTTCCTTATCGAGAATCCAAGTTGACTAGGTTATTACAAGACTCTCTTGGTGGATCTGCTAAGACGTTTTTACTAGCAACTATCTCACCTGCTCGATGTAACGTAGATGAGAGTATCTCTACATTAAAGTTTGCAGATCGTGCCAAGCAGGTGATGGTACAGGCTGTAATAAATGAGTCTCGACCTGTGGACTATGCGGTGGTGAAGAAACTACAACAAGATGTGGAGGTCTTTAAGGGATTGTTGCAGCGTGTTGTAGGATTAGCTGAAGAAGATCGTGTTCGAAGTCTATTGCAGCCAACCAGCGGACTGTCAGAGAGTGAAAGGCTGTACTTGTCTCAAGCTATGAGAGGCAATGGCAATGCACCAATGCGGTCATCCAGTCCTACTAAACCGGACCCTACCTCAACCATGTCCAGCAAAGCAGCTCTGTTAAACAAAAGTATCAACACATCTACCTCCATCTTCAACGCGGAACAGCAGCAACAACACCAGCAGCAACAGCAGCAGCAACAATACCGAGAAGAAGACCAAGAGCAGCAGGGAGGAGGAAGTGCTTCTTCTGCTGGTTCTGCTAGTGCTAGCGGTGGTGTGGAGAAAGGGTCTGGGCTTGAGTATGTCATCTCTCTAGAGAAGGCTTTGAATAAGGAACAAGTACATGCTCAACATCTTACTAAGAAGAATGAGACTTTGATTAAAGAGCTTGAAGAACTCAAAATGATCAATATGCGATTATCTTGTGGTCAGCAGCTACAAGAGAGTGACTTGTTGTATTTGAATACTGCCACCTATTCTGGTCGAGCAGGTTCCGGGAGTAGTACAAGTACAGGGGTTAACAAGAATACTTCTTCTGGTCCACTTCCTCCTAATGAAGTGAAAGAAGCCATGGATTCTGTTAAACAACTTGTCAGACAAACATCTGATCTCATACATTCCACGGAACAAATACAAAAAGTTGTCAAACGTTTCTTTAAGTTTCAATTAGAAGAAGAAGATATGAAGAAAGAGTTAACCAAGGTGACATAGACCATTCTATCCTATTAGTATGACATGATATAGACTTGTGTTATGATATCTGTTTGATTGTTGTCGTACTGTATGTGATAGATCTTCGATGAGTTGAAAGATCATCAAAATGGACAACTTGTTGACAAAGTGTTGAAAAGTTGTAATTTTCTAGAGTCCTATGCTGGTTCACTGCCTGCTACTGCTACTAAATCATCATCTTCTACTACTGCTGCTAAGGCAATGACTGCTATGGATCATAATGCACAATATGAGCCAATGATATCAGCACCTTATATTCGTTCTAACAGTAAGCTGATCCTTATCTATCTCATTCTGCACTAATCTTGTGAGTTTGATTGATTTGATGTGATGATAGAGAAAGGTGGAGGAGGTAATAATAGTAGTAGCAGTGGTAACGGAGGAAAAGCAGTCGTTACTGTCCCTCCGCGTAACCTTCCTCAACTACCTTCTTCACAACCTGCATTACAAAGGTTAGTCCCCCCAAAAGCTTTGTCTTCTATCTTCGACGTTGTCTGATATCTCATTTAATCTACCAGCGCACCGGTGGAAGAAGATTTCCACTTTGCAGACGATACAACAAGCAAGCCTGTGGTGTCTAGTAGTGAACACGATCATCGCCGTAAAAACCGCCATAGTGCATCAGAAGCCGAAAGTGTGCCATTTTCTGGCGATTATCATGACCAACCTCTCAGTCCGTATGACTCGACGTTACAACAAGGGGGACAAGGTCAGGGACATCACAGTGCAGGATCATTAGGTCTCTCCTTCCGACTGCGTGCAGGACCTGCTGGAGGAGCACCTACACCTGGCCAGACTACCAGCCAGCATGACAAATGGATAGTTCATGACCAACAAGAAGAGCAAATGACAGAAGAAGAGCGATTGCGACAAGAGCTAAAGAAGGCCAAGGTAGGTGATGCTTCTTGTGGGAACACATTCATTAAGTGATGGACTGACTGACTGGTCTGATATCTCTTGTGACTTGTTGGAGCAGAAGAAACAAAAGCAACAAGAGAAGTTGCAAATGTGGATGAAAGAGAAAGAAGAGCGAGCACAAGCAGAGCTCAAAGCACAGGTACGCTCATTCAAATTAAGAACGATTGAATCAATCGGTTAGCCATCTTACTCTTGTGTGTGTGTGTGTGTGTGTGTGTTGTATGTGTGCATATGATTTGGTAGGAGGATGAAAAGAAAGCTATGCAAGAAGCAGGTCAGATTCTCACCTTACCCCGCTCTACTCTTGGCCTGATTGATGTTATGTATATTTGTATACTATAATAACAACTGCTATAGAATTGGCAAAAGAGATACGACGGCGTGAATATCTCTCCAAACAAAAGGCCAAGTTGTCCTCCTATCAAGAGAGAGTCAAAAGTGAAGCGGAAAAGATTCAAGAGTTGGTCAAGTTAGGGATTGACCCCAAGTCTCTCAATCTTGGCTAGTCAAGATATCATCTGTCATGGGGTGTTGTTTCCCATTCGAGTTTTCATCGTTTCTTCCCAATCATAGCGCGTTCATATAATGTATAATTCCATACACATTAGGCATGGATTTAGGTAGTTACTGCTTCTTTTGGTTGCATGCGTGAGGCCTGATAACCCTCCATAAGGATGACAGTCCTTTTCAACAGATTTGGATAAAATAGCGCTACGGAGGACTAGGATGGACTTCTCCAAAGCGTGAGTATAGTATTTGCCATATCAAATGGATCTGCGACACGATGAGGTTCATAGAATGCTTCACATCTCCCAATGCTGCGAGGGTATTTCAGTATAATATGCTCCACTTGAAGGCGAATATGCTTCACTAGCTTTGTGTGGACCAACCAAAACTTGGAAAGTCAGGAAATAGTTGCCTGAGGTCAAATCATGTTTCATCCCTCTACTATATTTGTTATTACAAATAACAAGCTTATTAGACTTGTTCTGTAGAAGTTACAGTTGCAGTAGTTTGACCGTTGCTACTCTTTTCATACTAATCATGTGAAGTTAACGGATGTTTCGTGAAGTTAACATATGCTGGGTCAAGGTTAACTTCCCAATTCCCACACTGTCTCATGTGATTGAATGATGAATGAATGAGATTGGATTTAAGATCTCACAGTCAGAGCAGATAGAAAGGTCATCATTTACCTGCTACTACTACTGTGCTTCATCATGTCATCGTTTTCACGATATTTCATTGCAGTCTTTGTTGCTTTAATCATCTTTGGTAATCATTACACTCGTGATTGTCCAGGTGCCTTAGAGAAACAAATCGAATCTGAATTACACTTCTCAGCAAGGGACTACTCACTTCTTAACACTGTCTACTTCTTCCCTAACATGATGACACCTCTACTTGCTGGTATGTTTATAAAAGAACTTGGTGGTATCCCCAAGGCATTCTTTCTGTCTGTTTTCATCGTTTCCATCGGACATCTCATTGTAGGGTTTGGTGTAGAATATGAGAATCGATGGGTTATGCTGTCAGGGAAGGTTATCACAGGCTGTCTGTATGAGATTATTGATGCCTTGATGCCTATCATCTATCTCAGTCCCATCTACAAGGAAGAGTTCCCAATGGTCGTGGGTATTTTGCAAATCTTCTTGCGGTCAGGTTCTATCGTCAACTTCATCTTATCACCTATGATCTATGCACACTATGGGTTAAAAGCCGCATTTTGGGTTTCAACTCTAGTGGGATGTACAGCTTTGCCATTGTTTCTTGCTGCACGTTATTTGGAAATTGGAAGTTTGCATTTGGAGGACAAAAACACGTCAGCAGACGATGAGAAAGCTGACGGTAGTGAAGTAGATGAAGAAGCAAGTAACACCACTGCCACTACTATAGATTCAGCACAATCTCATGTGGCTGCACAAGGAGGGAGAATATGTGGTCCAGTCGAAGGGTTTGGATGGACTTTCTATCTCTTCCTGTTAACTGGAGCTTTCCTATATGGTGGTATTGTACCCTTATGGTTCTTTGGATCTAAATATCTACAAGATAGATTCACACTCTCTGTATCAGCTGCTGATTGTATAGTAGCACTACCAGAAGTGATGGTAGTTGTTGTTGGCATTCCTGTGGGATTTTTGTTGTCCTATTGCTCACTCACCATGCAGACAAAGCTCCAATTAATGACCGGCTCTCTTGGCTTTATGACATGTGCTTATTTGGTTCTACTATATCTTGGCGTGCAGACTGAACCAGGCCGTTATGATCAGTCTATAGTGACATTGGCTGTGATGGCTGTGGGAGCGGTAGGCATGGGCTTTTCTCTCGCCTGCAATGTCTTTTGGGCGTTGGTAAGCCTGATGGTTGCTCCAGAATACCTTTCGCAAGCGACTGGATTAGTCAGTTGCGGAGTAAACCTACTCCCAGCAGTGCTTCCGCCTTTGATTGCCGCTTTGTCGCCTGTTGTTGGGCAGCAGGCTGTGCTGGTTGTGCTGTCTCTGATGACCTGTTTTGCCACATTGGCTTCTTTTGGTGCCGCCCTTCTTGTTAATCTCACACCACGATATCAGATTGCATCACAAATCGACGAGAAATCTAATGTGAAGGATGATAGGATGGTAGTGAGTGCTGGCCAATACGAGATGGTTCCCGTTTCTGACCCTATTGAAGAAGAATGCAAACCTACACATGCACATGCCATGTAATGTAATATATATTTTGTAACCTTGTATATGATTATCTCGGATAAAGCAACTGTAAACAGCACCCATAGAATAGACATTGTCTTTTAAGTTAACCCTACCACTTAACCATACCCCACAAAGGGATCAATACAATACCTTTCATTTTATTGTTCATTACTCCACAACCTAACAGCTTAAAGACCTAAAAATAGTAGCTAGAACAAAACGAGAAGAAACAAAAAAAGCCTACTCACATGTCCAGGCTATTTACATACTACGTAGTAGTATAAGAGATTAGAGCACGTGATAGAATCTTAGAAGAAGTTCTTCCAAGTTAGGTTGTGGAGTAATGATCAAAAAACCTGAAAGGTTTTGTATTGATCCCTTTGTGGGGTATGGTTAAGTGGTATGGTTAATTTAACTTACTGATCTCATGTAATGTTTCGGCCATTCTTACTTACAAACTCTCGGCTTCTATTACAAAATTGATTATAGAAAAATATCTTAAAATCTGTGCAGGATAATGGTTAACAAGACTCCAGCACAGAGTGTGCATGATTATACCAAATCAAATCAAATCAAATCAAATCAAATCAACCTCAATATACAACAGCAGACCCGTCGGCTGCATAAACTGGAGAGCTTGCTATAACAACTGGTCCCTCGGGGGGAGCAGAGGCAGCCACGGCGGGATTAGAGACCTCATTATTCCTTACAACTCGATGTGCGGAACCTCGATTATCACGAACACGAGGATGAGGTTCTCCACGAATCCAATAAACTCCTGCCTTATCCGCTCTTTCGGGTCGCACACAGGGTTGTTCCTCATCTGCTAAAGGAGGCAATGGTGGAAGTCTATACGGATCACCCATAAACAGACTCACTGGCTTCTCAAGACGTTCGTATTGGAAGACATGACGTGCCATCTATCACAATTGCATCACAATAGTACATGAAAAGTGTTACCGCTAGAGTTGACAAGTGCTAACCTGAGAGAGGACACAAGGCAAGCAGAAGATTGACAGTAGCATATCAAGAAGCATATCCCACATGAGACATCCCTCAGGTAAAGTAGAAGGTAACAGATATTTCTCCTTCACTGCTGTACGTGTCTGTCCAACAAAGAAAACCACTCCCCCTGCCAGGCCAATGCCAATGACGATTAGAATCCACGAGACAACAACTGGCAAGGCCTTGACAAAGATACCCACTAAGATCAATCCTGCTGCAATGATAAGAGACCAAACGAAATAATCCACAAAATGTGAAAAACCAGAAAATCGACGACTGCAGGCAAAGGTATTCTTCAAGCCAATCAATAAAGGAATCTGTGCTCGAACAGCTACTTGTGCCCAAAGAACACAAGGACAAAAGAAGGCTAATAGACAAGAAGGAATGCAATTTGTCCAACAAGCACAGAAGTGAGAAGACCATTGGCCGACAGGAATCCCCACCACGTCGAAGTTATTGGCTGGTTGATCTAAGATGTCATCTGCTGCACGTCCATCTTGAATATTGAAACGAATATTTACAGGATTACTTGCACCTGATGTTAACCCACTGAAGGCATCTGCCATTTCTCTTAGCTAATCAAACTAAATCAACAAGATATTATAGACCGGGTCTATGCCCAGATGGGAATTGAACTGCAGGGTGGAAGGAAACAACGCGTTTTCATAAGCGTTTCTATTGTTAACTTAAGATGAGCTAGTGAAGAAGAGTTGTTGACTTGTTGATGCAAGGTGAAGAAGATGTTGTTAATTAGAACAATCTTTCTTCTTACTATCATTGTATACAAATACAACATGTGCGAATCATATCATATGGAGAATCTTATAGTAGGCTTGAATGCTGCCTTGCAAAGAAGGATGATTTTCCAAGAAATCCTTTCTGGGGATGTCAATCGTGCTCAATCAGCATCTGTTGGGATTGGTGGTAAAGGTCAAGATGTCCTGCTTGCTACCTCCTGTATGGAACTAGTCGATAAGAAGAAGACAGGTCTATTGCAGTTTATTGGTAGTGGTTGTGAAGGTGACACGTTGTTGTCTATGTTGGAAAATCTGCTGCCTGGTTGTTTACATCCATCCCCACAACTCTTGACAGTACGCACTAAAGGAAGATGTCGAACCTGTATTACACTCATTGAAGAAAAGAGTAAACATCATTCGACTGAGCTCATTGAGCCTTCACCGGCAATCTTACACGAAGAAGAGACGGTGCTGTTGGATTTAGTGTCAACAAGTTACGCCACACGAAAAGTTGGTGCTATCGCCTTCATGGGATCTCTTCCACCAAATGTCTCCAAAGATATCTATGCTAGCATTATCACCCGCTCTTGTGATTCTTCCTCGAAGGTAATCAACCTTCCACTGTAATTAGTTCCACTCATCTAATTACTGTACACTACCCACTTTTGTTATACAGGTTATCTTGGATACTGTCGTAGGATTGTCAGAGGCCATCACAGCATGCCATTTGATCGGCAGTACTGCTATTGTAAAGGTAGAAACTTCGTTTGTTTAATCTACGTTTCTTACATTTGTATGTACAGATTAATGCTTTCGAGTTGCTGAAGCTTGTTGGATATGAAACATCCACTGCCATCGATAACTCTTCATTAATCGAGGCAATTAGTCAGTTGATCTCTCAAGCTGCTCCTGATCTGATCCAGAACAGCAAACTTTATTTCGCAATCACTGATGGGCCCCGACCAACACGTCTTGTCCATCCTCTTTCCTCTCGGATATGGTCCTTTGTTATCGATCGCGATAACATCCACGTGACCAATCCTATCGGGGCTGGTGATACCGTTGCCGCCGGTTTATTGCAATTTTGGACTGAGAATGTTAATATTGACAGTGCAGTATCTGACAGAGTCCACCAGCGCTTGGCCTCTTCGTTTCGTGATGAAGAAAGCTTTCTGATTGGCAAAGCTTTAGCTTGGGGCATTGCTTGTGGTACAGCTTCGTGTACAACTGTTGAGAATAGTGTATTCGACTCTGCCCTGGCAAGCGATTATTTTGATTCCATCAAATGCTCTTGACTCTTTTTTCCTTTCATAAGTTCCGATGTTTTACGTCAATCCTAACGTTGTGTCGTTTCGCTTCGATTTGTTGCTTTTCATCCTAGTGTGGCCGATGTAGAGTTTAGTGGAGCACAGGATACTCTCGGTTTCTATAATGCACTCCTTGCCTGTTGATGCTCCGACTCGGAATGCTCAAGTGCAAAGGATAGTTTTCCGTCTTCTATCTCCTACTTGAGTCCGTTCTACACAGAGCTGATAGAGGAGCGCCAATTGAGGTCTGCAATATTCAAATATCTTCTTCTACTCCACAACAAATCCCAGTAACAATCATCTGGCCAAAAGTGCGCGGATTTCGCCATCTGCTGCTGTATGTCCCGTGGCGCATGTGGGGCAGCGGAGCACAACCAGCACACACAGCAGCAGAGCACAGCACCACTGCTGGGACTTGTGCTGGACTTTCCCTCTGTCTCTTTCACTCACTCTCACTCTCACTCTCACTCTCACTCTGCTCTTGTGCTCTGCCTGAGAGTATATTGGATATCCAATCATCCTCATTATCTTTACCAAGACAACTTTTCTCTCTCTCACTCTGAGAAAAGTTCTTTTTCTACTACTATTGATCCTTGTTTTCTTTCTTTCCCTTCACTTGGACAAATTCTCTTTCCTTATTCATTCTTTTCTGACGTGGAAAACAACATTGTAGTTCTTAGTAGTGGAAGAACATTCTTTGCAAATACAAATAAGAACACTATTACTCTGATATTTGAAACATCTGATTTTGCTTTAATTCACCAGCTGGATTGAGAAAAGAAAACAAGGATGAGTGAGAGCAAATATGCTGAAGAGAAGAAAGACGATGGAAATCGTCCCGTAGCTTACATTTCCTCATCAGGTGGATGCATTCTTGAATGCTCAGAAGAGTTTGCTGCTCTGATTGGTCAACCTGCTCAAAGATTGGTTGGAAGTGATCTGCCAAGCTTGTGCAAATTTGAAAACACAGAGTTTCTTCTGGAAGCAGCCTATCAACTGGACTATTTGAAAGATGTCTGGAAAGCTTCTATCAGAACAAATGATGAACCTAATGAGTATGAAGTAGTTGTTCGCAAATCTAATAAGAAGATTCGTGGTGATAGTGCTTTGGAAGCAACGATTGTTCCTTACAATGCTCATCGTCGTGACTCTCTGCGTAGATCGTTAAATGCTGCAGATCAAAAGCAAATCTTAGAAGAGTTCAAGGACGCTGATTTGAAAAGCAATCAAGAAGCTTGTAGAGTTTTAGTTGTTGATGATTCGCCAACCGCTTTGAAAATGATGGCACACATTGTTACTCGTTTGGGACATCAAGTCACCACTGCTACCAATGGAGAAGATGCTCTAGAACATCTTACAAACGAGACCTATGACATTGTTATCATGGATATCAATATGCCCAGAATGAATGGACTCGAAGCTTCTCATAAATTCCGTGAAATAGAGAGGAAAAAGCGAGGTCAACATCAGAAGATTATCGCGCTGTCCGGTGATATTAGTTCGACTCTCTTTACTGAAGTCTCCAATGCAGGATTTGATGCGTTCATCCCAAAGCCTTTAACAGAAGAACGGTTTCTGGATGTTCTCAGAATGCCTTGCAAGAAGTAAAATTGCTATCTGCAACTGTCGTGCGTATCTTGGAAGTAATGGCCGTGGTGATCTTTTGTCTCATTACCGTGCTTGCTTGCTTTTACTATTTCTCTCCTCTCTTTCGTGGTTGTTGTTTCTCCTCACCTACTGTTCCTTAGATTGTAAAACTCCTGAGTTTTATCCTTTTATTCCTCTGGAATAAAAGTTTCAATGGCACGAGAAGATTTGTGATGCGCGGTCTCCTCCCATTCAATCTGCTCTTGGTACATCCACCAACACTGAGTTGCCAGCTAGCATTTCGTTGATTGTGTTTGTCATGCGTTTCCTGTAGCATAGGCGTTGTAATTATTGATTTCCTGCCAAGGCCTTCTGCAATTGACTGATTTCCTCTACCCTGCTTAGCATGCCCCTTTCATAGTCTTTTCAACACGATAGCTGAAGAGGATATGATGCTTACCATCATTGCACGAATCGCGTAGTTAGTACGGTACTGGCATCTATCACAACTCCTAAAAACGCGTTGTTTCCAGAAGCGCCTGGAAGAAACGGTTTCCCTTTCCGTCAAGAAAGAAGAATGAGAAGAGTTCAAACATGAGGTCTAAAGCGGTCTCCAAATCGACCTCCTCGAAAGGATATAAGGTGTTTTGTACATCTTATATGCTCTTTACTTTACTTATAGTGGGTATGGTAAGTGATGACTGACTTTGTCTTGGCGTTGTGAAAGATGCGCTGTTTGACTGACTATTGACTGACTATTGACTGACTATTGACTGACTATTGACTGACTATTAACTGACTATTGACTGACTATTGACTGACTATTGACTGACGCACACTTACTATTCTGTTGTATACCAGTTGCTGTTCTTTCTCTTCCATGCTGCATGGTTTCATTCAATATTCTCTCGTTTTGAAAACTTGAGTGTCCAACCTGTTCTCTCTGATCGTCCACTTCGGTGAGTAACAATAGACTGTCTCTATCCTCATATGCTCCTGACGGATCTGACTGACTGTCTTGCTTGCTTCCCACTGTATTCATGGTGTACAGGTTGACGAAGTCATCAGTCAGCACTTCTGCAGACGTTACCCCCACCGCCACTGCTCCTGGCCTGCGGGTGAATACCATCACAACAAATCCTCCTCACCTTGAGGGAAGTGATGTTGCTCACCTTCCACTGAGCGAGGAAACCTCTCCTTCTCAAGTAGTTATTCCTCCTTCCAAAGTGGAAGTTAGTGGCAGTTATTCCACTATCAAACCTACTTTGCCAGGAGCGAAAGATCGTCCAGTCTTGACCTTATCTGATGAAGAGCTAGCTCATACTACTCTTGATGAAATGATCTCATGGTATGGTGAGGCTGATGGTGGAGGATCCTGTGCGAATGACTTTGGCTACAGTTTGATCAAGCGATGGCAAGCAACCAAAGCGCCTTATTGCCCAGCCACAACACAGACAAAATCTCCTCCCAAAGCAGCTTTGCAATCTTCCATTAATTGCTATTTAGTCCATCAAACACGGCATCATGGAAATGGTGACAATATCTGTCATATGAAGAATGTCGCGGTGGATATGAAAATCTTTACCAAAGAATCTGTCACAACTCCTGTCATTGAGAAATATGTCCAAACTCAACATTTCCAACAACCATATATCCCTTTTCCTTCTGGGTTTATTCAAGGAGATTGTGAAGTTGATGGAAGGTATTGGAAAGCAAGTAATATGCCTGGATGGAATGCTGATCTCACAGTGAAAGCATTTCAAAAGATCTCATCTGATCATGCCATAGAACAATGTGAAGTCTGGATTGATCATCCTGTGTTGATTACTCAACGTGATACCTTTGCTAATTTCTTCCATGATTCCGAGGATTTTGTCAATGTTTTCATAGCAATGGCAGTATTGAAATGGTCTCCAGGAAATACTCAACAATATCTGACCGATCTTTATCCTAGAGGAGCTTTCTGGTTTGTCATCTATCCTCCCTTGTTGTGCATTTGAAGGCTTTTGTTTAATACTCTGTATTGCTTCCGTTGTTGTAGGGATATGTGGAGCAGAGTGTACAGTCATTCACCAGAAAAGCCGGCGCTGACCGCGTGGGATCTTCGAGAGAAATTCTCTGGCACAACAAAACGAGTATGCTTTAAAGAATTAGCTGTTGGTATATATGGCCCAGCAGCACCAATTACAGTGGCTTCGTGGGACACACCTTGTTCTAATACTGCTTTGGTCAAAGCATATGCAGACTTTGTAATCCGATCCTTAGGATTGCACACTGAAACTCATTATGCACAAGAAAAACCATCTCAGACGATTCGAATCACTTACATGGCTCGTCGAGCCTCTGTTGAATGGCCAGAAAAAGCATTTTGTGATGATAATAATTCCTTTTTCAAATGCAAATATTGGGCTCGTTTTGGCCTCCGCAAACTTGGTCGTATGATACGCAATGATGCTGAAGTGGTTGCTGGTTTGAAATCTCTTGAAGCAGAATATGCTTCAAAGGGACTTTCTGTCGAATTTAAAGATGCTGATTACAATAAAATGTCTTTACGTGATCAGATTGCAACAGATGTTGCAACAGATATTATGATAGGACCTCATGGTGCAGGTCTGATGCATTCTGTCTTCATTCGTGGTCGTGGTCAACTGATAGAGTTGTTTGTTGATGGTTCGAGTGTTAATCGACACTTTCATAACCTTGCACTATGGGCTGGCAAGCGATATCATGGCGAATCCATTGAGAATCCCGTTAATGTTCGTCGACTCTTGGGCCTGGTAAGACAGGCCATCGATCGAATACCATTAAATCAATACTAATTGATCTGTCGACCAAACCTGGGCACTGTGCTTTGTGGACTAGTTCTAACCAACATAATAAGAGATAGAACCAAACTAAGCGCTCACCCAAACTCTTTACAATGGAGGCTTAATGATTAAATACTTTACCGAAAGCGTGGCAAAGCCAGTTCCTACGAATAAAGCTCTCATGCTAAGCAAGAATGAAAACAGCAATGGTACCACACTACTACTAATTCCTTTTTCATTCTCTTCAACACATAAGATAACAGAGCAAAAGAGAGCGCAAAATCTACGCAAATACCCCCTTATGAAGGCCACACAATCCTTCACAATGAAGTAAAGAGCTTAAAGACATTTTTCTAGTGGGCTTTGACATTGATAACAGCTGGAAAACACTTAGTTACTTTCAGGAACGGCGTCCTCTGGGGCTTGCACGATTTCTTTTTCCTCATGCTTAGGGGCTTCTGGCTGATCTTGTTGCTGCACGGGTTCTTGTTCAACAGGCTCAACAGCGACAGGCTCATTATGAATGACTTCATGCTCCTCATGTTGCTCCACTGCATGTTCCTCGTGTTGCTCGATAGCATGTTCCTCATGTTGCACAAACTGACTTTCCTCACGCTGCAAGGCTTGTAAAGCTTGTTCATGTAAAGGATGCATCGCATCCTCACCAGCATGATCAGTATAGTTCGCAACAGCGTCGTCCATGAGGTGATAATCATTAGATCCTTTGGAGGAAATTGATTGAGATTGAGATTGAGAAAGAGATCTACGTGTTGGAGAGCGAGAGTTGCGGCGCTGAGGAACTGCGAAGACTTCATCAATGGTAGGAATAGTCTCCCTCCCAATATTACGCACATCCCAACCGCGCTCGCGAGGATCACCGAGATCCTTAACAGCTTTGTCACGAGCTTGGTGACGCATTGCGGCATTGTAAGCCAACAAACGTTCGGAAGGAGGCTTAGCGAACTTGGTAGCGGGAGCCACTACTTCCTGAACCTCTTGCGACTTTGGCACCCATCTGGAGTGAATAGTTGCAACGGTTTCCTCCATGACTTTCGACTGGACCTGTGGCCCACTTTGAGCACCCAGAAGGACTAAGCTTGGTGCAGGCTCAGCAGCAGGTTGTTCTGCCTTCCAAGAATGGCCAATGGAAGTGCGCGTCGTCTTGAGCAAAGGGCTGGCAGGATTAATGTTGATTGTCTCTTTATGAGGAGACACAATCTTCTCTTTTTCAGCTTCATCCTTCTTCTTGCGAATACTCTGCTTAAACGCTGTTGTGGGTTCCATCAACTTACTGGAAACTTCGTTTTTGGTATGGGCGCATGGAGCAGGGCGGCGCAACTCCCACCAAATATCGTCATCATAGTTCACACGATCTTTAGCAGCTTCCCATTCTTTAGTATCAGCAATGCGTGCTTGTGTTGTGCGGAGCAATCGTTCGCTGGGTTGATATCCAGCAGGCGGAATCTTCACTTTGGGTGGATCCTTCGCTTTGCGAGAATTCTCCAACATTAATTGATCACAAATGCGTGCCTTCGTGGAACGAGCAAGACTGTCACTGGGAGAGTAAATCTTGCTGCGCCCTGTCCTCTCAGCGGAACGGGGAGGCTCCTGGCTACCATCAGAACCTCTTTGGGAGCCCTTAGAGGGTGTAGATACTTCGAGATGGTCAACACCGTTTGATAAATCATAATGTTCATGATCCTCACCATTAACGTGGTTAGTATCATTGCTATTGTAATCCAAATGATTGTTCGATTGAACGTCCACCGGATCCTCAACGGTCGTGCCATCATGTGAAACTTCGTGAGAATCTTCCGCTTCTACAGGAGGATTCTCAAGAAGTTGCTCTTGATTAGAGGTCTCATTATGCTCATTTTGATCTAAAAATTCCATTTGATGATATTTCCGACCAATCTTTCAAAAACAAAATCCAATAACAGCAAATGAACAACAATAACAAAAAAGATCCTACGATAAAAAAAGCCGCTATGAAAAGTCCGAAATGGCAGCAGCAAGTAGAAAAAATCTCAAGAGAACAAGTAAATCAATCCACCAAAAAGGTAGTAATAATACTTGTTAATCAAAAGGTAGGGTAGAAGAATGGAGAAGGAAGAAGGTTCAAGGATGATGAGAACGGGGCGGACGCTTTGAGCTGACAGACAGACGACAGACAGACCAGAGCAACGAGTACCACAGCAGAGTGAGAGTCACAGTGCCGCTTCAACGCTCTGGACCGGTCCTTCTGCTCTTTGAAACTGTGACAGTAAAACTGGGGTTATAACCATGATTTTACAACTTTTACTCACCTGTCATGCAATTGTGATATTGTAATTTGCGCGGAAGGATGTTGTGTGAGATGTGAGAGGGTAAAACTGGGGTTATAACCATGATTTTACAACTTTTACTCACCGGTCATGCAATTGTGATATTGTAATTTGCGCAGGAGAGAGTTGCGTAGGGTGGTAACAATAAAATGGTCTGCTTGATGTGGTGCTGGTGTTTGAGTGAACAAGAAAGGCCCAGGAACAATGACTGAGAAGTACGAGAATGTCACAGAAGAAGAGATCCAGCGTCTCATGCGAGATGATAAGGCCTTTGTCTCTTTAGCAAATGACATTCGTATCAAGCTTACTACAGCTCCAACTCAATCGAATTTCCGAGTTGTGGCCATCTTGATTGTTCGCTATGAAGGCAGTAAATTGCGTCTAGTTGTTGGTGCCAATTGTGAGCAAGGCTACATTGGGGGAGCTATTTGCGCTGAACGTTCTGCCATTTGCCGTCTGCGCTTCCTCGATCGACCTGAAATCCTTCGCGTTGTGGTAGTGACCGATAGTGAAGTGCCAATCTCTCCTGGGGCCCTTTGTAGAGAGTTCCTCATGTCTGCAGCTGCACCCGATACCCCTGTAGTCATTGGCAATAACAATGGCGAGGAGGTGACTGAGTGCACTGTGGGTCAGATCTGGCCCTTCCCTTATCTCTACCGGCTCTTTCTCAGGCAAGACATCATTCCTCAGGTTGCTGTCATTTGCCAAGAGGTTCAATCAAAGGCATCCAAGAGAGAATCTATCCCCTCGTCAATGCAAAGCTACCTCGATCAAGCAGTTGCTGCTGCAAAATCTGTCAATGCTAGCGATCGTGCAGAACGACTCCATCCTGTGCGTTTCTCAGCTGCTCTCATCTACGAAGACTCTTCTGTTCAAACTGCATGGATATTGAAGGGCTTAGAGTATGGTTGCACCTTGGATCCTGTCTTGCAGGTGTTGGCCAAAGCTGTTCAACGTCGCGCTGAAGACCCTAGTGGACCTGCTCCTGTACTCTTAGTGATGATGGATCAGTTTGAAGTTCTTCATGCTCCTTTTGCTCAAGCGCGTGCTTTGCTAGTGGAGCATGGATTCTCTTTCCTTCAAGTCGCTGTGCACGATGAGCAAGGATTCCTCCGTCTCACCACAGCACAAGCACTCTATCCTCCGCCAGGCAAGGCGCATGTGCTCACACATGATAGCTTTACTCTGTGCTCTTCTCCAGCGAACTAACTGGATGATCCATTGGAGAAGAGCAGGATTGGACCGCCCATCACATCCCAGAACAGAATTGACCGCCAATTAGCCAGCGTATTTCACAGTGTTGTGTAATATTGTGGTATTGTAATTCTAGTAAGTTAGACAGATAGGTAGACTAAATGAATGTCTCATTGTGAGGAGAGTTGAGAGATAGACAATGATTGACTATTCTTCTTACACCATCATCATCATCATCATCGTCGTCATCTTTAAGCATTAGAGTGACAAGCCGCGGATATTGAGGAAACCACCATCTTCTCCACGCTCTATCGGATACACACCTACTACAGCTAGTCTATAGATGCCACCATAGATATGAGGGAATATTGGCACGGAGGCGTCAACGGGTGTGTCTTTTGGCAATGCGGCTGTATTTCCCACTGGCGCTGCAGCTTCAAAGCGTACTTCAGCATTTAAGAACTGAGGATCTAATGCTAAGCAAATCCATTCACCAGGAACAGACTTGTAGAAGTGATTGCCAACGCCAAGAAGCATGTTAGGTTCTTTAGTGGCATGGACAAATCCCTCCATAGAATAGGTAGGAGGATAGTATGGCTTTCCACCTTGTGTTTGCTCATAGAAGGCTTCCTTATCACACATATGATAAATGAGTGCCTTCTCATTGGAGAGATAGACACCCTTACACAGATAGTCGCCCCAGTTCATCTTTTCCTTCCAATCCTGGCTGGGAATCAATCGAACTCGCGTCTTGTATCCTTGTATCGTATCGTATCGTATCGTATCGTATCGTTTTTGATCCGATACGATACCGATACCGTATCCATCGGACAGAGAGCCAACCTGCCAGTAGCTGGACATCTAGCCTCATTAGCAGAGGAAGGACACACTTCACTTGATATGGAGGAAAGATTGAACGATCCTCGACTTCTACTCGGTACGAGTGAATTTCGAGGTCTTTCACCACATCAACAAGCTGTAAAACTTGTAAAAGAGTAGGCTGCATCTGCTGTTTCTTTGACTAGAGGAGCTGTTGAAGGAGCATTGAAAGCAGACTCAGAAGGAAGAGATTTGGGTGTTGTTGGGCATCCATCACACTTGAATAAAGAGGAAACACAAGAATTCTTAGAAGAATGTCAGCGAGAGGCTGATAACGGAGTACCAGTCACTTACAAAGTGGCTGCTAACATTGTAAGCAAACGGTGTTGAAGTTGAATCTCCACACAATAACCTTCCTCATTCCTCCTGCAGGCTAACCGTATCCAGAAGGTGCATCGACAACAGCATCTAGAAACTTATCATGAGATAACCCCCGGAGTTGCTAGGGCAATATTTAAGGCACACGGGATTCGAGTCGAAGTACCCCGGCTGATGGAGAAAGTTAGTGACCCGTGGAGTCGTTAGCAGTGACCAATTTGCAGCTTGTTTATTTGATTTTGAATGTATCAATGCGCTCTGCCAGAATCAGCTGCTTGAGGTTGAGGCAATTCCTGAAGCTGTACAAGGAAAAGGGGAGCAAGCCTTTGGAGAAGGAAGGATAGCTTTCCAAAGCAGAACAGTTAGTCCAGCTCTTGGTGAAGAACAAGAGAACTTTGAGCATGGCTCCACAAACAAGAAGAAACGTAAAAGAAAATCAAAATAGCTTAATATTTTCGACCTCACTAAACTCCCTTGGGTTGGTCAGGAAAGCAGAACAAGTCGGGATTGCGCGTCAAGTCTAATCCAGTAATGGTGCAATAATATGCTTAATATAGCCTCATACATAGTAAGAGAGAAGACGATTACAATTCAATAGCAAGTGACATTGTAATCAAAGAACAGAGAAAGTCTCCTAATACTGATCGAAAATACCGATGTAATGTAATGCAAGTAGTAGATAACCAACAGGGAGTGACCATTTACAATATCATAGCTCATGGCTTAGCGTTGACATGCAAAGCCACAGCAGATAGAGCAGGAACAGACACGGTCACTTTGCCGTCGCTTCCCACAGTCACCTTGTCGCAACCTTCTTTGATGATATTGCAATAGGTACCAGCAGGAAGACCAGAAACCAAAGTGACAGACCAGGAAGAAGTTCCTCTGTTCATCGCGATAAAAGCCTGGCCACCTCTTGAAAAGGCAATCTCATTTCCATTGCCTTGTTGCCAATTGTCGACATTGGATAAGCCAGCAGTATTTCTCCAAGCAACCATGTTGGCAATGTTGCTCCAGCGATGCTCACAAACCCAGTCGCGGCCATTAGCACAGTTGCTACCACCCTGTACACCCACAGATGGAGGGCCTTGATCGTAGGAAGAGAAGTAATAGGATGACATCACGCGAGCATTTCCATATGGCCAAGCCAACATGAAAATATTGGCGAAGTTGTAGAGACTTCCATTTTTGTAAGTGAGCTGAGCACGGCCATTGCGTTGAGTGTCGTGGCTAGGCAATACAACCAACACTCATTATAAGGCAAAACTTCAATATCAAAATGCACTTACTTATCAAGGAACACATCAGCGTATTGATCCGGCATGAGCCCCCAAGATTCACCGAAAGTCTTCAGATATTGCATTTTGCCTTCCACCACCAAATTGTCATCCAGCCAGTCAGCATAATAGAACTCTGACACTTGACCAATAGAATAGTACATGCTAGGTTGAACAGCTTCGCCACTCGCACCAATGACTTCTTGTCCAATGTACAAATCCTTCGGCAGCTGGGATGTAATGGCCAAGAGTTCTGTCGCATTCTGGTGTTTTGCGGCATCAATACGAATAGCCCGCACACCATAAGAATAGAGCTTCTTAATGTAAGCAATAATCTGAGATTGTACATAGGAAGAAGAAGTAGCAAGATCTGGCAATCCACTCAAGTCGCAGTATTGGACATTGTGTTGATCAGCATAGTTATTGACTTGGCAGTTCTTGGAGGTGTCACCATCGTTATGGTGGAAATCATTCGGGCTATAATAAGGATATTGGCGATTTCCATATTTAGCGCCACCAAGAGAAGTGCCAGAACCGCCAGCCATGTGGTTGATTACTGTGTCCACGATGACGGTGATGTTCACCGCTACACATCGTTCCACCATGTTTTGGAAGGCAGCTTCATTACCAGATCTTGAGATGAGATTATAGGTAACTGGTTGATAACGTGTCCACCATTGAGAACCTTGGATGCTATCTTGTGGGGGTGACACTTGAACAGCTTTGTATCCTTTCGGTGCGAGGAATTCTTCACATTCTTGGGCTACATCCGCCCAACTCCACTCGAACAATTGAACCATCGCACCAGCATGGACAGATCCCTGGACAACATAAGGTAACAACCCTAAGATAATCAACAAATTCCACAACATCATTAAGTTATTTAGTTCTGTCTGACACAACTAACAATTCCTTGCATTTTGCATTTTGTTCAACCCCCACAACCCACAGCACACAATTACACAGAGCCAAGCCAAACCTCAAAATTTCGATTTGTAAACCCACTTGCTCATAGTGCAGAGTAGGAGGGAATGGGCCGGGGTGTTGAGCTGATGTGGTCTGTCAGTCCCGGATTGGGGTTGCTCTGCCTCTGCTCTCTTGGGCAAGAGGTCCTCCTTTTTTGCAATGCGATGGTCAAGTGGGTTAGAGGAAACATTAAAACACTTTCCTCCTTCCTATCAGATCATTCTTGCAAGTGACTTCACTAGATTGGATTGGATTACTAGGGAATCATAAGCAAAATAGAGGGGGTGGAATAAAGGTTTTTTTTGACAGACTATTTTGGTCAAATCTAGAACTATCTGTCGATCATTTTCCATAATCCGTCTGCTACTCTGGCGATTGATAATCTATCTTCTGCTATCCTTCTCTGATCTCATTTCCCCACCGATTAGCCTTCTATCTTGAGTAAAAGCTGTCTAGCTTGTCATAGAGAGAGAGGTATTGGTTAGGAACATTGTGGATCATGTCTGCGTCTACTCCCACTTCGTCCACTTCCTCCCATGCTGGTGCTACGAATGAAGCTAAGAGGACAGTATCCGACTACTCCCTTAGTAATACTACTGAAAGCAAGCCCACTACACCTCGCCCATGTGCTTTCTTCGCTCGTGGACTTTGCAAGTTTGGTGAATCTTGTCGCTTTTCTCATGACCTACAATTACAGGTGAGCGCATCTTGTCTGACAATATGTTTCTTTTCTTGCAATAACATGGTAATGATTGACGTAGGAAAAGGCCGTCGAGAAGCTTCCTCCTCCACCTTTGCCCATTTTTGTCAACATCCCTGCTGGTCATCAAGTCTTCTCCATTGATGTAGAATGTGTGGCAACGGGTATTCAGCATAATGCTCGCTCTATCGCTCAGGTTTCCTTAGGTAGGGATTTTGTATTCCCTTCTAATAGTTTCTTCGGTTAATAGAAATGTTGTTTGTGTAGTTGATCAATGGGGAAGATTGATGTTCAATTCCTACATCAAGCAAGACGTGCCCGTAGTTTCCTATTTGACCCAGCTAACTGGGATCACGAAAGAGCTTCTTGAAGAAAAGGGCATGCCTTTGGGTGAGGGAATCCATTTGTCTGTACCAATGTTCTTGACATCTAATTGTGTTGTTCTTTCCAGCTGATGCGATGGCTGTTTTGAGATCTTTTTTATCTCCCACGGCTATTCTAGTTGGTCAGAGCATTATGAAAGATGTTCAATGGCTCCAATTAGCTCGTGGGGTTGATTATCATTCCATGATCGATCTTTCTGACCTGTTTCGGGTTTGGAGTGATGTCCGTGGTGGATACATAAACTTCTCTCAGGATCATTGTGCCAAAGTCTGGTTAGGTTTGCCGGAGCGTCCTCAACACGATGCTGTGACCGACGCAATGATCGCTATGAGTCTTTTCAATGCCTACGTTTCTGTCCAATGGGACATCAACCGCCTTCACCAATTTCAACGTGCCACTCTACTCGCACCTCGGATTGTCGGCTTCTCTTCCAAAAATCCAGTGATTGATGGTTGTTGGTGAGTTCTTTTCTTCTACCCTCATCACTTTTTCCTGATTAATCTGGAAATGTGCACAGCATGGGCAATAGGAACAACTGCATCTGCGGCGCTCCCTTCGACTAGCTTGAAGCTTGGACGTAGTGGCAGCATGATATGACTGACGACGACTCATTGATGGTCTCCATTCTAGATGCTCATTAGTAGTGTAGTAGTTGCCTTAGCCTTGTGGTTGTCCCTCTGTTTTCAAGTCGAGAACTTGTTTAAAGTCCCTTCTTTGAAAGTGCCATTTTTGAAGGAAAAACTCTATCACCCCTGTCATAGAAGTCATACAACAAATCAGTGTTGATGAAAAGAGATGAAAAGAAAGAAATGGCAGGAGAAGAGTTCCTTGGACCTTCCTGTCTCTATGACATTCTCTCTTCACGTTTCAAAGAGAATCCTTTCATACTAAAACGATCACTCTATCATAATGAAGAAAAGACTAGTCATGTTGTAAATAATGGAAAGTTAATGATTCGATTGCAATTCAACGAGATTATTCCCTCTTGTAGGTTGTGGTGCTATGGTGTTGTAAAAATGCGAGATAAACCATATCATGCTATTCAAAGAGCTATTTTGACAGTGGGGAGTACTATCAATATTTCTTGTTTAGTAGAAGAAAGTGTGTTTTCATCAGATTGTGATGATTTCTTCTTTATCCTCTTCCTTTCACCATCCACAGCTACTGTTGACACTCTTGACAAATGGTGTGTTCGCTTACTTGCTTTAGCTGATGAAAGTTGTCAAGCTATGACAATGTCAGCAGATGAAGCAGCAGAGCCATGGAAAGAGCTGACCAGTGTCATCATGCCATGCCATACACTTCTCATCGATCTCCATGCTGGCTACATAGCAAAGCATCGTAAAGCCAAACGACCATCACGTAGTGCCTTTCGATCATTTATGTATCCTGGAACTTGCTCAACACAGGGCATGAAATGGAGCAAGACCTTACAATGTCGTTTCTCTCCAGTTGACCGTGCACCTCATGATGTAAAGGATGCTGACATTACATGTGATGTGACCATTGCATTGAAAAGAGGACAAGTCCAATCTAATGCTATGGAAGGGAAGGCAGGATCAAAGCGTCCTCGTATGATCTCCAATACTTACTCTTATCTTCCTTCACCTGCTTTAACTGTTGCTAACTCGACGTTATCAAGTGGTACAGATAATACCGTCATGGTCTATCATTGCATTAGTCAGAATCAAGAGAGAGAGGAAGAAGAGATTCGATATGAACGACGGACACAGGTGCAATGTCTGTGGTGCAGAGAGACTTTCCCCTGTAGTTCATTAAATACCAAAGAGCAAGAAAGCAATCATGGACATGAAGGCAAGAGGTCTTATCTTCATTCTCTTGGTAACCTTCAGCGTCATTTAGCTCTGTTTCACACTCATTTCAACTACACAATGGGCTTGGATAAGGAAGGAGTGTGTCATGTGCTCGTGACTAGAAGGTACAGACATACCACGTCTGGTTATGATTCTCCAATAACGAATACGAAGCTGGCATCTTATGAGCTGATCGTGTCTCAAGAGGGGAAACAAATGCAGGAAGCACAGAGTACACAAATACGTAAAACTCCTCGGCCTTTTCGTTCTTCCTTTTCTTCTGTCAGGGCTTCAAACATTCGATCTCTCTTACAACACACTTACTATCATGTTGCTACAGGACAGAAGATGATGCCTAAAGAAGTCGAGATCTATCTCACGTCAGCATCTGCATCGGATGAACAACATCCTGAGATCAATTTGAACAACTATGAACTGAGTGCTACCAATGCTGCTGTGGAGGAATATGTGGATATCAATTATTATGAACGGCAATTCATGAAGTTGTGGAATGCACACGTGCAGACCTTTCCTCCCCATGGTGACACACTTCTAACCCTTGTTGTGGACTGCTTTGCACATCGGTTTGGCGATATTATGGTTACAAAAGGACTCCGACATACCTTCCTCGTCCATCTTCTCTCATTATGGGATTTTGGCCTTCTCACAGCGGAAGAAGTTTATTATCATATCAACACAGTCGATAAGATCAAACATGCTAAGAAGGATCAAATCGATGATATGGACAAGAAATGTTAAAGTTGTTCAATCTATTGAATGGTCGAAGGTAGCGGTGTGGAGTAGTATATGTAATTTATGTTTGTGTGTGTGTGGTGTATAACTAAGCCAGTAACCAGGTTTTGCCTAGAGGAGCTAAAAGCGCGAGCAGCAATGCCCCCAACGCCATCGCCCCAGACAATGTAACACTTCGGATCAAGAATAACCTAACTATCCTCATCAAAACACCTTGCCGTGAGCTTTGAATAATGGCAGTAACAGAAGAAGAAGTAAGAGAATGCGGCGATTCAGCAGAAGATTGACCTTCTTGTAATGGAGAAGTTTGTTCTGTTGGCTGCTCAGCCACTTCGATCTCGTAGATTTCATGCTGTAACATCAAGAGACGGTCATAGTCCGCTTGTAAGACAGCGGGATCATCATGTTGGAGCACAATATAACCTCCATCTGTTCGAATATCCACAGTGCGAGGCAAGACTTCTCCGACTTCATAGGATAGATGAAGTAAACGCACACTTGGCAAGGCTTCAATGCTATCAACATGATGGATGGCTTTAATTAACCCACTTTGTATTGAGATAAGATGAAGAATCCGCCCTTGACTGCGAAGTTGCTCTGGTGGCTCAGATGGCAAAGTGCGGAAAATTTCTGCAAAACAACAACAACAACAACAACAACAACAACAACAACACAACAACAACAACAACAACAAATCACCAAACACGCCTGGTCTACATATAGTAAGAACTTACCTGGTTCAAAGGAAGCGAGAAGGGAATCAACTACAGCATCATGACCTAAACATAATCGTGTAAGATCGACCACATTTTGTGCATGCCATCGTGGATTGATTTCCATCAGACGAGGACCTTGTGTAGTCATTCGAACCTCTGTATGAGTAGGTCCTTGATGAATAGGTTGGGCTGCAAGAACAGCTTTGCAATAGTTACATATCTCTCTGCTTTCTCCTTCTTCAGCACATGGAATGAGTTCAGTGCATTGATAGACAAAGGGTGCGCCAGACAGAGTGACTTTGTGATACTTCCACATGGCGATGACTTTAATCTCACCATTCAATGATACTGTATCTACTGCATATTCTGGACCTTCAGCATATTCCTGGACTAAGACCATATGATTAACTCCTCCACCATACTGTGGTTTGTAATGTAATGCTTCAAAAGCTTGACGAGCCTCTGCCATATCTCTCACTAACCACACGCCATCCGAGGCAACCCCACGATAAGGCTTGAGAATAGCTCTATAAGTCGTTTTTGATAGCCATAATTCATTGAGGAAGTGACACACTTCCCCCCATGACTGAGCAAGTGTCTGTCGGACTGTTGGCAGACCTGCTCGCTGTGCCTTTTCGTTGATTATGAACTTGTTCTGAGTTTCCATCACTTTGGCATTGTCTTTCTTTGGTTTGCATTTTAGTAATGTAGCAAGATAATCAGCTGTTTCTACCCCACAATCAGATTCTGACAAACATGTCAATTGAGTGTCAGCAGGGAAAGCATGACGTGTCAACCATTCCTGTGCAGTCTCTGCATTGCTAGGTGCTAAGAAATGCTCTGGGAGAGGATTACCTTGACTAGCAAAGGCATTAGCAAGGTAAGGTGAGACTGCATCAATGACTTCAATATCATGCTCTTTACAATAGTCTCTTGCATAACCTGAAATATAGTCAGTGAATCCATCCACTAAGATCAAAGCTTTGCCTCTTTTTGCATGAGAATGACTTTTATGACTTTTGCCTTGTACAAAGCTTAGTTGATAACTAGATAAGATTGGAAGTAGGCTGACTAGAAAGAGAAATAAAGACATGGTTTCGATATGTTTGTTTACAAAGCCATTGCTCATTGATTGACGGCCAGGCAGAAGGGTCAACTATTATTGTGATGCGCGCGATCAATCCCACGCATCGCAGTAACCACTCTTAACCTGAGTGAGTTGCAGTACAGTACAGTAGTTTGTATCTGATCGCTGGCTACCCTAATCAGGGAATGCAAACTTAATAACAACCTAACCTAACCTCTTTCTTCAACTCAATCGTTTGCTATTTTCCTCTGTCGTGGTCATTACACATAGTAGTGACATGTAGTGAAAGAAGGAACAATAGAATCTACAGCTTTCACCACAGTTTTCATTAATTAAAAACAAACTTTCTTGACCACTCACTACCTAAATATATACTAGTATCTAATAGAATCCACACTACTAGAAGAATAGTCTGAACCACTCGTAATATGAACACGCGTGTGAGAAGAACTAACAATCAGAGCCTGACCAACACATTTGTATTGCACGCGCTTATGGAACTGAGACATGTTGCCAAAATAAATAGCGATAAGGAAGAGAAATGCTGAGATAGACATCTCCAATATGGAAAGCAGTCTGACTGACACTGATAGGAAAGGATATTGCAACGGGAGAATAGACGATGACAAGGAATGTACCCTGAATGAGGCGGACGGACAAAAAAATAAGCAGGATGATGATAAAGAAGGAGAAGGAAAGAGAGCAAGCAACGGGCAGAACCGACTCACACGGCTCGCTCATACAGAAGGCACGGAATCGCCTAACGCACGGAAGGCGGTGATACTCACACAAATGAACAACGACAATAAGCGCACAAGGGCTTAAAACGAAAACCAGAAACATTTCGTGTTATCCACCACTGGACTGGTAGCCTTGCCCCTCACATCGACATGAGAAGAAGGAGATTGACTTTCACTGGAAGTGTTCATCATTGATTGAAACATTCTCCTGGGAGTCCTCAATAGCCCACCAGGAGAACCTGGTGGTGTTGGAGGGAAGAATGATTGGCTGCTATCTGAGGTATTAGAAGGCGGTCCAGATGGTGTTACCGAAGCTTGAGGAGTCGTTGACGCACCAGAAGCTGATCGGAGAGGCGCAGATATGCTGAGATTGGCAAGATTACGAAGAACACGCAGTCGACCTTTCTCAGTATTCATGGTTCGACCTTCCATGGCAATACCAATCGACACTGGAGGCTCTAGAGGCTGAGTGGGGAGAGCAATCGAAGACGATACTCGAGCAACCGGGGAGGTAGTCGGGGTTTCCACCACCTCCTCTCCTACCGTTTCTTCCTCTGCTTGAAATCGATAAGATCTTGACTGCTCATATTGATGCTTCGAAAATGACTGCTCGATCAACTCAGATAAATCACGTCCACACTGATCCACATCTTTCTCCGACCATGTCAGTGGTTGTTTGATCCGCGCCATCGGAGACTCCGAAAGGTTGGAACATACTGTTTGACGCTCATCATCTTCATCATCGTCTTCTGCTTCGGTTAAATAATCTGAACGATCAGCCTCCAATGCACACAGCATGGCTTGTTCAAACGCCTTTCGACGTTGTTCACGAAGTGCTTCGCGAGCATCTTTCTTCTCCGATTCATCCAGGGAAGCACCATCGCATGACCCCTGATCCCCTTGTCTAACTGACTCTTCACTCCATTTATCAGCTCGTTTTAATTTATTCGAGTGAGAAGGAACTTGTGGGTCAGCATTAAGCGCTGACTGTTTCCTGTTGTGATGAGGACGAACTGGAGAGGATGGGAGGGGCGGAGGCGTTATACCAATTTCAGCATTCGATGCTGATACAGCAAGAACTTTATCCATGATGACGGATGACAAATGACTAGCAAAACTGTCCAGACATGTTTGGCAATCTACAATGCCGAATACATTACACATGATTAGTCGGCTGAAAGAACTTATGGGCGATTCCAACTTACTGAAATAGGATATAGAATAAATATCGCGTTTGCTCTCACACCAAGCCTTGATAACTGATTCATTCGCAGATGCGTTCTGCTTTCCTTCAGGCAAGACACCTAAGACGAATAGATCTGGCGTGACGCATCTCTTTCTGACACGGAAGGCCAAAGCAATAAGATGAGAATATTGCTTCTTAAGCTCCTCAAAACTTTGTCTATTCATTCATGATCAGGTGTCAACAATGATGCAATCACGGACCAAAATTGGTAACGCTTACCTGTCAGACAAATCGACGAGCAAAACCACTACGTCTCTCATACGCCAATCTTCCTGAGAACCATAACTGAAGCTTCGACTAAAAGAGTTCGCAGTTGCAAAGGAGACACCAGTGAAAACTTTTACCGACAGATAAACGTCCCTTTTCCCAGTTTTGATGAAAAGTTGTCGACTGTCGACGAGATGGGTAGACGATGAGCTGGTCAGGCAATCCGTTTCGGCCGAATAGCTATCAGAAGAAGAATCTTGTACATGCACTTTATCATTTCCTTGGTTACAGATATATAGGATGAGGGCCTCAAATAATTTCCCACACTGAGGTAGAAAACCATGCGAGGAGAGAAGCACGGAAATCATACCACCGAATAAATCAACAAAGGAGTAAAAAAAAAGGAATAAGGAAGATGAAGAAGATGTTGAAGATGTACGAAGGTAAAATAAGGAAGTCGTCCCACCAGAAGGACCCTGGAAGTGACGAATTGCGGGGAAAGTTGATTTGATCGTTTTTGATCAGAAGAACAAGCAATGACGACGAAAACCGCACTTGCATCTGAACTGACAACAACATGGAAAGTCTACTATATGGAGTTATTAATCACTAAATCGGAGATGAAAAGTCGCTGTGGGTTGCGGCTCAAACAAGGCAGAAGACAGTCCCGTTGGACGGTGCCATTCCAACAGACAAATTGCTTGTTCAACCAAGGCTTCTTGCTTATTCTCTCTGTTCTGTCCGCCATCGACAGAATCAATTCTTTCACTTGCCAATTGTCAATCCCATATTGAATAGAATGATGACGTGTCGAGGTGTACAAGATGGATTGTATCAATCTTTCTTACTCTTCGACCAAGTTCAGACCTTTCTGAAATGCCACACTTCGATTGAAGTGGCGATAGTGTTACATTCTTCTTCTTTTCTACAAAGTGTTCTGGAGGTCATTGCTTACGATCCTCTTCTTCGTGAAGAAGCCACTAGACTATATTTAAGCGAAGAAAAGCTTCAAAAGCAAATCGCGCACTCTTTCCAGCCTCGCCTTGAACTAGAAGAGCTTCAAGCCCAGCGATCAGGATCCGCTTTTAATCCAGAAGCAGCGCTGAAAAAAGTGAAAGAGGATTTGATCGTGGAGTATATCCTCACCAGACTCAATCTCAACTCAAGCTATCACAGCAACGCGGAAAAGCTCAAAAACTTGATGAACGATCATGGCCACGGAAATGGATGGAGCATTTCTATGATTGCTCATTTCCATGATGTTAAGGATCCTCTCTCTGGGCGCTTAGAAGCTCTTTGTGAGAAGCCTCTTCAAGTGACACCTTATCTTCTTGACCGCACCTTGCGCAGGTAATCAACTGATCGTAATTCTGTTCCCGAGATGTTTAATGACTAACAATTTGGATTTCTCAACACAGAAAGGAGCGTAGATGGAAATTGGTCAAGAAGCTGTTAAAGGTATCCAAAGAGTATCGAAGAAGATCAAGTGATTTCAGTGTTGAATCTAAAGAGGAAGCTCCATCTCCTTGCCTCCCGCCTGTATTTATTACACCCACCAAAACATCCACCAAGACCATTCAAATTGATGAAAACGCTGCTAATAGCGTTTCAGCTAGCACCGTTGAAGTGGTGTCATCTCCAACAGATGAAGTGAAGGATGGCATGGAAAACAATGAAGTGGAGAAGGAAGAGCCTAGTATGCTGTCTAATTCCCCCACAGGCCGTAAAGAACTGCCTCCGCTAAATATCACTCCTAATGTTGTACAAGATTCAGAAAGACAGCTGACCTCCCCATCCAACCGTCTTGTGCCTCTCACCAGGCTGACGAATGAGAAGATTGGCTCTGAGCACAAGCAAGAGTGCAAGAAAGCCACTGGTAATAAGCTGTTTGGCTTTCTGTCCATTTTTACGGGTCACCCTCAAGAGCAGTCACAAAATGTGCACTTTGCTGAGAAGCCTCAAGTCCTCGATGGTACTACCTCCGATGATGTCAGCCGACGCAGTGCTTCTGTTTCTTCACCAAGTGGTATTCTCAAGCAAACAGCTTGTGCTCACATTCTTCCTGCTCCCATCAAAACGACGTCTAATCGCAGCCCTCACAGCTATCATGGCCGCGTGAGCTCAGCGCAGCGTCCATCACCTTGTGGCGTAAGCCAAACACGAAGCACGCCTTCTACACCAGCCCATCACCAATCATCTCAGCGCCTGAACGTCTCACCTCCTTCTGCAAGACAACAACCGCGTACTTATGCTCGTTTACAAGCCAACTATTATTATAACCAAAATACCGAGCATCAACGATCCTTTCGACAACAAATGCAGAGTGTTCGTTCTGAAAGAAGCCATCATTCTCCATTATCTCCCAATTCTTCCAGGCGAAACCAAGAAATGCGCTGTGATCCGCCTGTCTTAGCGCAGGTTCCTTCTCAGGAAGAAGGTGACGACGAATTAGCACCTCCTCCTGGACGTAAATATTTTGATACTAGTGCCTTGCATGACACCAATCGCAAGACTGACGATTGCTCCGTGTCATCTCAAACGTCTTATGAACGCTCTGATTCTCGACAATTTCTATCCGAACGAAATGTACAAAATATCCAAAACTACGTATCTTTGTTAGTGAAACAAGCCTCTGGATTTGAATCTGTTCGCTAAGATTCCGACTCAAATCTGTGCTGTTCAGACTCAAATCAAATCAGTCTGTTCTCTGTTCTGCCGATTCTCTTCTCCGTTATCCTGGTTATCCATCCGATGTTGTCTTTTATGTTTTCTTCTGTACTTGTTCATGATTCAAAATCAATTTTGTTGATACTTTATTTCCACATATCATTCTATCCACAACTGTTCGTCATCCATATTCGAGTTTTAGTTATTGGCCACTTAATGGCTTATTGTTCCGTGTGAAAGATATAATGTAACATTGAAGTTACTTCTGTGTGGTGCGCTTTGAAAGTTGTTTACATGTAGAGACTTGGTAGCAGCAGTTAAGTAGTATAGCAACTCACTTCCCGAAGACAGTATTCCCCACTCGATTCCACCGATTCACAATTCGCTGATAAACGCGGTAAGCAACAATGACATACCATCTGCTTTGCTTAATAGCAAAGAGGTCATTTGTCAGTTCTTCAAATAGCAGCTCTGCTTGTTCTTCTGTGACCACACCTTCAGCGAGTAAAGACTCCACAGCATCTTCTTGAGCATGCAGGATCCAACGTACTGCCAGTTTAGATAGTTGTCGCCTAACAATAGAGGGATGAATGTGTTTGAGCATCCCTCGTGCATATTCCACTACTTCACGAGATTCTTCTATCACCCGAATCTCTTCAGCTGTGGATGATTGTCCATCACCACGAGCAAAGTAAAAGGGCATTTTCTTTTGTGCATATTGATGAGCTTCAATAAAGGACATCAAAAGATAGACAGCTTGAGAACAGCGATAATCTCTCAAGGTAATATCATGTTGATCAGAAGCAGAAGCAGCTGGTCCATTGTCCCGATCATCCGGCATGAGCGTATAGACATCACCATCAGCTTGTATAGGGTTGAAAGACGTGCTATTGATAGATGAAAAAGGTAACGCAGAAGTTGTGGGAGAGTCCGAAAGAGCAGTCGTTGTTGAGAATGCTTTAGGCAAAGCTGCAGAAGCAGCCGTAGCACCACCCGGAGGTATGTAATCCGACCGCTTCATATTCTCCTCAAAGGCTGACAGTAAATCCTTGAAAAGTTGCTTCTTTGAACGAAAGATATACTGCCAATCTTGTAGCCCAGGCCAAGATGTATGCTCCAATGCGACATCAATGGAGTTGAGCAAGGTGAAAGCAGCATTGGATTTGCGTGGCAGTCGGCCACTACTAATTTGTTGCCAATAGCGACTGCGAACAATATTCAAGAAAGCTCGTCTAATATCTTGCATGCGAATATCCCCAAGAGGGAAATTGTTCCCAATATTCAGTGGGGGAGGTGGTGATTCAGCATCAGCATGACAGGTTTCAGGATTATAAACCGCAGGCAGAGAGACAGTTCGATATTGTCGAGCTTGGATAACAAAACCTTGTTGTCCTCGGTCCTTTTGTAAGGCTATTTTGTGTAGCACATCTGATAGCGCATGATGATAGTCCTTCTCTTGATCATTGGCAGAGTTTTCAGTTGCCCGTCTCAACACAGTTTGTAGAGTTTCATCATTCTGATTTTGTCCTCTTGTAGGAGCCAAGTTAGCTATTGGAGAAGTTAACTGCAATTGGGCATCTCCTGAACTGACTGTTCTGGTAGTAGTAACGGTTAGGTTGTCATCTAATTGTCGCATGAAAGAGATGGAACGAATGACAAAATCAGGATCAATCATATCAGGATGTTCGGACAGAATTTCTTCCAATAATTGAAATGCCTTTAAACGGATTGTCTTTCGAGCAAAATGATACATAATCTGATGTTCTTCATTATGATCTTCTTTCATCAATCCCAGCCTCCTCAAGACTGACCCGGCGGTGGTCGCATTCAATGTCAACGTTAGTGCAGCAACACCACCTACGATAAATAGCACACGATGTGAATCATCCGCAGATATAGTGGTATCATCATTTTCTGTACTTTGAACTAAGCTTAAGGCCAAGCACATGCTCACAGCGCCTCTCAGACCACCCCATGTCAAGAAGGTCGCATCTTCTACTGTACATCCTTGACCAAGATGGCGCATGAATGGGTACATAATAACTACCATTAATCCACGAATAATAAATAGACCCATATATGTCAAGATAAGGTATCCAACTTCTCCAGCTCCAATATACTCTGCGGAGCGCAAAGTAATGATAATCCCAGCAAGAAAGAAGATGACCGTATTGCCAATCCACTCAATCTCTGACCAAATCGACTTCATTGTATCAGGCTTAAGCACTAGTGGGTTGCCATATCTAGCTAAGACTAAAGCGGCAGTACAGCAGGTAATTACTCCACTAATCCCACACTGATACTCCGCCACATAAAACGACACGTAAGCACATAGAAGTGTAACAACTGTTTGAACGGTAGTGTCTTCTTCTTTCATTCTTCTATTCGCTATACTCATCACATAGAGTGTTGCAAGTCCAAAAACAATTCCAAGCAATGGAGATGCGATGATTACAGCCAGAAAGTAAAGCGCGATATTACGTGGAGTGACCTCAAAGTCAGGGTCAGTGGCAATAAGCGCATAGAGCAGGTTATATAGAACCAAGGCTGTTCCATCGTTCATCAGGGCTTCTCCAATGACCAGATATGTGAGTTTATTGGAAGCGCCCACTTTCTTGAGCAAAGCTACAACAGCCACAGGATCCGTCGCACAGAGAATAGCACCAAAGACGAAGCATAGATGCCAACTCCAGGAATAAGCTGAAAAGCACCATTTTGCCATGGCAGCAGTAGCAAATGTGCCAAAGATCGCACCAGGTCCAGCCAAGAGAGTGGCATTGAGCACAGCACCTTTGACATGCTGGATATTGAGAGACATGGCCTCACCAAAGAGCAAAGCAGGTAAGAAGATATAGAGTACTAACTCAGGAGAGATATATTCCCAAGATTTCAAGGATTTATTAAGGTCTCCTCCTGTGGCAGCATTCCCAAAGATTGCAGAAATGATAATCCCAGCAAGAAAGACAATCACGGTATAAGGTGCCTTAGGAAAGTATCTAGATAAGAAATAAGTCACAACTGCACCACAAAAGACTGCAACAAAGAGTACTACGAGGTCATTCTCAGGATCACTATCCGAGGACATGATTTCAACTGATGATTCTGCTTGTGTCGGGACAAAACAACACACAACAACAGTCTGAGAAACGCTTGGTAAAGTCGTATATTATGGGTTAAAAGTCATAAAAACGAGAGGAAAGATGGAAATGCGGGGCAACGTCACTGCTGGATTGCATTAGAAGAAGAAAGAAGAACAAGTCAACGATAACAATCCATTCCATTCTCAATCCCCCCCCCCCCCCTGTCTTCTTCTTCTTCTTGTCATTCAAAGTGAATTATCTCTAGCTGTGAGAAGAAGATATAGAGTCGTGATTGGATTTTGATTGAAGCATCATCTATCATCTCAAGAAGACTTGTTGTTGTTATTGCTATTGTTATTCTATTATCTGCTTTACTGTTTGCTACTTGCTGTTATTGTTGTCATTACTATTGAATGAAGTTTTGGATTTTGGTTTCTCTGTTTCTCGCTGCTACCAGGTGAGACATTCTGAATACTAACGAGTCCGCTGATAGTCTGACGTGTTGCTGTTGATGTGATGATAGAGTGTCTCAGACCTTCCATCTCCCTGGCAACCAGCTATTAGGACGATTACCACCTATTCTCCGTTCCTCCTCTTCTTCCACGTCGTCGTCTTCTTCCTCCTCCTCCTCTACTAGTGAACTATTCGAAGCTCCGAATAAAGTCGACACCAAAACTCTTACGAGAAAAGAATATCTGATTGCTGTACGTAATCGTCTTTTCGCTGTAGAAGAACAGCTTTGGTTACATGAATATGCAAGTCATCACAAGAATGCGAAGTTCGTTCCACTCTCTGAGAAGAAGTTGGAAGCTTTGACCAAAGCCAAACATGATCTCTTAATGGAATATCCCTTGACACAATTGCATTTAGATCATGCTGATGCTCAACGTCAAAATCTTACTTATGCTGCCTTACATTTAGAACGATTAATTGAATCGTTTCATCGGCAAATGCCATTACCAATGAATCATGTCAATCAGATTGCTGTCTTGAGTTATTCTGGTCAGGTAATCAATCTCATGCGCGGACAAGGTGCTGCACATCACCGTCTTCTTCCATCCAATACACTGACTAACAGCAAAGTGAAGAGGCAGTTCCAACATCCTACTTTCTCTTCCTCTGGCAAGTATGTTGCCTTTGCTGAAATGCACTTCCAAGCAGATGGTGACAAGATCTTAAGATCCGATGCCTTAGTCTTTGAAGTGCCTACTGATCCCATTAGCTTTGGGAGCTCTGATTCTACTCCTCTCTTCGATAGTGGAGATCTGCCTGGTGCGCCTTTCTTCTTGCGTTTTTCACCTAATGAAGAGCAGCTGGCTATGCTTTGCTCTGCACCAAACAATGAGACCTCCATTGTTCTGATGGATTGGGCAAAATATCATCGCAAAGATATGTGGACAACCCAAGCTGGCTTATCGAAGCTTCTTTCTCGTAAAGCGTTGACTTTAATGAAGGGCAAGCCAGTCTTCTTCACTTACACCACTTCATCAGCTCAAAATGCTACCATTGTTGCTCATTGTTCTCAGGAAGTACCTGACGAACAAAATCGCACTATGATCACTCAGAAGGCTGTTTGGATGCTTGCTAAGCAAGACACTGGTGGAGTGCAAGACTTCACTTGGAAGAAGGTTTCTTCTTGTGATAATATTCGTTGGAACACGCCTATTTGCCACTCTGCTGGTGGTGGGGATAATGTCTTGGTCGTGGAAGATGGACATTTAGTTTCGAAGGCTTTGTCCAGATGGAAGCGCAATGCTGATGGAAGCCTCAAATCCAAACGACTTATGCCCGTGCATGGACAAGTCCATTTCCTTGTTTCACCTGACAGTAGTCGTTGTGTAGTTCTGGAAGGTGATATTAACGTGGGATATTATGCCATGACTGTGATTGAAGGAGAGTCTGCCTTAGATCCTGCCTCCCCAGATATGGGCAAGCGCTATGAGCTACCTAACCCCAAGCTGACCGTTGCCTTTTGGTTCTCTCCAGATAGTACCAAAGTGCTCTGTCTATCCTCGGTGGATAAAAGCAAAGAAGATGTTTCCATCCAAAAGAGTAACTTCAGGGTGGGTCTAAATGCTGAGATGCAATGGTATGTGTACAATTTCCCGCTGGAAGAGATGCGCGAATATGATGTCTTCAAGCCCACGCCATACTTCATGAAAACCTACGTGCCTTTCTTCACGAAATATGCTCAGGTATATAACCCTTGGGCACCTGATTCGAGAAGCTTCATTTATATGACATCATCTGGTCTTTGCCACACACCTCTGGTGGGCAGCAAGTACAGCTTGGGAATGGACAAATGGCAGAATGAAGGTGCAACATTTGGCACATGGTCACACCAATAGTTGATGCTTCCCTTCGAAAATCTCGTTTCTAAACGCTTAAACTTCCATGGCTATAATGTAACATCTATGAAAAGACCTTTTCCTTACCGACCCCCGTTACAATAGAATAGCAACATGTTAGAAACAAAGCTATTCACTATATACAAACACACTTGAAACTATCTCAGACAGTTCTTCCCGTTGGAATCAATCCCATTACACCATCTTTGAACAAGTAATTCTCCACCAAGTCATCAACTTGTTGACTTCTCTGTTCCCTGAAAGTCTTTTGATGGATGTCACCATAGATATCCGAGGCGTTTAACTCTAAACGATAGTTGGGCAAGCCTGCCTTGTCCATCGTTGAGTACAAGCCATAGCGCTGGTTATAGCGAATTCGATTTTGACTACGACCATCAAAGCAACAAGTACATGTCAGATACTATATAGTGATAGAGGTATGGACGAGAGGTTTACCTGCTGCTACCAGATGCTTGGTTGTTGAAAAAGAGATTCAAGTTAATGCGTGGATCAGGGACTTGTAATAATGACCATTCTTCATCAGACAAGCCAATTTCACTTCGTAAATCATCACTGGTACGCAGCATTCGATCTCGTCTTACAGGTCGAGTGGCAGTTGTTGTTGGAGTAACTTTGGCATCTGCTTTCAACTCCTTGACGATGTCTTGAAGATCACGCTCGTCAAGATACTGAGCAGCAGGAAGAGTAGTATATCGTCTTTCTTGTGTTTGTACAGTAGACTTCACCGCAGCATGACGACGATCAGACTCTGTAGTTTGTAAGGTACTCACAGACACCAAATCATCTTCCCGCAACTCCAATTCATTTTGCATATCACTAAGACGAGCCTCCAAGACTTTTGCTGAATGCAAAGCTGGATGTGTGAAAGAGTTCTTTGGTTCATAAGGACTTGGTTCATATTCCACCTTCTGAACACTTGGTGTTTGTTGAATTGGAATTGGCGAGGCTGGTTCTTGTGGTTGAAATCGTTTTGGTTGCTCCACACTTCCAGAAGCAGTTTTCTTCGAAGCTGGTGAGGATGATAATAAGGCTTGCTCTCGAACCACACGCGGTAGTGGCCGTGGCACTTCTTCATTCTCATCGATGCTAGAGCCAACAGCTGCAGCCTTCCTGCGAGCCTTGTTATTGTTATTAACCTCTGAAGGCAAGCGGTTCGAAGCAACAGAAGTCTGAGGAGCAGAAGATGAGGAGCTACCACCAACAACAGCCGCAGCAGCAGTGTCAGTTGAGCTCTTTGGAGGAAGAGAAGGTTGATTGGAGAAAGGTCTTTGTACACTGACTTGACTGCTCACTGGCTGCTCGACGCGAGGCCATATTTCAATCGAACTTCCTGGAGAGATTACCTCTTGGGAGGCATTGCTTTTCTTGGCAGCAGGAGAAGGAGTAGAGAGCTTAGTATTACCATGTCCAGCAGAGGAAGGGGAAGAAGCGCGATGACGTGGAGCACCTGCAAAGCTGAGGTCAGATGGCTGATGTAGACCCATAGCTTTCAGATCTATACCAGCTATACCAGAAGATAGTCTTGTTTCTCTAACAGAAGACGCTTCGTCTTGTTCAGATGCTGTGCGGTCATGATCAGAGTCATCTCCACCACTAAAAGGATGGTGGATCAGTTGATCAAGTGAATAGATTTCAACCTTGTTGTTATGTCCTGCAATAAGCAATTCATGCCCAACTCCCCTGCTTGTGGCGGTAGGATGGTTGTTGAAGGCACAAGCAACTATCGGAACGTCATGCATTTCCTCTCTGATTGGCACGAATCCTTCAGTGAGCGAAGGATTCTCTGCCTGCAATACTTTCTTCACAGCTACTTTGATTAATTGAGGGGCAAACTTTGTTTTGAGACGTTCTAGCTCAGGTGGTTCAATAGCGAAGATGTCATCAGGAATGTCATCGTTAGGCAGTGAAGGAGGAGGTGCTGTTGGAGGGGGTGGAGGAGGTGGTACATCAATACTCAACGAAAGACCTTCCTGAGAAGGTAGTTTGGAGGATAGACCTCCTTCTTCATAATCCACGGAGAGGTTATTAGTCATCACAGGACTTTGCCATGTCGAGCCGTAGATTCGCACCAAACCTTTCGTGTCTGACAGAGCAAGAAGGACTTGTGGAACCTCTGGAGTAGTGAACCTTCTCCTAGGAGAGCGAGGAGGACCATCCAGCATCAGTCCCATATGTGTCAGATCTTCAGTGAGAGAGAGATGGATTATGGGTTGATCAGAAGGCTGAAGCAGAGCAACGAGATGACAGAATTCTCTCCCATCCACTCCTTCTGATGGTCCATTCTCTTCTTCTGAAGTGGGTGAGATTAGCTTTTGGACTAGTTTCCCATCCATCTTCCAAATATGAACAGTCCCTACAGCAGTTCCCGCGGTGAGATAAAGTCTCTCTCTGTCCTCTGTCATGAAACAATCCAATGAGAGGATATGTGTTGATAACGTATCCAACACCTTCCAAGGGCATATATCCAGTCCCTTAGCTGTGCTACAAGAGACTTGCCAGAGACGGACTGCTCTGTCTATGGAGGCAGTGGCTAGCAGATAACAACTGCTGCGAGCCGCACCTAACGCTGGTTGAGAGAGAATCCAACTCAATGCAAATACAGGTCCATGATGAATCTTCTTGATGATGTTGTAAGATGGTAAGAAAGGGTGATAAGCAGCTCGTGGTGTAGGTTTGATCAATGATGATTTCTTTCGTTTATCACGTGATGTTATGACTTGTATTGTATCCAGTAGTTGGAGAAGAAGAAGACGAACATGACCTGATTCATCTCCTGATGCTAACAGGTCTCCTCCTGAAGAAACTGCTAAAGAAGTGATTCGCGTGGCGTGGCCGACAATCTCCATGACAGGCGAGCCGTGCACATAGCCTGGCTGATTTCGTGCAAATGTGGTAAGCAAGGGTACCTTTTCCTCACTTTCGTCATCTTTAGGATAGAAAGGTAAGGAAGTATAACAGAGAGTCTTGGAGATGCCCAAGAGAAAGATGATCTCATGTGGACGAGATGGAATGGTCACCATTTTGTCCCAGTGAGAGTTGATGACTTTCTCTTCAGATTCAGATTCTTCATGTGCAGAAATGAATCGACGGAATAGGACTGAATATCCTAAGACCTTGTCTTTGTTCAGGTCGTGAACCTCTAGTGAGCCATCAGTGAAACACAGCCAAAGTCGACGTTCTACAGCTTTGTCCCAAGCAGCGGAAAAGACACGATTATTGGTCTTCTTCGTTGAGGTTGATGACACACATAAGCGATATCCTGTCTCTTGTGCACTCTCTAGAATCTCATCTCCTTCCAACATGATGTTATCTCATAATGTAATGATGACAGCACAAAGCATCAAATTCAAACCACCTCCGCTTAGAACTGTTGGACAACCCAAACCCGAATCCAGCCCATTGGACCACCCAACAGGCCAAGTTAACTTAACGGCTACTCCGTAGTTGTTGGCGGTCGGCTCTTTGCCCACTTGGCCAATTCCAATTTGGAATCCCATTTCATCATGACTTTCAGTATATATCTAGTCTCGTTGCTTGCAGTTAGTCTTCTTTATAGTTCTTCAGATGCATTTAGATATCCTAGCCGAGCTCTTTCACCTTCATTGAGTCGATGGAAGACAATCCATCAGTCAACTTTGCCAATTCGAAAATCAGCCCAACCATTACAGTCAGTTTTGACGTTAGACCGGCCGGTTGTACCTCAATCTAGCCCATTAGTAAGGAAGATATGGATGGCTGTAGCGGTTGCTGCTCTTTTGCTCAACTTTCTCTTGTCTGAAGGTCTGCGCCAGAAAGTGATTGACGCCTGGCAGTATCTATGGGCCTCTCTCACACTGAATGAGAATAATGTCTTCATACAGTTCATTCAGACGATCAAGGAGTCGTTTGGTCGCAAGTTGAAGAAAGAGGAGGCTCAGGAGGTGGTGGATTCTCCCTGGAGACCCTGTACCTTCCTCAGCATGGAAGACCTCAACGATCGCATCCGGAAGTACACTTTTAGTGTTGTTGATAAAGATAGAAAGAAAGCAATCTTTCCACCTGGACAAAAGGTATCGTTTACTTTCGCCTTTTGGGTTTTTTGTTTATTGTTTTCACTAATTGTTGTTGTTTGGTGTTGTTGTGTTATGTTATGCTGTACAGGTGGTCATGTGTACTATCAACAAGCATGGGGAATATGTGAAAACATCTTATTTTGCTCGCAATCATCCGCAATTCCCTAATCAGTTTGAGGTGTTCGGATCAACAGACTTCACTCTGCAGCAGCAGAGAGCGCAATGCGCCTTGACCTATCTCCCTCTCGTGCTGCCTGAGCAGAAAGGTCATCCCATTCAGAAAGCCGTTGTGGCTTTCCGGAAAGGTGAAAATGTCATTGACTATCGTGGCAATGAGACCATTCGCTCTCTCTCACTCGTTGCCAGTGGCTTGGGTATCGTTCCAATCGTTCAAGTACTCAAGACGGTGCTCACATCGGATGACGTAGCTATGGATAAGTGCCATTTGCTATGGATCAATGATAAAAAAGATGACTTCATTCTCGACGAAGAGGTGGCGTTTTTGGAGGATAGCAATCCAGACAATCTGGAGGTTCTCCGTGTTGCCAATCCTGACATCCATATCGAAGACAGCCCGCTCAATCCAGATATCAAAGCTGTCCTAGGTAATTATACAACTGGATCAGTCGCAATGATAGCTGGTTCGGTGCCTATCGCGGAGAAGTTCATTCCTTCATTCGAAGCTCTTCAGTATCCTGCAGAAAATATAATTTACATTCCTGTCTAGTGAAACCTTTGTAGATGAGTTGTTAGCATTCTTTTAGTGACCTTGGAGGTTAAATTGTTTTATTCTTGTGGTGGTATTTAACCGATCAAAGCCTCTATGAATACTCCCACTGGACCACCTATTCTATATCCATAATATAGTTCTGGAGTGGGTGGCTGAATACTCAAACTCTGGTCATGGGGTTTGGTGTTCGTTTTACCGGGTTTAGCCACTTACTTTCTTTTTACCGGGTTTCGCCGCCCACACCACCTTCTTCAACCCATCTTCTCCACACCCCGCGCAGTAATACTGTTGAGAAGCTGCCACAAAACAAGAAGGAAGAGCACGAACAATGATGGTCACAACATAGCAATGCTGCAGATAAATGGCAAGTCGACTTCAATTCATGATCGAGGAGGTACAGAGAAGCCTCTTTTAGCACCCAAGAAGCCTTCCAAAGCTATGAAGGCAACCACTGTGGTATTGCCTCCCATTCGTCAGAAAAAGAAAGCAGCCCCTGCCAAGCAGTCATCAAGTACCAAGCCTTCTCCTGGAGTACATGATTCTTCTATCACTATGATTGATCGCCCTGCACCAGCTAGAACTTCCTCCGCCTCTCTCCCTGCACCCAGTCGCTCCGCTCTGGAAGAGGCTCTCTATCAGCTTTCTTTACCAGCACGGCTGGATGATGGATCCTCAGGGAAGGTCAGGATTCGATATAGTCACTATCAGAAGCTCTTCCCTGTTCATAATGGTGTTTTGAAATGGGAAGATGTGGACAATGAGTATTCATTTTCATTTGTTTTTAAAGGACGCTATCAGCGCCGACTTGTCTTTGTCTCTTCCCATCCCACCAACCCAAAGCTTCCACCCATTATCCAACTCAATGTATCTCATGATGCTATTTTACGCTCTGGTATGCTGTCTGATATGGACAAAGTTGCTGATCGCGATGAAGATGGGAACTATTTTATCAACCTCAAGGACAACGACGACCTCTTAGCCGTCATAGAAGAGGATCCTGTTGCAGGAGTTGGAATAGATGGACTCACTCTTATCAAGGAGCCTTTACAAGCAGTTCAACTGTCCGCACTTTCAGGGAAGGTGGTAGCTGGTGAGGATCGAAAAGGTCTCACTGAATCAATGCATTTGATTACCAAAGAGCTAAAAGCCTTGTCACCAAACGAGCTACAAAGTGACCTTGCGAAAGACCTTATTGAGAGGAGAGATCTAGAGGATGTTCTTTTCGCATCCACTTAGAATAACCGCATTTTCTTCCCTACTTGAGTCTCTTCCCAACATATTGATTAGAGAAGAGTTGTATTTGATAGAAAGAGCTGTAACATAGCACATGTTTTCCAACAGATGCAGTGAAACGAAGATGTGTTTTCCAATTATCCTTGTGTGGCTGTCAAAGTTTGGTGGTATGTGAGATCGCCCTCACTGTGCAGGGGTGAGCGTGCAGATGTGGCGATGCGGGGCGAGCTGACAAGCGTGCGCGCGGGGGTGCATGAGGCGGACATGCGCTGGGAAGAAGTCTGAGCCATCCTTCCTTCAATCTTCTTGATGACATTCATTAATCAACACCTTGTTTATCACTAAACAAATAACTAGCAAAGTTTTTTTGCGATCTTCAAATCTCTCTCGTTTTCCTTTGCTTTCTAAGTCGTTTTGACTTTACCCGCAAGATTTTATTTTTTAGAGAATTGTTACGTATCTGAAAAGAATCCATTATATTATGTTACGTACGTCTTCTTCTTCGTTAAGACAATCATCCAGTAGAAAAGAGAACTGGCTTTCCAAAATTAGCTTTGGTCGCTTCAAGTTTTCCTGGCGAAAACCAAATGAGGGTAAGTATTCCTTTTCTATTTTTGTTTATTTCTGTTATTATTAATTTTGCTCTTGTTAATAGATGGAATAGTTACCAAGGTCTCAAATTTCTTTAATGATATTTGGGAGCATTTTTTATATTCTCTTGAATGTTGGGATGAAGAAGAATTTCTGAGTCGTACTGTGCAAACGGATTATTCTTGGGATGAACTGCCACCTGCTGACATGCAATTAGTCATGCAGTCTGTCTTTCGCAATCTTGAGTCTGTCCACCCTGAGCCTACTATTATGAGCGCTAAAACGGTTGTTGCTGATGAACAGCGATATGTGAATAGTTTCCGTTTTTTTCGAAGCAATCGTGTATGTCCCAATGTTCTGGTGGATAATGGAGCTTCCAATGGTCTTCGATCCAGGCGAGCTGTTGACAATGATGATGACACTGTTGTAGATTCCAGTAATCATCTCCGTCCAGCTGCGTCTCTTGAAGAATAAACTGTCTGTGGATGTTATTATTTATTTGTTGTGGAAATGATTTGTGACGGTGACTGACGTTGCTTGTTTTTCAGATTATTTTCTGTCTATTTTTCCTTTCCCGTCTGTTTTCTTTATGTTGAGTATGTTTCGTTTTCTGTCTTTGCTGAAGTGCGCGTCCAAAGACGTCACTAATATTATTACTTTATACTATTTGAGTGGTTCATGACATTTGGGTTCTCGCTAACGGATGAGGTGTTCGATGTTAGGTGATGGTATGCTTTGATAATTTGTGTTTGTACGGACGCTTCTTAGCGTTATTTACCTGTGTGTGGTGATATGCTAGTGGGCAAAATGCCATGCTTTGGTGGTTAATTTGTTTGTTGTATAGTAGTTGGTAGCGAATATGGATTTCTCTAGATGATGCGGTTCTTGACTGAGAATGTTCCATATACATATTCTTCTGTCTATAACGAGGAATGTTTCAACAATCAAATATTGGTAGTTGTTGTAATTTATGCGATTCTGGTGATTATCTTGACTACATATTTTTAAGTATGCTTGTGTGTTGCCGCCACACCAAGATCAGCGGGTATCAAAGGAGGTTTTCGCAATATATACTGGATAATTATTTGCCGTGTGAGCTCCACTACTAAGTCTGCCAACAGATCAAGCTGCAAAAAGTCGCTTTTAGGGCGGACTCCAGTCATGACTTCGCCAAAGAAATCTAAGAAAGCTTGACCGCGTCGCTGGCCAACGCAAGCTACAGCATCTAATGCAATGGGCATCATCGGTAACAGCTTTGCAATCCATGCAGATATTAAGAAGTCGTGACCAAACGCATCCCAGCATCTCAATGCGTATGCTTCGCAGGCTTGTTCGGTCAGGTTGTTGCTTTCAAACATTTCTTGGGCAACTTGGGCTGCAATTTTGCCTGTAATCATTGCCGTGTGAATGCCTTCTCCTGTGAGTGGATCGACAAATCCAGCAGCGTCACCAATAAGAAGAGCTTGTTGGCCATAGGGTTTGGCAACTCCTCCAATTCGGATTGGCGCAACAGTTCGTTTCTTCTTCCAAGCAAAATCCTCTCCTAAGGCTTCTTGGAGATATGGGTGGTGTGCTATTGCTTCTGCTTCGAATGGAGCAATAGATCTCGATGTTGCGTTACCACCTGGTAAAACATATGTACCAAGGAAGATGTCTCCATTGTAGTGCCTGAAGAGTGCCGAGTAACCTGGTAAAGTAGCACGACAGAATAGCATGACACCATCAGCTTCATGCCACGCTGTTTTCTCTAAATAAGCCGTCGAGCAAACAGCTTCGGGTTGTGAGCCGTTTGGGATAATACCTAGTTTTTGAGCTAAATAAGAAGTACTTCCATCGCAAATGAAAAGCAATCTAGTTGAAAACTCTCGCTCGATGCCAGCTTCGAACTTGGCAATGATCTTCCAGTAACCCTCCGACTCTCCTTCATTTCTATAAAAATTCGCACTGATAACTTCCCATCCTTCGTGTAGCTTTGCACCAGCTCCATTAGCAGCACGAACGAGATATTCATCGGCTATCTCTCTTTTGATTGCGTAGGTTTTACAACCCGTCACAGAGCCATAATTGCTACCATCTGTGTTTATACACTTATATCCAAAGGGAGATATGAACCCTCCTCTTTTCACAGGTTTAACAATTCCATCAGCTTCCATGCGCACGAGGATTCCCATGTCTTCCAGGATATCGAGGGCTGGTTTGCACCAGGCATCTCCACAGGGTTTGTAACGTGGAAAGAACTTCTTATCGAAAAGACCAACCTTTATACCTTGTTTGGCAGCATAAAAAGCGGCTGTAGCTCCAGCAGGGCCCGCTCCAACGATGAACACATCAAAATCCAAGAACTTTTCTGATGATAGTTCTTCTGGAGATCGAGACAAGCGATTGATTTTCCTTTTTCTTCTGTCAATCAATCTTTTGATGATTAGTACAGAAAGTAAGCCGCATGTTGTTAAGAAAGTAATTCCTTTCCAATTTGTCATCATCTTCACCTGTTCCAACAATTTCATCCTGTTGAACAACTTCACTTGAAAAACTCATCCTTCAAACTAACATTTATTGACTTTTATCTCATCTCCTACTTTTACAAATCTCTCCTTTTCTCTCCAACTCCTCGTCTTTTGCCGGAGTGTGCAGTGTTTCACAGAAGTCAGTGTCAGCGAAGGGCAAGACTGCCCCCACAGAGTCAACCAAAGCGGCAACTCCTCACAGTGAGCGAACGACTCCTTCCCCACCCACCCCGACCCAGTTGACGAAAGATTCTATTCTATTCTTCCTTTTCTGATTGCATGTCTACTATCTATTGTTGACGTTTAAGTGTTTTGAAAGAGATAAAGATAAGAGAAATGATGTTACGTGTTGTTGGCCGACGTGTTCATCGTGTCATTGGCGAGAATTCTTTGAAGTTGACGTTAAGTCGAAGTATTGCACTTGTTCCTTCTTACAGTTCTGCTCTAAGCTCAAGAGGGGCTCGTTTTACTCCCTACTCATATCAAGCTGTTTCATATCTGAGCACCAGTGGACCTGATCAGAACGAAAAGAAAGACGAGCCTCAATTGAAGGTCAACGCATATGGTCAATTAGAAAGCAACAAGAAGAGTGAGAAGACTAAGATCAACCTCACTGTTGTTGTCAATGGTCTCAAGTCTGTGGGCAATTATGTGAAAGACGTTGTCATGAACCCTCGAGCCACATGGCAGAGTATCAAGCACGAACTTGCGCATTATTGGTTGGGAAGTAAACTGCTGTGGTCAGAAATCATTATAACCAAGAATATTCTTGGCCGTTTGGTGGAAGGTCATGAACTGACAAGACGTGAGCGTAAACAACTTGTTCGTACCACTATTGATATGTTCCGTCTCATTCCATTCGCTGTCTTCGTCATCGTTCCTTTTATGGAGTTGTTATTACCTTTTTGTCTGAAGCTCTTTCCTAATATGCTCCCATCAACCTTTGAAGATAGCTTGAAGAAGGAAGAAACGATGAAGAAAGAGTTGCAAATGCGTCTGGCAGTAGCGAAGTTCATGCAAGAGACGTTACAAGAGATTGCCAATCGTAAAGCTGATGGTGCGAGTGGCGCCGAAAAAGAGTCAGGCGCCAAAGAAATTTTGGACTTCATTGATAAAGCGCAGAGCGGACAGCCTTTGCCTGCTGAATCTATCCTTCGCATTGCAAGATTGTTCAAAGACGAGTTAACCTTGGACAATGTGGCGAGACCTCAGTTGGTATCTATGTGCACCTACATGGGCCTACAGTCTTATGGAAGTGATTCACTTCTTCGCTTCTTACTGCGTAATAAAATCCGTAAGTTGAAAGAAGATGATCGTCGTATCCTTTGGGAAGGAGTAGATTCTCTCAATACTTTAGAATTGAGAGAAGCTTGTGCAGAGAGAGGTATGCGCTCTCTTGGACTGACTCACTTCCAACTCAAGCATCAGCTTAGTGAGTGGTTGGAGTTGAGTACTCACAAGAATGTTCCTATCTCATTGCTGATTATGTCTCGAGCGTTGACGTTATCTCACGCTCATGAATTGCCTACCGCAGTGGTGCGGTCTTCCCTGTCATCGCTTGATAGCGATACTATCAATGAGGTTGTGCTTGCTGCAGCTAAGAGCAGTGAAGAAGATAGCCCAGATATTCGAAAGCGTAAGCTGGAGAGCTTGAAATTCCAACAAGAGAAGATCGATGAGGAGCGCGCTAAGAAAGATAAGAAAGAGGCTGCTGCCGCCGCCGCTGCTGCCGCCGTTGTGGTCGAGTCGAATGCTAAGGCCGCTACGGCCAAACTCGCGGAAGTAGTGGCTTCTGGCGTGGAAGCTCGTGTGGAAGAAAGCGGTAAAGTCGCTGTCTCAGTTCCTGCCAGTGATAAGCCCGCTGTTGCTGCGGTGAAGCCACAGGCGGCTACGGCTGCTGTTGCTCCAGAGAAAGCGGCCCAAAGTGTGGCTCCTGAGGCTCCCAAGGCTAAGAAGGAACTCAGTTTGCAAGAGGTCCAGGCTCTTGTTGATTTAGCTCGTGGATCCTCTTTGCAAAGGGAGAAGTCGGAGCTCAACATCTTGCAAAGCACCATTGAGGTCTTACTGGCCAACTCTCCTTCTCGTTCCCCTGTTGCTTCTGACGCCACTAGCCCAGTGCCCGCTGATTCCGCGGGAGCTGAACCTCATGCTGACGATGTTCGTCTCAGTCGTTCAGTCGATCGAATGCGCTCCGTGCTGAACAGTATGGTGAAAAAACTTGAGGTTCAAATAGACAGCGCCGAGAAAGAGGTGGGAGACAAATTTAATATCTTGGATAAGGATGGTGATGGGCAGATCACAGCTCATGAGTTGCGTGAAGCTATTGTCCAATTAATGCGCAAAGAGTACTCGTTGCAAGAGGCGGACCAAATGGTCGATCTCCTAGATGAAGATAAAGACGGCAAAGGTGAGCTCAAATATGCTGATTGTAGATTTTCTTTTTAGCTGATGGAGATTGTTGGTTAGTCTCGTTGGTTGAGTTGCTGCATTACATTGAACAAAGAAAGGAGCGTCTTGAGGTGGAGGCGTTGCAACAGGTAAGCATTCTCTATCTATTTCAATTGACTCTATTTCCTTGTCTGACAAAACTCCGTCTGTGCGAGTAGAAGGTCGAACAGCAACCAGAGGAAGTGGTTGGTAGCAGACTGGTAAATGAGCCATCCAAGTAGTGTAAGTAGAGATCAGGACATGTGCATTGGGATACATCGATGTACTGCTTTGTAGAATAGGTGGCAATCTCTTGTGAGAGACTGTGGGGCTGCTGCACATCCTTGCTTTAATACCCACAGTCTCTGTAATAATTAAATTCTTTCACGACTGAGCAAATGATCATGCAATGGTAGTAATATCATGCATTGTGTTGGCACCAATTTTCATATCAAAGCTAAAGTAAAATATGCTCTGGTAGAATATAAATGTTTGATTACTATACAATAACATTTAACCATCTAACAGAGAATCATTGTCATTGTATAGTTTAGTATATACAGTACATGCTTCCTCACTAACACCAGCACATCATCAGCAATCAGAACAACAATAGCAACAACAACTCACAACATGGTGCGCATCTTCCGATAGACTGCCTGAAAGAGAAAGTCAAACATTTCAGGAACATTTTGTCCTGATGCTGCAGATGTTTCAAAATAGGACAATCCACGACTTTGAGCAAAGGCTCTTCCTTCTTCTTCACTTACCACACGCTTTTTGTCAACTTTATTGGCACAGAGTGTCACGGGGATATCTCGTAAATTAACACCATACTTGGACGCTTCTGCTAACCAGCTATCACACTCTTCAAAGCTTTCTCGTACACTAACATCATAGACGAGCATACATCCTTGTGCATCTTTATAAAACTCATTCCGTATTTCAAAGAATTCAGGATGACCAGAGAGATCCCAGAAGTTAACACGTACTTCATTGCCATCAATCTTGACAGGTTTAACACCATAATCAACTCCAATAGTAGCGATGTATTTGTTGACAAATCGATCTTCACAATATCGTTTGATAAGACAGCTTTTCCCTCCACCACCACTACCAATAGAAATTACTTTAATACGTTCAAGAACAGGGGCTTGTCGAGATGGGACAGAAGGAGGTTTACGATTACCACTTGTTCCTCCTCCACCTCCAACTCCAGCTGATGAAGAATTTTGTCGTCGCTTCTCCATTTTGTTCGTCAAATCATTTGATCATTCGGGGTGAAGAAACGATCACAATTATTGTATTGCGCGGGAGAGATGAATGTATGTAAAACCTTAATTAGTTTAGCTCTTTTACATAATTGCTCCATGTGCTGTGCGCGGAGGCCATGCGGGCTGTTCTGAAGGTCAAACAAAGCTAGAGAAGAGAGACTTCGATCTATTTCCTTCTTCTTGAGTTACCACTGAAGAAATCATGTCAGAGAGTGCTGAACCAGTTGCTACTGTAGTTAATGGACACACTTTTACTATTGACACACGTTATGTCCTAAAGGATAGTCGTATTCTTGGAAAAGGTTCTTTTGGTGTGGTCTGTACTGCTTATGACTCTATTCGTAAAATCAATATTGCTATAAAAAGAATCCGTCCTTATGCTAATGATGAATGGGATGCACGTCATACTTTACGAGAAATAAGATTATTAAAGTTATTAGGACCTCATCCCAATGTAAGCACATGTTGTCGTTTTTCAGAGTTTTTTTGTATTTACTGATTTTCTGACAAAACCTGCCTTTGAACTTGTATTGTCATGATATTCCTAGATTGTGAGTCTCTATGAGTTAAGCCTCTTTGAACCCAAGACTGAACTCTATATGATGATGGAGTTAATGGACTGTGACTTACATCGTGTGATCCAATCCAAACAGCCTCTCACCGAGAAACATCACAAGTGCTTCATTAAACAGATATTAGAAGCGATTAAGGCTATGCATTCTATTGGTGTCTTTCATCGAGATCTAAAGCCTGGTAATATCCTCGTGTCGAAGGATTGTCAAGTGCGAATCACTGACTTTGGTTTGGCCCGATTTATGGATGAATCTACGCGATCGGGTATGTAGTCGTTTTCCCTGTCTTCGTTTGAATTTGTTTAATACGGTGTGCTTGTGTTTGCAGGTCAGAATGATCTGAACCCAATGACAGAGTATGTTGTGACGAGATGGTATCGTTGTCCAGAGTTGCTTCTATCACCTAATCGACCTTACAGCGAGGCCATCGACCTTTGGTCAGTAGGATGTATTCTTGCTGAATTAATTAAGCGCAAACCTCTCTTTCCTGGCAAGTCACATGCTCATCAAGTGCAGCTTGTCTTCGAAGTGGTTGGATATGCCAACAGCGCTGAATTGGGATTTCCTGTCAGTTCAGAAGCATTGTCCTTCCTTGAGAAGCGATGCCGATATCGCAAGCAGCCGTTGAGTAAGTTTATCCCTGAGGCCAGCCCTCAGGCATTGGAGATGCTGCAGGCTTTGCTTGCTGTCAATCCGCAAAATCGTCCATCAGCTGCGCAATCCATGGCCTTCAGTTTCCTCGACGATGCTGAGATTCTCAACGATTATGGTCCCAATTATCTTACACGTCCTACGGTGGATTATTTCGATTTTGAACATGAACGCTATACTGTTTCCCAATTGAAAGATATGATCGATAATGAGGTTTTCACTGCGGCTGCGGATGCTTACCGCAAATCCAGTCGACTTTCGAGTCAGCAAAACAGTGAAAAAGGAAGTGCGGCAAGTTTGGCACGAAATAATCAACATCAAATTAGTAGTCACAATCTTGGTGGCTATGACGAGAGTGATGGGCCAGTGAGTCAGTTGACAACTCAAGTGCGCAACACCAGGTTGACAAGCCGTGATAATGAAGAAGCCTCCAATCAATCCTCTCATGTTCATGCTGCCCGTCCTGTGAAAGAATCGTCTGACAATCCCTTTCGGTCACAGCCTGCGAGCAATAACTCTGGTCGTTCTGATGCTGATAGCATTAATAATCAGAATATTCTTACCGCGGTGAGGAATGACTTAATTGGCAATGCCAATCCTGCAGTGGTACAAAGTCTACGAACAGCTCGCAAGAGTGCTCCTAAGACACCTTCACCTCAGAAGATGGACATTATTCTTCAGAAAGATGCGATGAATAAGCAGAGAGCGATGAAAGAGCAAGCTGAAGAAGATGCTGTGCTGAGTGCCCGATCGGAAGTGACCCAAAGCAGTGAGTCGGAGAGTGGACGAAGCCACAATGGGGGCAAGTATTACGCCAACATCTTTGCCAAAAGAACTGCTCCAAGTAACAGTACCAATGGTGTTCGTGATAATAATCCCACGAATAATGTTGGTGCGACGAATAATCCGTCGAATAAACGATTTGGACGCTTGATGAGCGCTTTCCCTTCATTACCAGGAGGAAGCGCTCGTCCTCCTGTGCCCGCGGCTGCTGCTCCTTTGAATAACTTGTACAAGTCATCCAGTAACAGTGAAGCAGTTGCAGCTCAGTTGAATAATGTGAATACTCGTGCCTCCATTGCTATGATGAACAGTGGCAGCAACATCCTCCATCATGAATATGATTACACAAAATATTAGCTTCCCGATGGTTATCTACGCCCGTTGTGGTCATGGGCATTACAGTGATATCTGGACCATTTCTGTTCTACCTCTTGTTGTGATTCTCTCGTCATTGACTATCATGCCCTTTGTCTGTTTGTTTGACACACTCATTTTATGCGTCATTGTGCGACACGATAACTTAACAATTGGCATCTGTTCGCTCGATCACCCATCATTAACACAAACAAAGTGCAATGGTTGTAAAATAGAAGTAATTAAAATTACTGTACTTGGTGGTTCTGCAATAATTCTGTTGCTTGGTGCGTGAATTTTAAATGTGCTGACGAGGCTTTGGTTCCACTGTCTCCACACCATGGTCAACTAGGAGTATTTAGGGCAAGTGAAGAAGTTAGTAAAGCTTAGAAAAGCACATAAGCACTGTGTCCCAAGATCATGTACTCAACGGAATACGAGTTATATCTCTGAAAATGTGAGGTTTGGAGAGCCTGTTGAAGATCAGGAAGAGCGGCCGGGGAGGATTCTTGACCATCACAATTGAATTGATCATCCCTCTAGGACCTCCTTGTGAGTCCGTGGCTGACTGGGTGAGACAGAGAAGAATAGATTAATAATACCTTCCACCATGAGCCTTCTTACTCTTGCGATTACAGTGACTGCTTTGGCCATCATCGTGGCATTTCTACTTCAACCTGAGGTTCCGATCTCTGGAAAGAAACTTGTGTTGGGCACAAAAGGATATGATATTAAAGCACTCTCAGCACCTGCTGCGGATGGCTTTGTTCTGCAAGTTCTATCTTATATCTTAACCCGCACCCCTTTTGGCCCAGCTATTCGACGCAAGTTACTCAATGACAATGGAGTCGACATGGTTCGCGAGCTTGCCTCACAAATCCACCTCCCTCCACTGTACTTCCCCATGAAGCGACTGTCTTCCGCAGAGCTTCATAAGCGAGAACAAGAGGAGAAAGGAGCACATGTCGTTCCTCTCCAAGAGGTCTTGAAGAAAGGCGTGCCAGACCATCACAACCCTCTGGTTGAGAAAGAACGTGCCTTTGGCGGCTTCCATCCACGAAGCATAATGGAGTATGCTGAATCTTATCGTTCAGGGAAGAAGAAACCATCTGAGGTGATGAGAAAAGCGCTCGATCATGTCCTCCGTTGGAAAGAAGAGGGTTTCCCAATCTTTAGCTCCTTAATTGAAGAAGATGTTATGAAACAAGCTTATGCTGCAGATGAACGTTATGCTAAACAAGCTCCATTGAGTGTGCTAGATGGTGTACCGATTGCTTTCAAAGATAGTGTGGATATTATTGGACATAACACATACAATGGATACAATCCTGATCCTAAGTTTCAAGACTATTGGCTTTCTTTGAACAGCACTAAAGATGATGTCTTGGTTGAACGCTTTCGCTCGCTTGGTGCAGTAATATTTGGATTGACTATTATGGTAGAAGGAGGAGTGTCTCCTTTGGGTTATAACTCGCACTACCAGGGACCGTTCAACCCATACAGTTGGTATCGCTATTCTGGTGGAAGCTCTTGCGGAAGTGCTGTGGCTGTTGCTACTGGAATAGTGCCATTGGCCATTGGTTTTGATGGAGGAGGATCGATCAGAATCCCTGCAGCACTCTCAGGAGTGCATGGTCTGGCCACTACCTTTGGCAGAATTCCATTTTCTAAAGAATATGGAAGCACTATGATCAAAAGTGGCCCCTTAGCTGCAACCTCAGAGGATGTGCTCATAGGCATGGCTGCAATGGCTGAGAATAATAATAGCCATTTCTACTCCATTCTATACGATGGAGGCGTTCATGGAACACCTCCTTTCGGCGTCTATGACTATAACTTAAAGGCTACCAAGAGTTTGAAAGGAATGAAAGTGGGAATCTATAAGGAATGGTTCGAAGATAGCAGCGCTTCTGTCTTGTCACGTTGTCATGAAGTCTTGAATTATTTACGAGAGCAAGGAGTGGAGATCATTCCCATCGACATACCGCATCTCCAAGTTATGAGCTTAGCTCATGGTACGAAGTTGAGTTCAGAAATGGCTCAATCATGGGAAAGGATATACTACAGTGTACCAGAAAGGTAAGTTATTCACGAGTGTATTGGTATTGATATGAAGAGGATTACCTCACGGTATTGATGGATTTAGTTTGGAATTGAATACGCGTGTTTTGCTTGGTTTGGGTTTGACATCAACTGCTGAAGAGATTCTTGCTGGAGAGAAGTTGAGAGCATGGGCTAGTCGCTATGTGGAGAATATCTTTGCCAGTCATCAGCTCGATGCTATTGTTTCTCCTATGGTGGGTATTGAAGTGCCTATTTTGGCTGAGTCTGTGCGTAGTTTGGGCGAGAGCAACACTGCTCTGGTTGTAGCAACCATGAGGTTTGCCTTCTTGGCCAACTATTTGGGTTTGCCAGGCTATTCAGTGCCAGTGGGTCACACAATTCCAAGCAAGCTCTATGAAAAGGAAAGTCTGAATCTATCGTTGCCTGTGGGCTTCCAGTTGATGGGACAGGCATGGACTGAGCATAAGGTAAGGTGATTGCAAACACTATGATAGTTGTATTCACTAACACTTTGTGATATCGACAATTTGGTTTCTAGTTAATGCACTTAGCACGTCACATCGAACATGGCTTTCGACCTGCAACTCCATTGGTGACTCGTCCTCTATACCAATTCGATCCTTTTGCTTGATCGTCCACTACAAATTACTACAATTTATGATTGGTAACAGAACTTAATTATCGCATAGCACTACCACAAAATTGTCTTCTGTTGCATATGAGCAATGAAGATGTCAATGTCAACATCATCGTCACAGTAAACACGCATTTCGAGTGAAATCGAATCAAGAAGAAGCTGTGGTCTCATCACGTAAACATAGAAGAATATATAACAATAGGAATAGTCTAGGAACAAATGGACAGCAGGCCCGCTAAGGTGAAGTCTGTATCTTGGAGAAGGAACAGGAGCCATCAGGATAAACGTGCAACTGGTGAGTATGAAAGTTGCGTATCGTGGATCGATGACCTACGGAGATGAAAGTAGAACAAAGCTTTGTAATAGCTTGATAAAGAACTTGTTCTCCTTCTTCATCTACAGCACTTGTGATTTCATCTAATAGCAACTGTCAACACCGACAACAAAGACAAAGACAATGATAATACAACTCAGTACAATAAGCCAACATATTCAATGATGAATGAGGATGAGAGAGAAAGATCCTACCACATCAACAGTCTTGTTACCAAGTGGTCGTTGGAATACACGAAGTAGATATCGAGCAACACTCAAGATCTGCTTTTCACCAAGAGACATATTTTGCATGGACAAACTTTGCAAACGACTAATAATGCCATCAATGACACTTCGATTCTCTCCTGATCGATGAGGTTGAACAAACTTCTCTATAATATTACATTGATCCAATGCTTGATAAAGAGCATGTTTATGTTCAGATGAGACTTCATGGAAAGTATCAATTGTATGAGGATAGTGTAAGAATTCCCATACTGTCTCCTAGTAGCAACAACAACAACAACAACAACAACACCAGTAGCAGTAGCATTAGATCATATCAATACAAGATAGGATAAAGAATGATGCTATACCTGAAGAAGATGATAAGGTGATTGAGGAAGAAGACTAATTTGATCCATAGAGAGATGATCATCAATGAAAATATCATCAAAATCTACTATGAGATGACTACGAGGTGTAGTACTAATTGTCTGTCCTTCAGCATTATCAATGGATCGCTCATGAACATCACTTGAACTACTACCAATACCACCACTACTTTGTTTTGGTCGGAATAAGCTTGCTATGTATTGCAATAGTTGAGATTTGCCAACACCTGATCGTCCAGTAATAAGTAATCGCATATTATACTGTAAATCAAGATCTAATCCAGTTATGAGAAAGCGAGGTTCTAAACTATCCTCATCAACTATCTTTAATCGAAAATGTTGTAGTTGGATGACTGATTGTCCATCATTGCCTTCCAATGTGAGAGAACGTGTTACAATGGTAGCAGCATTGTATCCATTAGCATGAGGTTGTTGGCTATGATATCCTCCTGATGGCATGGAAGAGAGCAATAGTCCTTCTTCTAGACTGTCCTCTCCATCCTCACTCCTCCTATGCAGACTACTACTACTACTACTAACACTACCTCTACCACTACCTCTACTACCACTGCTGAGTGATCGATAGGGGTAGGCATAGAGACCTAACCGACTCCATAGACGACAAATACTATCATAAGATATCCATCCACTAGAAGATGACGATGATGATGATGATGTTCTTGGACGAAGATCACGAGGTTTATTAAACAGCATAAGATGTAATAAATCAATGTTTGGTAATAAATCCTCTACACGATGTAAATGTCCACGATAACTTACAAACAAGGAATAGATACTTAATGCATTTGTAAATGCATAGATTAGATTCATACAAGCATATGATCCACGTGACATTAGTATCATTCTATCCTCTGCAGTGCTAATGGAAGCGGTTGTTGTTGTAGGGGTGGAGAAGGCAAATGGTAACAATGAAATCATCATATTTGGGTAGAGTATAGACAATCCTACAATGAAGTAAGTTACTACAGCTCCAGCATAAGCAAACCAATTCGTACATAGATTCAAATAGAGTGTATGTAAGATGATGGATTGTTTATTCCAGATTAACAAGTTAAAGGATTGTTTCAAAACAAGTTGTTCAGGTAAACCTCCTAATAACAATGAGATTAATCGACGATGACTCATATAATGAGAATGAAAGAGTCTGAAATCTCCTTCATATTGTCCTTGATTATAGACTAACATAACAATCTTATGTGCTAATAGATTCCCTAAACTTGCACCTACTATGAAATAGACAACACATGCTAACCATGCTAACAGACCAAAATGTAACAGAACATAACTAGAATAGAAGAGAATAACACATGGTAAGACAAGTGTCTTCTCTATTAATGTAGCTAGTTCAGAGGAGAGTAAGTCAGCATCTTGTGTACATCGTTGATCTGTATTTGTTACATGTTGACAATAGACGGTTGATAACTCTCCATGTAGATGATCGACTAGATTCTTCCTCCAAAAGACAGAACATTTCTCTCCTAGATAAGTCTTATATGACTGTAAGATTGCTTGACAAGTGATGAAAGACAAGGCTAATGTGATATGTAACCAAAAACTATGTCTATTGTTGGTTGTGATGGTGAGGTAGAGATTGGACATCTCATACATTACTACTGCACCCATTCCTTCTGAGACAAGAGAGATTACTCCCATCCATACAGTCAATCTCCATGATGCTGACATCCTTGCTCCATATGATTCCAATTGAATCAAATCACACTACAATGTAAACACTACCAACCCCATGCATCATCCCACCTTCTTGTGGTCAGAGCCAGAGCCAGAGCCAGAATCTGGATATTTGGCTTTACTGTGTTGGATTGAGGTGCAGAGGAGAGGAATTGTTCCATGGAATCCATTTGGAATGCCTTTTTTCCCCAACACATCCACATGTTTGTTGGACATGTTATCAAGTTATGCATTACTAGTCAAAGCGCATTTCATTGACTATCCTTGCGCTTCTATTACCCCCATGCCTTCCAAGTAGTCAATCAGCAAAGACAACAACAATAATAGCATTAACTTTTCATCAAGGTGTCAAGTTAAAACAAATTACGACGTGGTAGTAAGTAATAGACTAATAGTATTATGACTTCATCACTATCGTGTGTGTCACTGTGCTCTAGCCATCAAGTGTTATGGATCACTCGAGGTTGAGAGCGAAGTCAACGATTTGCTGCATAGCTTTAGTGACATGTTGCTCAACTTGGACCAGCTCATAGTCTAGAGGGACAGATCCCTCCACAGTGACTGTAATCTCCAGACCCTCTCCACTACCCCCTGCGCTGCGATGAGGTAGACAGAGGTGAGCATTGGAGACTATCTCTCCTCGAGAGCGACTAGAGGAGTAGCCAGCGCCAAGCTTACTGAAGATACGGAAGTTAGCCTGATTGATTGAGTCATCCTTTAACAGCGCTGTGAGGCTAGGCGAGGACTGCATGAAGATCGCCGTGTCAGCTGTCATACCACCCCATTGCTGTCCAGGAAACAAAACACTTTCCTTCGCTCCATAGAGAAGGTTTTGAATATCTTCCCAGAGGACACCAGGGAATTGCAGAGAAGGAGGAAGTTCTCGATGTAAAGCAATACGACGTGTTAGTTCCGCTGCAGCCAATGCGGTCAAACTGTTCGAGTAGGTCACAGGCCAAGGGTCCTTGTCTGCGGTACAAACACCTGCTTGACCACTACTAGAGATATCAAACCCCAAGTCAGATGGTGTAGCTTCACCATAATTACCCCCTAAGGAGAGTGACGGATAGCCTAGCCAGTTTGTCACGAGATTGTGAATTCGATCACGAAATCCCAAATCATGGAAATAGGAAGACAAAGAGTTAGAAGAATAGCCTGCAGTGGTGTCATAAGAGCAGATGATCGTGGCTAAGTCAGCTAAGAAGGTCTGTCCATGCTTGCCAGTGGTGGCACTGGGCAGGCCGTAGAGGGCGTGGCGACAGGTTGACTCGTTAGAGCGAAGGTGTCCAGCGCCATTCACTACAGCGAAGATTTTAGAGCTAGACCATGTCTCAAAGGCTTGTTGATATCCTGCTGGGTTGCAGTAGTATTTGTTATAGAGAGAGACCTTCTTCTCTGTGCTATTGTTATTGTTGTTATGACTTGAGGTCAAAACACGTTTGGTGACAATGAGACATGCTTTTACGATAGGGTCAGTGACAGGTAAGGACTCAGTGTCGACGACTATGTCAGAGAGAGGGCCATCTAGAGTGTATCCCACGGGGGCAGTGGTCAGCACTTGTACGGGACAGACCTGGTCACGGTCCATCACAGTGGGGAAGATTTTGACACATTGACTGTCATCCAAATAGGTCAAACCGTCACCACACCAATTCTTATAATACCAATCAGCTTGTCCTAGACAACAAGTAGGAAATAAGATAGACAACAGAAAGAAAGAAATTAACAACTTCATCATCCTTCCCCCTTTGTCTTTCTTGTCAACACAAGATCAAATCAGTTCTTATTAAGTTAACATAAGTTAAGTTAAGCTGAGTTAAGTTAACATTGATCTCTCACGCGTCACAACAATAGTTAAGCTGTTGTCAAGCAACCAATCAAGCAGAAACAAAACAACAACAAGAACTTGTCCAAGAAGAGAACAGCAAGGAACAAGTTATCTTGCCAATCAATCTCTTTTATTCACGACTTGTCATTTCATTTCCATTATCATGGGATTGGTGTGCTGCTTCACTTGTTTCTTCATTCTACTGGCTATCTATCAATCAGATGCCTGGAAGCACTCAGTCATGTCACCTTCACTGTGGAAGAAGACCTCCCCCAGCACCACTGGTCGCCATCCACTCCACCTACTAGTCTCGACAGTAACTGTAGACAAGGAGAAAGCCTATGGCGCGGAGGCAATCACTGTGTTGAAAGGACTAGAACCTGTACGGAAGCGTCCTGGCATGTATATTGGATCTACAGGAGTGAAAGGCTTGCATCATCTTGTCTTTGAAGTGGTAGATAATAGTGTAGACGAAGCCTTAGCTGGTCATTGCACAGACATCCACGTCACCTTGCATAGTGATGGCAGTGTGGAAGTGGCGGATAATGGCCGTGGCATTCCCTGTAGTATTCATCCCTCCACAGGCAAATCTACATTAGAAACTGTTCTCTGTGTGTTACATGCTGGTGGTAAATTTGGTGGTGAGGAGAGTGGATACAAGGTGTCAGGAGGTCTGCATGGTGTGGGTATTAGTGTTGTCAATGCTCTCAGCAGCTCTCTTATCGTAGAAGTTGTTCGTGATCAGACTTTCCATACTATGTCCTTTAGTCAAGGTGAGCCATTAGGGGAGATGACTAGTCGACCTGCTCTCCCTACAGAACAACGTGGTACTCGTGTACGCTTTCTACCCGATACTACCATTTTCAAAACTAGCACAGAATTTGAAATTGAACGATTAGAAGGACGATTTGATGAGTTAGCTTATTTAAATGCTGGTCTATCAATTCATTTAAAAGATCTTCGAAAAGGAGAAGATGTCATTCCTACGACTCGTGTCTTCCGTCATGATGGAGGAGTACGTGAATTAGTTGAATTTCTCTGTGCAGATAAAACATGTTTACACAATGAACAGCCTTTAATTCATACTACACAGAGTTATCGACAAGGAAATATTGACACAGTAGTAGAAGTAGCATTGAGATGGAGTAAAGATCAGTTTGCAGAGCAGATGTTAGGATTTGCCAATGGAATCCGCACTGCAGATGGTGGAAGTCATCTTGATGGTCTCAAAGCTGCTGTGACCAAAGCCGTCAATCAGATCGCTAAGAAGGTAGGTAGTAGATCTCATCTCATCTCATCTCATCTCACATTGACCTATTAATTATCTATGATTATTGTGAGATGAGTTGTGATTGTTATTATTATTATTAATTATTATTATTGTTGTGGTTGTGATTGTTTTGTGTTTTGATGAGATAGACAGGGAAGGTAAAAGAAGGAAGTATTCCAGGAGAGTTTATTCGAGAAGGACTTACTGCTGTCATCAGTGTTAAGGTAAAACAAGACAACACATCATATCATATCCTGTCCTATGCTAGATATCGTTGTCTCTTGTCTTATGGTGGCTATGGTGTGTTAACTGACTGTTTGGACTGTCACAGGTGCCTGAGCCAGAGTTTGAAGGACAAACCAAAACTCGTCTTGGCAATCCAGAAGTGCGCGTGGCTGTGGATGCTATCGTCACTGATCTTATGCAGCATGTGGCAGATTGGCAACCCACTATCTTGAGTGCGATTATCGCTAAAGCAATGGACGCACAAGCTGCCGCCACAGCCGCCAAAGCAGCGCGAGACTTGGTCCGTCGAAAGTCTCTCTTGACCAGCACTGTCTTGCCTGGAAAATTGGCTGATTGTTCTAGTCGCAATGCCAATGATACTGAGATCTACCTCGTGGAAGGTGATAGTGCAGCTGGAAGTGCAAAACAAGGACGAGATCGACGCTTCCAGGTTTGTTTGTACTTTAACAACTCTTATGCCTATAGTGTGTTCATTGGATGGCATTGTATTGGATTGATATTGATAGGCGATATTGCCATTGAAAGGAAAGATCTTAAACATTGAGAGAGCTAACAATCAAAAGGTTTGACTAAACTAACTCTACAGTGTACAGTATGTTATGTTGTTATGATGGTTCTGATGTTATTGTCTCTGTCTCTCTATGTATCTCTCTGTGCTGTTTGTTAGATTTATCAAAACACTGAGTTACAAGCGATTATCAGTGCCTTGGGGTTAAGTGTACGTGGTACACCATTTGATTCCGAGGCACTTCGTTATCATCGTATTATCATCATGACTGATGCAGATGTTGATGGTGCACATATTCGCCTTCTGCTTCTCACTTTCCTCTTCCGCTATCAACGAGAGCTAGTAGAGTATGGCTATGTCTATGTTGCCTGTCCACCTCTCTATAAAGTAGCGTGTCGTTCAGAAGCAGGGGCAGCAGGGAAGGGAAGTCGAAAAGATGGCATCCGCTACTTCTACTCCGAGGAGGACTATGACAGATTCCTGCATGAGCAGAAGACTTCTGCTTCTCCTGTAGTGGTTACCTCCACACAACGCTTTAAAGGTCTCGGAGAGATGATGCCAAAAGAGTTGTGGGAGACGACAATGAATCCTGAGAGTCGTATCTTAAAGCAAGTCACTGTGGAGGATGTCATTCAGGCGGATGCGCTCTTCTCCATCCTCATGGGAGACAATGTTGCACCACGGAAAGACTTTATTGTGAAGAATGCGGAGGCTCTCAAGCTGACAGACTTGGACTATTAGATGATGACAGTAGACTAGACTAGTGTGTGATGACGATAATAGACTAGTCTAGTCCAGTGCTTCTCTGTTGTGTTGTGGTTGTTATGATAGTAAAGAGAATACACACCATACTTTCCATCTCATGTAATGTTAGTCAACACCGTTGCTCTTTGTGACGGAGAGTTCTTACAAAAGTCTCTAGACTACAGGTTGTCTACACCTTCTTGGCAGAATCTTGATAAGTAGATATTGTATGATGCTATCTTGTTGAAGACAACTCATTATCACTTGAACTACCTGTTTCTCTTGTCAAAGCAGCAGTGTTTCGATAAGGTTGATCTATTGTTGTGTTGCGTGGGACTATCCTCTGAGAGCAGGAGAAGTGCCATGATATCGCGAAGACTCAGTCATTGCAGAGTCTGCTGTCATGCAACGATCATTGGTCTTTATCTTATTACTTGGGTATTTCTGCTCATCTGATGCATGGCAACTCATCAGAGGCAATGCAGGTCTGACAAACAAATTGCCCTCCATAGCCATGACACATATCCGCAGCAGCAGAAGCAGTAGCAGTCATCTCTATGCCACTAACCAACAACAACAACCCTCAGTCACTGAGGAGAGAACTGTTCTCCTTGATACTCCAGCACAGCAGACCAAGCAGAAGAGTGTTGAGGAAGAGGACGAGGAGCTGATCGAGCGAGTCAGTCAAGAAGTGCTGGCAGAGTCTGGCGTGGAGTTGGACCAGTTGATCAACCCTGCCAAAGTTGTCAATCTGGAACGAGATCTTGTCAAGTTGAACAAACGACTACAAGAAAGTGATCTCCCTGCTAATGAACGTGTGAGCATTGAAGAGCAAATCCAAAAGAAGCGAGCCACTCTAATAGTAGAGAAGCGGTCAGTCATGCGCGGCTGGCTCAAGAACCTTTTCGTCTTCCAGTCAGTCCTTGCAGCGTTTATATCCTTCGCTATGGTCTATGATATTGTACCTAACACTCATGTGCCACTGTCTGTGCAAGTATTGGGGTTTTGGATGTGGTGGCTCTTTATCATTCCTAGTCTGAGGTTGGCCTCCCTTCCCATTCCCTTGGATACGTTGAGATCATCTGATGATGACGGAAACACCGTTGTGTGTGTATGTGTATGTTTGTGTGTGCTTTGCTCAGGGCTCGTAAGCCAGTGGATGCGGAGAAGCGAGCACTAGACATCGCGTTTTTGGCATCTCCGGTGGTCTCGTTAGCTCTTCCATTCGCCACTAAAGACATCCCATTGATTTGGTGGGCGAATGCAGCGACAGTGGCCGCTTGCTATGGATACTTCTTCATCATCAAGCCTAACCCTGAGGCAAGTCAGGAAGAAGAGGAAGGAAAGACTGTCCTGCCCTCCTGGCTGGTCAAAGCTTATAAGGCACTTGACTATGGGTCAGGTCAAGAGAGAGGAGCGCGGAAATGAACTAGACCAACACCTCTCACATGCACCACTTAACACAAAGCTATCACCTCTAATCCACTGCCTAGTTATCACGAGGAAAGTCCCCTATGAAGGTTTCCTCTTTCTTGCTTTCCTTCTCCGCAGAGATCAGGTCAGGAATAGTCTAAAACAGAAGAGAAGACAGCCATCATAAGAGGTCAATCACTTGGCAATATGACTAAAGGAAAGAAAAGCATCTCACCAGGTCAGGCTTGTAGATATTGTGCACAACAGAGGCACCAGCCATAAGACTTCCTAAGGCTGCTGTGAAGACAACAGAATAACGCAGAAAGCCGCCCATCTCTTTTATCTCAAGGATGTGTTGTTTTCTTCTCAGAGACAGTGCCATGGTCTGCTTGGATTCCATGGAATTAATCTCTCTTCCATGGCATAGATCATTCCATGGAATCCCACGGCAACGAAGTCGCTGACTCACACTTTCTCTTGAAGAGAACGAAAAGAACGTCTTGAAGAACTCCCTCCTCCCTCGGCTTAAGCTATTCAATCCATTTAAAGGAATGGGACAGATCGTTGGTATTTCAGATGTAAAGGAGCCTCCTTTTGTGCCCATCCTGCAATCTGGTCCCTCGCTGGAGATTCGCCTCTACCAGCCTGTCTTCGTGGCAGAGGTTCTCTCGGATCATGGCAGCAGCAATAAAGCCTTCATGAAGCTAGCCAATTATATTGGAGCCTTTGGAAGTCCTCAGAATGAACAAAGTGAGTCATTGCCTCCTCGTGCCTGTCTTCCTGTAGCGTTGACCTAACTAATGCTTGTCTTGCTTGCTTGCTTGGTTGTTGCTCGATGGCTGCTGTCGATGGTAGAGCATCCCTTAGCCATGACTGCACCAGTGATTACAGGGCAGGGGTCAGGAGGACAGGCTATCGCCATGACTGCTCCCGTCCTCTCCACGGGGCAGTACATGCAATTCGTCCTTCCCGCTGATTACCAAAGTCTAGACACTATCCCCACCCCAACAAATCCCGAAGTGACGATCAAGTCAATTCCTCGCCGAGTCGTTGCAGTCTCACGCTTCACTGGGTCATTCTCTGACAGCTACTTCTCTACCAAATTACAGGAACTCTACGAGAAGCTCAAGCAGGATCACCTGGTGGAAGAGACTGAACTGCCTCAAAAGGAAGCTTATCTCGGAGGACTGAAGTGGAGTTATGCTCAGTTCAATCCTCCTTTCACCATCCCTGCCTTTCGCAGGAATGAGGTCTGGATTGAACTAAACGAAACCTCCTATGCCAAAGTTCGTCAATTAATTGAAGAATATGATAAAGAGAAGCTGAAGTCTTCCTCGACTTCTTCAGCTGGTGCAGGAGAGGGGAAGAAGTAGCAGCAATAGTGAGAGAGGAGGGGGGAAGTCCCTCTTACTCGTCTCTTCTTTTGTTTGTCTGCATTCTGTTTAATACATGTAGCTACTCTATTCATCTTCATGTTGATTTGCTTGTTGCCATCTGCTTTGCATCCTTTCCTTCTGCTGAGTGAAAAGTAATCTTTAGTGATGCGCAACTTCATTCATAGTGCTAATGTGCACTTTCGTTAAGTGTTCGAAATAGGTCAACTTCGAAACAAGTCTGAGACATGATACATCTTGAGTTGTTATCCAATTGCCCCTTTTTCATCAGTCATCACCATTGTCATCGAAAGGTTGCACTGTTTTCAGTCGTGAAATGAACTGAAAATGAAGAGAATCCCAATCTTCAATTCTTCCCATTGACAAAATCCCATTGATGCAGTGGTGGTTAACTTAAGATGTTTCTCCTTCCCTTGCCCTTCATCATCTTCAACTGTCCCCACATCATATTGACATACACAAGACAAGTCAGAAGTCAATAGGAAGAAGTCATTCAATCACTACTGCTTGACAAACTAACTACCACCATATCATAAAGACGAAAATGACTGAAGCTGCTCCCGCTCCCACTCAGACCAATCCTGGTATAATTGTTGGTTATTGGGGTATTCGTGGCCTAGGTGCTCCTTTACGAATGATGATCATGTTCCGTGGTCTGCCTCTCATCTGTGAGAACTATGACTGTGGAGAAGAAAATGGAGTATTTGATACTTCTTCATGGTTTAATGTCAAGGAGAAATACAAGGCAAAGAATCCTTTAATTAATCTCCCTTATGTCCAAGTCGGTGACCTAGTCGTCACTCAATCTAATGCTTGTATACTCTATCTGGGTCGTCGTCTAAATCTCATGGGGAATGATGACTATGATCAAGTCGAGGTTGAAGAGCTTCTCTGTGAGTACATGGACCTGCGCACTAAGATCTCCTCGTATGTCTACCGCACCTCTGCTACACCTCCTCTCACCTGGCTCACTCAGCTAGTAGCATCAGGGTCAGGTATACATAAATTACATGATTTCCTTGTATTGAAATATCCTACTTCAACCGAGGAAAACTTGTATTTTGTTGCTAAACAAGCGACAGCTGCTGACTTTGCCTTATGGGAAGTCATTGATGTGTTAAAGTCGATGGCTACCTTCTTCCAGAGTGAGGAGGACATCTTCAATGACTATCCACTTCTTAACCTCTTTCATCGTAGGTTCAAAGAGTTACCAGAGAATAAACGTTATTTCCAATCTCATTTATCTCGATTACCAGTGAATAACTTGTCTGCTAAAGTGTTTGGAGCCACTCCCTCGGGGGCAGCTTATGTCTCTGGTGACCCACGCCCATGGAATGAATCATCAGGTGTCTACCAACCTTCATCACCAGACCCTGAGCCTGCTACTGCTCCTTCTCCAGTTGACGAGAAAGTGGAGCAGACCAAGCCTCCTGCTCCACCTGCTGCACCTGCCCCAGATGATGCCTAACAAGTCTGAGTGAAGATGGTGGAGGGGTTGGTGGATTAACGATCATCGCGTCATGGCAAGTTTGTAGGTCGTAGTGCTATAACGTTTTATTAGTTTGGCCGATGTGCCATCTCGATAGTAGACTGACTATTGGTGGTATTATCCATAGAATACAATACCCTCTCCTGGAATAATAAAAAGAGATAATTGATATTACAGACTACTCGATTCGAACCCTCCCTGCACTTAGAAACAACAGCAAATGCTTTCATTCCACTTTCGACTTCTTCTGCTGTTGCTGGTAATGCCGTTGTTGTTGCAGATAGTCAATGGAGATCTCAAGGGAACGGCAAACTACCAACAGTATCAACAAAAGCAAACAAAGCATGACTAGTGAAGGCCAGAGGAAGGCATAGTCTATCTGCAGATAGACAGCAAGCAGCAATCCCGAGCAGGAAGCACCTAACTGAGCACAGAGACCAATACATCCACTAACAGTGCCAGTGGAGGCTTTCCTTCTTGTTCTATTAAGTCTATTGCTATCATCTTCTATTGACATGCCCAATGACTCTAGTCGCCTGTCCTCCCACAGTGACTGAGTCAATAGACATTGTTCTGTTGCTTTCAATTGAAGCAAAGCTTTCGGTCCATTAATACCAAAGCCAGCCATGAACAAGAGAAGACACCATGAGAAAGAGGATAGCGATCTTCTTCTTCCTTCATGAAGAGGAAAGAAGAAGAACATGTCCAAAGCTGTCCATTGTCGAGTTGTCTTCATGACCACCAACAGGCAATCACTCAAAGCTAGCCAAGTGTCAGAGAATAGCAAGAAGAATGGATTTAGACCTTCTCTAGGCAGTGCTGCTGGTAATGTAGCAGAAGAGCTTTGGGTGTCGTTAACAAAGGAGGCGATCAAGAGAAAGCAAAACACTGTGGCTAGTGTGAAGAACAAACTGACTCGCACCTCACCCAGTCTAGTGGTAGAGGAAGAAGATCCATCAGCTAGCAATCCTGCAACACAGGAGCCTAGAATAGCTCCTATCTACACCACCACCCATAACAACAATTAGTAACCAACAATACCTAATAGACAGCAATCAGTCAACTCTACTGTACCTCACACCAGAAGGCGATGGCAATGGCGGTGGTGTAGTCCATCTCTAAGCTACTGTGCATTAGACACTGCACTGCATTATACCATCACATCATCACCACATGTCACAGTCAATAACAATAACAGAGGCAATGCAATTGATGAAGATCTCACCTAACCAGTCTGATATCCCTTTGATGACGAAGTACGTTAACATGTCAGAGAATATCAAAATAGCCGCCAAACAAGTGTGCAATGAAGCTTCTAGCAAAGTGACAGCAGCAACACTGCTGTGGGTGGGAGTGACTTTGTTGTTGTCAGAAGTTGTGCTACTAGTCGAGGAGGAGGAGGTAGTGTGCTGAGTTCTGCTGACAGGATAGGCTAGCATGGCTAGTGAAGAGACAAGACCTATAGCTCCAGCAGTCCAGAATGGTCCCTATCATGATGATGGAAAGCCATTAGCACGACATGATGTAATACAGACAGAGAGAGGGGGGGGGAAGGGGGACTCTATTGTAGACTACCTGCCAACCCCATTGAAATAGAGGATACATTAGAATATAAGGTGCGAGGAGATAACCCAGATTATTGAACTAGAAGCAGTAGACATCATGTTAATAACAGTATGAGAGGAGGAGGAGGAGGAGGAGGAGGAGGTGTAACTCACAGTCAAGAGACTAGACCAAGTAGATGCTCGCTGTTCAGAAGGAAACTCTTCAATAACTACCTTAGACAAGGCAGGTCCTCCTCCTCCTTGAACAGCTCCATTCATCGCCCAGCAGGCTTGAATCAAGTCTAGTCTGCTGGGCAGAGCAGGAATAGTTAAGTTAATGACAGAGCCAAACAACAAGCCCAGACTGAACACTGTAGTGGCAGGAACATAGTCTGTTAGGATTCCTCCCACTAGCTTGAAGAGACCATAGCCTATAGAGAAAGTAGCGGAGAATCTTCCAATGTCAGCAGGAGAGAGAGAGAAGACCTTCTTCATGACTGGGAGAGAAGAAGACAATGACTTCTTAGTCACAGCATACCAGAGATTACCAAAGTAAAGAGCAATAGTTGCTATTATTGTTCTATGATGGATTGTCATCGTCATCATCATCACTGAATCTCTCTATCTTGTTCTCTCTTGTTCTCTCTCAGCACTCACTCCTTCTCCTTCTTCATTCACTTCTCACGACTTGTTTTCGAGCGCGGCTGGGAATCCATATGGAATCCACATGGAATCATATTGGGATTGCAAAACAAATTCCGTGGATTCCATGGATTCTTTCTTACCTCCCAGAGTTCGAAACCATGGAATCCACATGGAATCAGAATTCGCAGTGCATATTCCGTGGATTCCATGGATTCCACCGAACCCCATCTTCCTCTAGCTCAACTGCAAAAGTGAAAAGAAGATGTTCTCCAGAATTCCCTTTCGTAAGGTCTTTCAATCCTCTGCCCTCTATGGCAGACAGGCTGTCAAGCTCTCAACTGCTCGAACTGTCAATAGCCTGCGTCATTTCCCAGTGCGCTTCGCTTTAGTATTGGCAAGCGCAGTTTTCGTCGCCACTTTGGCTCTTCCTTCTGCTGAAGCAGCTGCTGCTATTGACTATGGTAAAGTCAAGCAGGAGATTATCGCTGCTATTGAGGAAGAGGACGCTCGTCGTTCTGATGGTACTTCCATCGCACCCACTCTGATTCGCTTGGCTTGGCATGCCTCAGGAACCTTCTCTGTCTACGACCTCACGGGAGGTAGCAATGGAGCCACGATGCGCTTTGCACCTGAGAGTGAATGGGGTGCCAATCGTGGACTGAAGGTGGCCCGTGACTTCTTGGAGAAGATCAAGCAGAAGCATCGACACATCTCCTACGCTGACCTCTGGACTCTCGCTGGAGGTGACTGACTCCCTCCCTCTCTCCCTCCTTCTCTTACGCTGCTAACTGTGATGGTGTTGGCGCTGGTGCTGAATAGCTGTGGCCGTGGAAGCGATGGGTGGACCAGTCATTCCATGGAAGCCTGGTCGTCGAGATGCTGAGCCCACCACCAATCGCTTCTTACCCGATGGACGTCTGCCCAATGCTAACAGTGGATGCCCTGTTGCTACTAATAGCCACACACGCGATATCTTTGGACGCATGGGCTTCCTTGATCGTGAGATTGTCGCATTGTTAGGAGCGCATGCAGTGGGTCGCTGCCATATCGAGAACAGCGGGTAAGTCGAGCGCTTGACTCATCATCATAAGGGGGTGTTGATGATGTTTGCTCCTCTTTCTGTGACTAGATACTGGGGTCCCTGGACCAATGCTGAGTCGACCTTCTCCAACGAGTACTTCCGCCTTTTGCTGGAGGAGAAGTGGACTGTGAAGAAGACTCACAATGGCAAGCCTTGGACTGGTCCCTTGCAGTATGAGGCACAGGGTGGAGCGCTCATGATGCTTCCTGCTGATCTAGCGCTCATCGAAGACCCGAAGTTCCGCAGATACGTTGAACTGTATGCTAAAGATGAGAACATCTTCTTCAAGGATTTCGCTGCGGCTTTCTCCAAACTGCTTGAGCTCGGTATCTATCTATAACAATGTACACCAAACACGACATCATCTCATTTCTATCTGAGATCTCCCTTCTCTTGTCTATGAAGCAGACAGTAACTTAAGTATGAAAACTATCTTTGCATCTTCTTCGAATATGTTTAAGAAGATGAAACAATCACAAAACTCCTATCTAGTAAGAAAAGGCAACAGATTAGGGATCTAAGCGGAAGGGTTCTGGTTTTCAAGGGCAGGAGCCATGGCAGCGCTATCCAAAGCCATACCCATGGCGAAGAGGCCGTTGTCCACATAGAGAGTGACACCAGAGATAGCACGAGCAAGAGGAGAGAGCAAGAAGGCAGCAGTAGCTCCGACATCATCAGAGTAGAGGTCCTGGGCCATTGGAGCGTTGGCCTTGGAGTAGTCGATGGCGTAGTCGATGAAGGTCTTGGGCTTGCCAGCGCCGCCAATCGCCTTAGCAGCACGAGAGGCCAGAGGGCCAGCAGAGATGGTGTTCACGCGAATGCCATACTTGCGACCAGCTTCATAAGCCAAGGTGCGAGTATCCGATTCTAAAGCAGCCTTGGCAGAGCTCATGCCTCCGCCATAGCCGGGAATGACCTTCTCCGAGGCGACATAAGTCAACGAGATGACAGCACCACCTGGGTTGATGATAGGACCAAAGCGAGACACCATACTCACAAGAGAGTAGGCAGAGGCAGAAGAGGCAGCAAGGTAGCCAGCACGAGTGGTTTCCAACAGAGGTTTGGTGACCTCGGGGCCATTGGCCAAGGAGTGCACGACATAGTCAATCTTGCCGAAGTCAGCAGCAATCTGATCGGCCACTTCTTGGATAGAATATCCACTGAAAGAGCGATAACGCTTACTAGTAGCTACTGACTCAGGAATAAGTTCTTTAGTGTCGAAAGTGGCATCAAGAGGATAAATCTATGTGGTTCATCATTCAATATGAGATGGGTCATGATGAATAGAGAGGGTAGTTACCTTGGCGATCTCCATCTTGGATCCGTCACTGAGCTGGAGGTCTTCATCGAATTGTCCGCGGTCGAAGCCCATCATGAACATGGGCAGCACAGGTGGCCACGTGCCCAAAACAATCTTCGCACCTGCCTCAGCACAGGCCTTGGCAATAGCCCAGCCATAGCCAGTGGAGTCAGCAACACCCGCCACGAAGACAGTCTTGCCTTTCATGTCAATCTTAAGTCCCTCGCCTTGCATGGAAAGACTTGCAACAGATCGACTGCTGCTACTGCTGGTCAGACGATAATTACTCATAGGCATGAAAGCAACACATGCTTGTAATAACGACAGAAGAAGAGCACTCAATAACATCATCTCTTAACCAACGAATCAATTAGTCTATCCAGACTACTTGGGTGGGTGTAGTGCAAAACCAACACGGCCAGCGATGATGACGAAGATCGTCACACCCCGCTGCATAGGCACGAATAATCGAAAACCCGAATCTCCCAACAACCGAATCTCGCTCTGGATCTTGGAGTTAACTTACGAAGATTCTTCTGTTCTGCTGCTGCTTCACTCACAGAGAGAGTTTGAATCCTTGTAGCGGACCCTACAGTAGCTAGTACATGATGATGATGATGATGATGGAGAGAGTTAAATTAATGGATTGGGTTAGTAGGCAAGACAAGATGGTCTTCAAGAAGATCATTATGATGTTAATACTTGTGTTTCTTTTCTGTCAATGTCATTGTGAGACTTTGTCTAAAATGAAAACATCATCATCTAATATGGTGCAATACCCTGTGGCCATCACCAAGGATGACAAAGACAACGTCTTCGTCACTGGATATAGCTATACCCTAGTGAACGATGAGGAAGGCTCTAGAGGAAGTGACATCTTCTACCTCCACTATGACTCTAATGGTCGTTTGTGTTCTTCCCAAATCATCGCCTCCTCCTCAGGGAATGATATTGCTTGGGCTATTGCCGTTGGATCGAACAGTCAAGTCTATCTGACTGGAGAAGTTGGAGGTGATCTTCCTGGTCAGTCTTCCCTGGGTGGCAGTGACGTGGTGCTGGTGAGCGTTGACTCAGACCAAAACCAGCTGCTCTTCTCCACGCTAGCAGGCTCTAGCAGTGACGATGTGGGATATAGTCTAGCTCTTGATCTTGAAGGTGATGTGTATGTATGTGGATATGCAAGTGGTTCTGTAGATGGTCAGTCTCATTCTGGTGGTTTAGACATTCTTCTGTTAAAATATAATCGAAATGGTGAAAAACTACTCACCAGACTGTATGGAACTGCAGGGAATGATGTGGTCTATAGCATGGTTTTTGATGAGTTAAGACACAATCTTCACATGGTAGGCTACACTATGGGAGATTGGAACAACAATCATCAGACGAACAGTAATACTGCGAGTGTTCTACTAATGACACTTGCACTAGATAGTGATACTATCTCCACCCATCAGACAAGTTCTCCTTCTTCTTCTTCTTCTTTTGGTGTAGATATGATAGGACGAAGTGTTGCAATAGATTCCTCTGGCAGTGTCTATATTGTTGGAAGAATGAATGTTGGTCATATTCAGCCTCAAATTGAAGGTCTCAATAGCTTTCTCATCAAGTATAGCGCTTTAGGCCACAAGCTCTTCACCAAAATGATTAACATGACCAGTGAAGAGAGTGGCTTAGCAGTCATGGTGGATCAGTCTGACTCTGTCTATGTGAGTGGTCATCACGATGGATCTCTCTTCCTGCTGAAGTATGACAACAAAGACCAGCGCTTCCATACTCTTCCTATGCAGAAGGTAAACTGTATCAAAGGATGTGTGGTGACGATGGATACTGTCAACAATGTCTTGCTGGCTCGACCCCTTGACTACAAGATGAATGGAGACAATGTCCTCCTCTTCAAATACCCTCTTTCGGCAGCTGATTTGAATGGTGTGAGGTTGACTACACGTGTGTCCAGAGTGTTACATGGTAGTGGTCTCTCTGACAATGACGTTGCAGCCATTGTAGTGCCTATTCTTGTTGGTACAGCTATTCTCATGCTGATAGCATATTATATAATAAACGGATATCGTGAAAGAATGGCCGTGCACATGGTCGCTAATAGAGAAGAAACACATGGTGATGTCACTCTCTATGGCGTTGAGCTACGCGTTTGATTTACTTCTTCACCTTTCTCTCTCTCTCTCTATTTGTTTCTACGTCGTAGTATTCTATTCTATTCTATTCTCTATCTCTACAATGGCCATATACTGTACCATGGAATCTCCTATAGATGTATACTATACTATTGAGGATGATTGGGAGTGAGTGCACAGATGAAATGTAGCTAGAGCTTGACCGCCGTTAATCACTCGAAGGCAATGGACTGCTGCCTTTTCTTTGTAGACTATGTTGCTAGACTAATCTGTCTTGTTGTTGTTCCTCTTGTTTTCTTCCATTTTGAGTCTTAGAATAGATCCAGAAAGGTGAAAATGAGTCACGTTGAGAAGAAGAGGAATGAATGGTCAAGAAGAAGGTCTTCTGTATGTATATCCATTACTACCACTACCACTGCTGCTACTGTACACTGTACTGCTACCACTACAACTACTTTACAGTGTACTACTACCACTGTTGCTATTGCACACCTACTACCACTGCTACTGCAACTACTGTCATGAGTCATCATCATACTAATGTGTTCCGAATACTAATTAATATAATTTACTACTAGGTCATTCTCATGTTAGCATAGTTGTTGTCTTGGTAGGCAAGGTCGTGTCTCTCAGTAATGGATGCTAACCGTTCCTTGAGACAGACTAACCCTAACACTAATCTAATGCATCATGACATGGTCGAAGAGATGTTATGATGACAGGATTACACCTCTTAAATAACCACGACCCTTTCAATCTAACTTTGCTGTTGGTGTTTCCACAACAGTGCCATGCAGGCCAGGAAAGCGTTCTTAAAGCTGTCCCAGAAGATACTTGCTGGGACAGCATAAATGTCAGCATGGTTAAAGTTTGCAGGAAAGATGAAATCGTCAAGACAGAGAAAAGGCTGACATTCATGCTATCCGGGGTTAAACGATGCACACAATGTAGACAATACTCGAGTTGGCGATATTCATCCTATTAGTTGGTGGCATAAGATCCGGAGATTACTCTTTGGCAGTTAGTGAAAGGAAGCTGATGTTGTTCTGAAAGTCCGCGAGGAGGAAGTACATCCTGACGGGCATCGTAAGCCGCCATCATCGAGGTGCGATTCATCGAACTGGAGGACATGACAGCGAAAAGGAAAAGAAGCAACAAAAGAGCAGTTGAGGAGACCTATTCAACGTGTCCGTCCCAGTGTTTGACTTACTTGGGCAACTTCCATTAAACTGTAAGATTACTTCGACTGATCTTCTTCTCCCTAAAATAGACATGAATAAATGCAACATTTCACTGTCGTCATTGGTGTTAGAATGTCATTCTTATCTACTCTCACGCAATGTAGCTCGAGAAGAGAGAGAGAGAGATCACAGAAGTGCTGCAAGTTCACTCTGACAGGATGATAGTGTGAACTTGCAGCACTTCTGTGATCTCTATCTATCTATCTTCTCGAGTTACATTGCGTGAGAGTAGATAAGAATGACATATCAAAAATGATTGAATGAGTTGGTAATGAGTCACACACTATCATCATCACATCATCTGATCATGTTTACAGTAATTTTCGGTTTTTCACCAAAATGTGAAACCACAATGCCACTTCCATGGAATCTTGCGTGGATTCCATGCGGTAAAGTGAGCGATGGTTGATTGATCGCAAGAGAAGGAAAGAGAAAGAGACGATCGCATCGATTGAAGAGAAGGAAGGATTATGATCAGATTTAAGCAACTTATCACCATTTGATCCATTTATTGCATATCCCAGCCTATAACTTCTTCTTTCTTGCTCTTTCTTTTTCAAATCATTCTCTATTGTTTCCATTTGATTTGTGCGGGGTCAGACAATCAGTCAATTCTGTCAGACAGTCAGTCAGTCAATCCACTGCCCCTCCGCCCATCACTTTGACTTACTTGGCCTAGTGTTGAAAGTGAGTCGAGACCTAGTCAGTGAGTGCTCACACTTTGTCCACGACAGCGGCGATGTTGGATGAAGACGAATTACAACGACGAGGTGAAGTGAAGCGCCACTCCCTCTGCCTGCTTGTCCTCCTCCTCCTCCTCCTTCCTCACTTACTTATGCCATGCTGTATGGGGGTATTAGAATTATCTCGATTGCTTGGTACGGCGAAGGACGAAGAGCGTAAGGATCTCATCCGTCAGGCCCTGCAGTCGTTGGATTCACACGAAAAGGGCTTTTCTAATGGCTCTGAGAAAGTGAATCCTCATCATCTGAATCCTTCTATTCATGCTAGTGTCTTTGTTAATAATGGGGTAAACTCTCTCTCTCTCTCTCTCATTCTCGCTGTGGTAGGGTAGGCTAATCCTGTGTGTGTGTGTGTGTGTGTGTGTGTGTGTGTGTGTGTGTGTGTGTGTGTGTGTGTGTGTGTGTGTGTGTGTGTGTGTGTGTGTACTTGCGTGTGTGGTATATGTGTGTTTTGTGCATATGGAATAGCTGCCAACCGTTGAAGTTCGAAATGCTCGTCTTCGTCCCGCTAGTGCTCGTCGACGGCCTTCTATGGCCAATCTCTTGGATGCAATTCCAGAGAGTTCACATGCTTCGAATCGCAAAGAAATCGAATTATCGGTCGAGGAGATCGCTGAAGTGGTTTCTTCATCTTACGATCCTCTCTGTCCTCCTGATTCTTTGTTTCAGCCGAATGGAGGCAGTCCTTCCAGTCCAAATCATAGTGTATTGAATCTGCCAATCCCAGAGGATGCGCCTGGGCTGTCCTCACATGCTCGTTGTTGGATAACAACAGGTTTAGTTCCACAATTCGTCTCCATCACTTTCTATGAGAAGTGGTGGATACGAAGAGTTCAAGTTAGATGTCAGGGTGTTGAACGGCTGGCAGTGCATGTCAACTACTCCACAGCCTCAGCGTTCTCCACTGCCAAGTTAGTGCCGTGTGTGCGCAAATCCGAAGGGTTAGTAACTGTTCTGTTCAACTCCTCCAATGCTTCTGACTGTTGTTGCTCACTGTTGTTGCTGTTGTTGTTGTTATTATTGTTATTGTTATTGTTATTGTTTCAGACTGTTCGAAGCTGAAGTAGCTCAGAGTCGAGCTTCCTTGGAAGGTTTGTCTTTAGAAGAAGTACAAGGTGTACAAGGCATGGGTCTGATGGTTGTCATCCAACAGAGTCATAGTTTATTTTGTAGTATTTCCCAAGTCCGTGTCATCGTTTGTCCACAGAATCGATAACGAAAGCTAGCGGACCTGTCTGCAGGTGCCGCTGCTTTGGAACTCCGCCTCTCCCACTAACTCCGCTTGTGCCTCTCCAATGGGCGAGGATAATGAACAACTGACTGCTGCTTGTCTTGCTTGGTCGCTGGACATGTCAGAGTCGTCTTGTCTTCTCTCAAGGGAGCAAGTCTAATAGGATCTTCTGCGTTGTACTGGATGTGATATGATGTGATTGGTGTTGGATTGTTGTTGTCGATGCGCTTGTTTGGACATTGTGTCGCTATGAAGAAGTCCTGTTGGTGTTCTCGAAGAAAGAAGCATGACGCCATGCCTTGCTGTTGATGTCATGCTGCTCAATCAACTCTGTGCTCATGCCAGGGTTAGAGCCTCACTACTTATTGCCTGAATCGAATCGCCTCGACTTGCTTCACAATCCACTAACTGTGCAGTCCAGTGATAGACCTTTTTGTGCTGTGCTATCTGTAGTAGTTGTAGTCCCAATCTCTCGTCCTCTTATTTTGTCTGTGGGGCTAGATGGCTGGCCATTAATCCTCATAACTAAGTAGATGAAGTAACAGTTATTCAGTTGGATGTTTCTAGAGTCTTCTTAGAGCATAAGAAGACTGCTTATTCATAGTTACAGAGTGTACGATGTTGATGACATGATGCACGAGTGCGAGAGAAGGTTGGTAGTGCAGATCTCATGTTGGTACACCTTTAAAATGTTCCTGTCGGGAGTGGGTTAGGTCAACTAGTTTAGGCCTCATTGAGAGCAGCGACGCCAGGAAGCACCTTGCCTTCCAAGAGCTCGAGAGAAGCTCCGCCACCAGTAGAGATGTGAGACATCTTCTCTCCAAGGCCAGCCTTCTCGACGGCAGCGACGGAGTCGCCGCCACCAATGATTGTGATAGCACCAGTAGCAGTGAGGTCAGCCAAAGCATGAGCGACAGCATTGGTACCCTTAGCGAAGGCGTCGAACTCGAAGACACCCATAGGACCGTTCCAGATGACAGTCTTGCAGTCAGCCAGACCTGCCTTGATGTCCTCGATGGTCTTTGGTCCGATATCCAAGCCCATCCAACCATCAGGGATGTTGTTCACATCGACCACCTTGTGGGCAGCATCGGCAGCGAACTTGTCAGCCACAACGACATCAGAAGCGAGATAGAGCTTAACACCCTTGTCAGCGGCAATCTTCTCGAGCTTCTTGGCGAGTTCGAGCTGATCATCTTCTACGAGAGAGTTGCCCACCTTAAGGCCACGAGCCTTGAGGAAGGTGAAGACCATGCCACCACCCAAGACCAACTTGTCGACCTTGCTGAGCATGGACTCGATGACAGAAATCTTGGAAGAGACCTTGGAACCACCCACAATAGCGGCGAAAGGTCTCTTGGGCTTGTCCACAGCGCCTTGCAAGTAGTCCAACTCCTTCTGCAAGAGGAAGCCAGAGACAGAAGGGGTGAGGAAGGCAGTCACACCCTCAGTAGAGCCATGGGCACGATGAGCAGTGCCGAAGGCATCGTTGACATAGAGATCAGCATTAGCAGCGAGCTTCTTGGCGAAGTCCTTGTCGTTCTTCTCCTCCTCAGGATAGAAGCGAACGTTCTCAAGGAGGACGACGTCACCATCGTTCATCTTGGAGACAGCAGCTTGCACGGCAATGCCAACACAATCAGGCACGAGGGTGACAGGCTTGTGGAGCAACTCGCTGAGGCGGGGAGTGATAGGAGCGAGAGAGAACTTGGCCTCATAGCCTCCCTTGGGTCTGCCCAAGTGAGAAGAGAGCAAGACCTTGGCACCCTTGCTGACGAGGTATTCGATGGTAGGGATAGCACCGCGGATACGAGTGTCATCGGTGATCTTGCCCTTCTCCAAAGGCACGTTGAAGTCAGCACGGACTAAGACACGTTTGCCACGGAGATCTGCTTCGGTGAGATCACCCACAGAGCGCTTGGCCATCTCCAGCACACGGCTGAGAGTGCGCATAGGGCCTGAGCAATAATAAATTAAATGACAACAACAAAAACGAAGTGATGATATCAGTTGAACTTTCTGTTTTCCTTCTTTCATAACTTTGACTTACCCATTTGGCCCATATGGAAGGCAGCAGCCACTTGAAGGATGGCGAGGAAAGCTAAGACCTGCATGTTTCCCTATGAGTTGATTCTATGGGGTGGTCTGTGGGGATGGATGCCTCTGGGATGATCAGCCAAGTACGCCTCTGCTGTTCTTCTAGAGGTTGAAGCTGTGTCTTGCCCTCTCTGCGTCAGGCCTGCCATGCCACGCACTACCTCACCCTTCTTAAGTTAACCACTCTGTCTTAAGTTAAGCACCTGTTTTTCAATCGCGTTTCAGCGAAGTCTAGTTAATTCGCGTTTTCTATCGCGTTTTTGTGAAGTGTTTGTTCGTCTGTTGAGAGAGCCAGCGGATCTTAAAGAGATTCCGTTCTTTGCCGTTCTCTTAATGACTCCGTCTGCTCAAAAGGAACACAGCGAAGGAGAGAAAGAGAAGAAGCGGGCCTCGAGATCCTTTCTCATATTCTTAACGCAAGACAGACATGAAGAAGGACAGTAAAGACAACGTGAGGGCGACTGATTCTCTCAGTCCAAGTGTGAATGCGCAAACTCTCTATGTCATAGCCGTGCTTGGACTCTTCTTCTTCTGTGATACCTTCCGTGGTGCTGGACTATTTGTCCTTCTACAGAGAGCTGTTCGTATCACTGCACGTAAGCCTCCTCCCCTCCTCCTCTTTCTTGTCAATCCTCTAATAACAGTTGTCTTGCTGTACTATTAGTCTACATTGTCATGCACCTGCTTTGGTGGGGGCTGGACATTCATCGTCGCTTTGGACCATGGAAGTGTTCTGAGCCTATTTCTCACCTCAAGTTCGCCTTTGAGAGCGTCTGGATTGTCGCTCTCTTCACTCTGGGCAATGAAGTTGTCGAGTATCTGCTGGATATTGACCCTGTGAAGAAGATCCGCTTCACCAATACTGACTATGCTGCCGAGGGGGTAGCAGTGGAACAGAATCTGATTAGGGATGTGGTATTTGCTATTCTAGGATTCTATAGTGTGGACTTCTTGCGCTACTGGGCACATCGTGTAGGACATCTTGCTTTCTTCTACTACACCTTCCCTTTCGTGCACGGCCACCACCACAATCAACTCTTTATCAACCCCATGACCTTTGTCATGTCTCCTATGTTACATCTCGCCTCATGGGCCACCTATCTCCCATGTTGGTGGCTTGCCTACAATAACTATCAAAACGCTGCTCTCATCTCTTGGAGTATCGTGGCTTTCTCTAATGTGACCCAGCATTTAGGATTCGATCCTTGTCCTATGGTCACCAGATGGAATCATTATTACTTTTCTGGTGCTTTGCCATGGGTCCCTATCTATCACATGTATCACCATAATCCCTTTGTTAGAGCAGGTAACTTTGGGAACACCACGGTGCTGTTTGATTATCTGTTTGGTACTCTTATCCCTGAGTGTGTCCATCACATTGAGACTGGTAGCCCTCCAGAGTGGTTGGCGGAGAAGTTCCGTGACCCTGAGAAACTCAATCGCACTCTTGAGGGTATCCAGACTGCTGGCGAGGGAAAGAATCGTCTTGACATGAACGATCGCTTTGACTGGTCCATCTTCCAGTTCTACTTGCGTTGAGGTGGAGGGAAGAAGTGAGGATCAGTATCAATCACTGGTTTTGTTTGATCCATATCTATTATCAAGTCTTGTATGCGTCAAAATGTGCGCTTTGTTAAGAGTCTTAGATTATCTTTGATTATCTTCTTTGTGGTTGGAGTATTAATAGATTAATAACGAAATAGTAGCTGGAGTTCTCTGTTTGCAGAGTCCAATGCTAATTTTTTAATTATTTCGCTTTGTCTTATTATTTTTCAATGGAACTGTGAGATCACCAATCCCTTGCCATCATCTTCCTTTGGAGCAACAGTATGCTATTTGCCAGTAGTATTACATTAACACACTGTGCGAGTGCTCACTTTTTGATGACCTCGTTGCCATGAATTGAATAGCCGATATTATCCCGCGATACTGAAGGATCAAAGATCTCCCAGCGACTTGCAGGGAAAATGTGCTTATTCTTCTCATACCATCGGCGATCGACGACTTTGCCAGGGTGTGACTCATCTTTTTCGACTCGAGCATCACTCCGTAGCCGAACATCATCGTGGACATCGAAGTGGAAGAGTGGTCCAGATTTCCCTCTTGCTTTCGTCACAATCATGTCGTAGAAGGAAAGGTGGTGAGGGATTATCAAGTCTTCCTTGACATAGAGCAAGTCATCAGGGCTCAGAGAGCGAACCTCATGGAAGTCACTCTTCAGCTGGGCCTGCACTGCTGACAGAAAGGCACCTACAGTCGATCCTTTCTTCACAGTGATGACCTTGCGATGTCCAGAACCATCCCAATAGCTATATGTCACCTCAAGAAGCTGAGCAGGGTGGGTTGGTAAGAGAGAAAGAAAGAGATGAAGTGAAATGATGCAACACAAGGTGAGGGGAAACAAATACCTCATTCTTAATGATCTCCTGCTGCTCTAACCACTCCTTCTTCAGCTCTTCTCTCTTTCTTTGGATCTCTTTTTCTCTTTCTGGATCGGGAAGGAAAGAAGTGTCAGCATGGGGATCTTTTAGCGATCGCTTGGCTGCAGGCTTAACCTCTTCCTCTTCCTCCTCTTCTTCATCATCCCCAGGCATAGCAAAGGATAGAGTAGCAGCAGCACGCTTCCTTCGCTGCTCTCGTTCTTTAACTTGTCGATCTCTCTCTTCGAGGGCTTTCCTCTCCTCCTCCTCCAGCCGCTCTTCGTAACTCACCTCTCGCAACTCCTCCTCACGTGCTTTACGGAATTCCTCTGCACTCACTAATCCTACTGTTCTTCTTCTAAACTCTTGTTCAGCTTGGTCAGAAGCTGAAGAAAACTTTGAGTCAATACGACTGAGGTCTGCGGCATGAGTCTTCTTGATCTGCTCCTTCTGCGCCTCATACTCCTGTCGCTGCTTCTCTCGCTGACGGGTCATGGCCGCAGCACGAGATCCTGCAAGATTGCCTTCAACAGTGTGAACACCAGCATCTCCAACTCTTTTAATGTCCGATGACATTCCTTTCTTCTCTTGATTGGAGAAGACGAACTCTTCGAAAGTTGAGAAACACGTTTTTGGCAATCAGTGGGAAAAGCGCATTGTAAAAACGCGTGCTGATCCTGGAATCATTCGCTTGTAAACGAAATCGATGACGGTGTTGTGGGGTCAACTGCTCTTTCTCTCGCTTCTCTTCTGCGATCCCTTAACCTTTCTCTTCTCCTTTACATACTCTGAAGCAGCATGGGTTTCAAAGACTCAAAGAGATTGTGAATTAGAAGCGTTAAATATTGGCAGCCGCCTGGCTGATCGATATAATAGTCTGGATGAAGAGACGGAATGGGATACTCGCATACATCATGACTATTTGACCAAGCATCTTGGCTTCGCAGGATGGATTCAGATTGGATTGTGGAAGAACACTCAGCTCACTGCTCTGCGCCAACACGCCCCCACCATCCACAAAGTAAACCCCCTGTGTGAAAACACTTCGTATCTTTCACAGTTTCTTCTTTGTCGTCTATTGAGTGCTCCTAGTCCCTCATATTCTCAGAATATCTTTCACTTACTCTATGTCTCTCACTCATGTATGTCACAATCAAATCTAGTCGGGAGGATGGGCAGGTGCCAAGAATATCTCTGAGTCAGCTTATTGGGCGTTGGAGAATCGTTGGCTCTACATGATGGGAGATTCTACTCAACGACAAATTTGGGCGACTTTCCTCTCTCCTTTCCAAAGTCAGTAAATGCTCCTAATGCTCTATAGGAGTACTCTGTGTTTGACATTGAATGAGATAGGTAACGACTTTGAGAGAAATGCGAAGGAGTGGACTCGAGAAAATGTGAGTGCCTTTATTTCGTATGGTTGATGGTTATTAGCATCTGATGGGTTTGCTTCCAGTGTGCGAGGCAATTCCCACATCGCAAGGCACATCCAGCTGACCATTATTTCCCAGATGAAGGTCAGTGTTTCTTGTGACTGTTCTAACCTGATGGCCTAGCGAGCTTACCTTTTGCATGGTGATTATTCTGGCCAAAGGTTGGGGCGGTCGCTGTGGTAACAACGAAGTAACCTGTCATTTATCAGGTTTCGGGCATCGAGGCAAAATCACTTTTGATTGGTAAACTCGCCCTGTGACCTTTATTCTGTCTCTGTCGCTTGATAGCCTTCTACGCTTCTTTGTGACAGGAAGCATTTTACGTATGAAGACTATGATGAATGGTTGTTTGGAGAGGATGGACTCTGGAAAGCCAACTCTACCGTGGGCAGTTATCCAGACATTCTGGTTATTCATGTTGGATTGCATACCTGTGTTCATGCAAGAACTTATGGTTTGAATTTGACCATGGTATCTAAGCATTTGGGTGAGATCGGTAGATTGATGGAAGCAGTGCAAAGAGCACTTGATCGGCTCCCAGAAGATGTGCCACGCACTACTGTCATTTTCCAGTTGCCTGGACGAGCAGGAAATAGCGATCCATGGGGCGACTCTTGCAGCCGGATATTCAATCGCCTGTTGTCTTATCAAAGCCATCAATTTGGGTTCGCTGTATTTGAAAGGGAGGAAATCGAGCGAAGACTGCTAACAAGGTCTGAGTTCTATATCGATCACCGCACCATAAAGAACAGTTTGCACTTGGATAATCCTGGACCAAATATCGTGGGAACAAGTTTGCTTGGTTTGATTAGCTGCTTGGCGCGCAACGGGTCTCTCGATCGTCCTCTTTTGCCCGATCCTAATGCTGTGTAAATGATGTGATTGAGTAACGATGAAAATAGAATAGTGTTATGTATGTATGTGGTATCTTGCGAAGGTTTGGTCACCGTTACACTTTGGATGAGCTACTCGCAATGAAATGTCATCTTTATTTCAATAAAACTACATACAACCCACTTCTTTCTGCTTTATATCATAGAGTGCGAAGCATGCGCCAGAGGTGGCTATGAGCATCGTCAAAGTCAACAGTGGTGACGACAGGGGCTCGAGCGGCAACAGTTCCTGTCAGCAGCTGCAGGAACAGAAGAGGTAAGTTTGTGAAGTAACAGTAAGATATAAGCAGAAGACTTACTTCGTCTTCAGACCCCAACACCATCGCTTCCACAAAGCTGCTCAGCGGAGCCTTGGGCAAGTGTGTTTTGCTGTACATCTTGATGTAGCTGTGAGCTGGGGAAGTGCTGGACCCGAGAGTAGTTGAAGAGGCGATGGGTCTAGCCGTCTCATAAGGTCGTAGCATGATATTTAACTTTGTTTGCATCAGATCCACAAGCTGGTTGTGTTCGAGGGCTTGCTTTACCAACGCTCGGCGGAATAGTCTCTCGTGCACAGGCTCGCTTTGCTTGTATCGTTGACCTGCCTCCGTAATGACTGGCACTTTACTGCTTATACTTGGAGATTCTGTTGGTACATTTAAGTTGTTCTGAATCATCAAAAGAGGAACGATGTGCATACAGAATCCCCAATCGTTGCCAATATCGTTGGTCTTGAATAAAATCACAAACTTGCTGGCTGGAATCACAAGTGGGGGGTGATCGCCAAGTCCGGGCCAGTTGCTTGGGCTACCATTGCCACCACCACTATATTTACCTGCCCCATAGTAATCGGTATGAGAGTCGTCAGCGAAAAACTTCACATAATCATATACAGGCTCCGTGCGGGTATCTTCGTGAAATGTGACCAAATATTGGACAGCATTTGGAACCTGTACTGTGGTGTATTCACAGGTATTATTATGATAGGGATGGTCTGATTCAATGATCAGCATTGGCCCATGCTCATAGCGAGCATCCGGGCTACTAGCCAATCCCTTTGGGCGATATGCAATACTGTGAGGGGATGGAGAGATTGCCGTGCGAGTGACAGGATCTATTCGAAGAACACCTTTCGAGGCTAATTTCTCCTGCAATTTGATAGATTTCTCGCTAATCTGTGGTCGAAACGTCAGCTCTTTGGATTGAATCTCCGTTACGATAGCCTTTCTCATCTCAAGACGCTTCTTTCGCTCTGATTCATACTTGAAGAAATCCTCAGGATTCAGCTTCTTCCTTCCCGATCGTTTGAGGTAATAGTCACTGACACCCTTGTTTGTTCGTTTGGGAGAAAATGTGCACTGCACAATCTCCTGGTCAGCATTTTCTTTTCGTTTTGATTCCAAATCTTTCTCACGTTCAGCACGCATCTCAGGCATGCGCTCTAACAATGGTTTCATGGTATTGGATAAGGACTGGCTATAAGCATTAATGCGAGGCTTAAAGAGATATCCTCCCAATTCTTGTGCAAGACCCGAGTTTTGCTCTTTAATCATGGCGCTATGCACAGAAGCAAATTAGTCAGCTAATGATTACTTGAAGAAAGTCATAGGACAAAGCTGGCAATCACCTTTGCTTGACACGGTTATTCTGGTGCATCTTAGAGACTAAGCGATCCCATTGTTCAGAGGATAGCTTGGGGATCTGCTCAATAGACAACAAAGGATAGCATAGGATAGCAGGGGATACGATAAGATAAGATGATGTGAGGTGAAGGGGAAGGTGTTGTCTTACAGGTCGAAGTTGCTTCGTCTTCTCCCATTCCCTCTGACGTTTATCTTCCCAGATCTCATAGGGTGAAGGCCTTTCCATACGACTCTGCTGGGACTGAGAGAACATTCTTAGGAATAGAATAGCAATGAACCATATTAACAATTAACACAGAGGTTGATTAGGATAGGCGAGGAGGGACTGGACTTACAATTTCCTAGGACTTAATGATGAAGAATTCAATTTGTTGGACATGCCAGGAGAAAATGAAATATTTTGATCTTCAAAGTCATAGCGACTATTGGCAGGTTCAAAGTCTTCCAGGAAGTCTTCCAGATCGCCTTCATCACCTCCTTGGGCATGAGTTTCGAAGATTCGACTTAATTTTCCGAAGACATCCGCATCAGTCATTGTCAGAGATCTAAAGAGTGAAGGAGAAGGAGAAGGTGTGAGGTGGCTGTAGGGGGTATCTTCACAGTGATAACCTAAGAGAACCTCTTCACAGTATCTTTCACAGAGGGAACTGAACTCTGTCCTCTGCTGAAACGACCAAGACCCACCTAGACCTAGACCTAGATCTAGATCTAGATCTAGACCTGGACCCGTAAGGTACAGTAGCTTTTATGCTTCTCTAACTAATCCATCAAAGTTCACATTATAAAAATGTGACTTAACAATTTGGAGTCTTAATCAAGTAAGTGTTATTATGCTACGTGTTCAAAGCAAAGTATTCCCATGTTTACAACCTCAACCTCAATATCCTGCCCATAGACTATCAGTTTGACACTGTGACTGCATACTGTACCCAGATCCAGATACTGCATACTGTAGACCTAGCATGGATCACCCATGAGCTGCTGTAATAGAATTCTAGCAATAGTGACCTGTTAAAGACTTCTCTCATCTACTGCTACAGTAGTAACTAGACCAACATACAGTACAGCACAGTACAGCACTGTGTAAGGGAAGAAGACAGTAGACATTACATTAGACAGTCTCAGTGTCTGACTGCTGATCGCCCACAAACAACTTCAACTTGGCTTGAATGTTATTTCTGCAAATCGGACAGCGATTTCTTGGTAGTTGTGCACAGCAATCATCACAGAAGCTGTGACCACAGGGTACTAACGCTCTCTGGATGTTCTTCTCCAAGCAGATCGAACACAAGAAGTGCTGCAGTTTGTCACGCACTCGTTGCTGAGCTTGGTTAGCTTGTTGTCTAGAACAGTAACAGTTAGTAACACAACAGAGGGTTAGTTAGCATCTAATCTAGACTATTCACCTTTCTAATGAGAGACTTTCTTCAGATCGCTTGTTGGCAGTCTCAAGCTCTAACACTCGCGCCATGAGACTCTACGGTAACAAACAAACAGTCAGTCATTGTTAATACACTAACAGTTCTACCCTATGCATAGTATAGTAGTACCTGTTGGTCCAAGGTGAGGGGCAGACCTGCTCTTCGTAACAACACTTGCATGGCCTGGAGGACATCTTTCTGGTCCACCACCTCGGACTGCTCCTCCGCCACTGACCCAGCGGTGGCATTGACTGTATTAATAGCAGACAGAGAGGAAGAAGAGGCTGAGGTAGCGGTAGCGGTAGGCGCAGGGAAGGGCATCACTTCTTTGCTGCTACGAGATGGCGGTGGAATGGGAAGACCTGTCAGGCTATTGCCTGCACCATCACGATGAGAAGGCCGCGGGTCTTTAGCACCAGATCGAAAGGAATAAACCTCTGTTGACATCAATCGTACAAGAGCTTTCGTTCGAATGTCTAACTTACGCAGTCCCACCTCATTGGCTTCTCCCACTTTGACTATCTTACCATAGACCAGCAGCTTCTTCTTCTTCTCTGATGATTGAGACCCAGCAGTAGCAGCAAGAGGAGGTGGTAGTGATGATGGCTTCTCGCTCTCATCAACTGCTACCACTTCACCAACACGAAAGTGTCGGAAAGGTCTTAACTCCACTAACTCATAGTCTACTGCGATCAACTCTCTTCCAGGCTGACCACGAGAATGAATGAGTATACGACTGACATCGCTGTCACCTTCTAAGAAGAGCTCCATGTAGTTCAGAGGAGAGTGTCCATCACCTACTGTCGGTTCTACAAGGCCTTGACTGATGGCAAAGGCCATGTGTTTGGGTAGAGAGAGGTAGCGACACAGACCCAATGCCACTAACAGCTCAAGAGTGAGTCGACCTGATCGAAGCTCTGCAATATTGAGATAAAGTCTAGATGGACTAGACGGACTAGTTGGTTTCTTCAAGAAGATGGGTAGTTCATGGTCATGAACACTTCGTTGTAACACTTCCATTACCTTTCCAGTCAACGGATCTTTCAGTAAGCACATTGTCACTAATCGTGCTGTGAAGAGGATTTGTAAACTATTGCTTGTTAACACTTGTTCTAAGGAGAAGAAAGCCTTCTCATCAGAAGTAACAATGACATCTCCATCATAGCTGGACAATGATGATCCCTCATTACCACCTGGTCCAGGTATAACAGATGGTCTACTGACTCTGATATGCTCTGTGCGAAGCTGTTCCAGTAACTTGATGACAGATGGATTGCTCAGCCAGGTTGATACTCTTGACCGCAGCGGAGTAGCCTCGTGTTCTGTGAGAAGAATGGTAGCGTCAGAAGTCAATCGTTCGTCCACATCCTCCACAACCACTTCACTCAACTTCCACACCAACAAACCACTACCTGCTATGAGACCATTCAAGGCAGGATGGAGAATAGAATAATGGAAGTGTTGTACACCATGTTGAACCTTGTTAACCAAATTAGCATCATCGTTAATGACAATCTTAGTCAGAGGAACCAATCGACTGTGTTCGTCGGGAACAAAGATAGACTGTTTCAAGGTTTGAATACGTGATCGATCAGTGGATGACAATGCTGCCCACCGATTGGCAGTGCTGCTCAGTGAGGGAGAGGTAGGAGTAGCAGTGGACTGTGTGAGAGGATCCATCTCAGCGAGGATAATCTGGACAATCATTAGAACAGCTCTCAACTCGTTGACATTCAAAGAACAACTGCTTCGTTCTGACGCTAGTTCTTGTAAGAATACGATATAGTCTTTAGCTTGTGGACACTCTCTCACATTCATCTCCTTTAACAATTTCTCATGCACAGCGAAATATCGTGGTAATTCATACATAAAGGGAGAGAGATCTTCATTAAGTCTGAAGAACACACGCTTAGGGGATACCAAGACCTCATCAAAGGGGATGCAAGGTGAAGACTGTAACTCTATCTTTTTACTAGTTGATAGACCAGACCATCGATCAGATAGGAAAGTGTAAACTGCATGAAATGTCTCTTTGATTGTATATCTACTATTCCATCGATCTAATGTCTTACAAGAGATCAATAAGTCTAACTGACGGAGGATGACATCTTGAGAAGGATGTGTGATAATCTGTAATCGTGAAGAATGGATAGATGGAGGTGTCAAGTCGTCTTCCAGCACGGGGGAGACTAAACAAGCTGCAGCACCATTAGCTTTCGCGACAAATTGACTGTAGGAGCCCAGGTCTTCTTCGAAATGGACAAACCCGCCTTCTTCTACTTGGATCGGACGATTCATAGGGACAAAACGAAGGGTACTTAGTCTACGTAATAAGGTTGGGTCATTGTTAACAAGGTCAGTGAAGCGATCGCCTCCATCAATCAACAGGTAACGCAAGATTAATCGACCTCGTTGTAAGCATTTTCTTAATAATCCATCTCGTTCAGCCTGCTGCCCGGCATGAGATTTGACATGATCACCATCACTTTGAATATCTTGAGCAATGCTAAGAAACGTTTCAGATGAAAGTTTCGCTGACATGCCTAAGTCTGTAAACATTACATGATAGTCTGCTTGTTGTAAGGCTGGTGGTGCATAATAACGTGGTAAAGTCTCTCCATCAAGACTATTGTATAACTCTCTATTCGTCCAAGAAAGCAGTTGATGAATACAACGCCATTGACTCGAGCATTCTGTTGCTGGTTGAACCAGTTCTTTCCAAGCCTCAGGGTTGTCAACAGACCACATAGGAATTAACTGTTTCGTCCTCAGACTGCTTAGTAACAGAGGGTCAGATCGATAAAGTGTCCAACGTCTGGAGAGTTCATCGAGTAGTTTCAGTCGAGACTGACTGTCCATAGAGTCAATCGTCGGGATGACAAAGTTCACCATTGCTAAGGAAGCTGTGAGTTCTGAGATACGAAGCCATCGGTAGACATCTAACAGCTCGGGGAGGTTGATCAAGATAACTGGCAATGAAGAAGAAGTAGAAGAAGTAGGATTTGCGGTAGTATTGGAGCTGACAGTTGATGATGATCTGCTGCTTATGATGACATCCAAGACAGATCGATCTTGACACCAAAACACACCTTGACTACTACATTCCATCAACGACACTGCAGTGTTATCCGCGCTATTAGTGAAGAGAGGCAATGCTTTGACTTTCTCAACCAATGCATCCGTAAACGATGAAGTGCGATGATTTTGATAGATCTCTAAGAGCAAATGTGTGCGTTCTACCACAGACAAGGCCTCCAAGTCTATTAACACTGTCTCACCAATCATAACTCTCCCATCTCCTCGTCCTGCTGGCGCGACCATCACATGACCAGAAATGAAGTGATGAGCAATCTCCACGATTAGCTTACCAACATCATCTTTTAGATTTTCATAGGTTGAGCTGGAATGAGATAGAGCACGAGGTAGTCCTTCTAAGAAAGATGCATCCAAGAACGGAAAGCCTGCCTTGGTTAGGACATTGTAAGTCTCCAGCATCATCTCTGTATACTGTCTACGAGATGAAGCAGACGACGAGTCTTGATCGAAGGTTTCGACCAATGACTCCTCAGCAAGAATGCCTTCCATTGGAGGAGATAAAGGTCCCACACCAACAGCTGACGTCTCCATCGGCTGGTTTCCATTTTGTTCTCCTCCAGCAGATGCTTCACTGCGGCTCTGGTCTGTAGAGACTTGTGAGTGTTGAGCTGAAGTGTTTTGTGCATAGAAAGAAGCATCTTCCACCTTGCTTCTAGTCCACATCCAAAGATCATCCACGACAGATGAAGAGGAGGTGAGAGAGTTCCCTTCAACCGCCGCAGTTCCTTCTCCTTCAATCAGACTAACTTGATTTCTCAGTCTGTCTCTTGCAAGTTCACTCTGTGGAGATGGAGAAGAGACGATTGTAAAGGGAAGAAATGCCGGTGAGATTAGCAGACGCTGTCCTTTCCGACTCACTGGTACCAACGGATACTCTCTCAACTCCAACAAACTCTCCAAAGGAGCCTCGAGGAATATCTCAGTCCAAAACAGATAAAGCAGTTGTTCAAGCTTGTCCCATGCAATACCATTAGTTGAATTCTGTGCTGCACTGCTGTTATCAGGCCATTGAACAGCAGGAAGACCCTTCCAAGTAATTGGAAGAATGGAGGAGAGAATGGATTTAATAAAGGAGCAATTAAAGCTGGAGATATAGAGAGTGTCTAAGAAAATCTCACTCTTGAACAAAGGAACTGTCTGACTCAAAATAGGATGTAACAACTGCCTTAGCACAGCAGGAGGAAGCAGATGGAAGTACTTGCTGTTAGTAACATGAGCTAAGTGATCTTGACTGTTGACAGGGACAAAACGAATAGAATGATCTGCCATGAGAAGCAAAGGACAGCCTTGTAATGAACGGTAGGCCTTTCTCATCAAAAACTCTCCCATAGAGTCACTAACCCCAGAGGGAAGGTCAGCAGTGGCATAGCGCAATAACTCGATGACCAATGTTCGTCCTTGTACCACACCTTGACTTTGAATAAATGCAGACAATTTGTCTAAGTGTAAACCTGCATCTTTCTTTAGATAAGCTCTCAATCGTCCAGGAGTTAGGTCAGATGCTACAATCTTCATAACTTGCAGATCTAGAAGGATCTGTGCGGGGCATCTGGCAAGAGGGAGATGGTCTTGCAGATAGGACAGGAAGATGGGATGAAATGCATTGGTTTGAAACAGAAGGTGGTCAACTTTCTTCAAGCCTGCAGTAGAGTTGAGATAGAGTGGTTCTTGGTTCAGACAAGTCTTCCATTCAGTTGTGGACAGTACTGCTTGACTGGCGATGGATGACAAGCGAGGGAGATAGATCCAGTACTTGTACATGCCTTCGAGAATCTGTAAGCGAGTCATTCCTCCAGGAAGCGTAGCTGCTGGCTCAGACATTAACCTCTTAACACTCTGAAGCAATGCGGTGGTGTAGAGTTGATCGATGGCTGTGATAATGACTTGGTTGTTCCAAATAGCCACGCGATCCATTCCTTTCTGACCTATCGCCTGCGAAGAGACTTTCCCAGCAGGAGAATTTTGAGCAATAAAATGCCCTTCGATGTGAAAAGGGAAGCCAGTAACTCCTAGCAAAGCACCATTCTTCACATAGAAACCACTATCAGGTGGAAGGTCGTGTTGGCTAAGATGCCATGAATCCAATACTTGCATGGCGATACAAACATAAGGTTGTAATCCTGCAGGACGATAGACTGTATTCAAAGCTAGATCTGTTTGAGAAGAATGACCCATAATACCAGACATCATCCATGCTTCTTCTATTTGAAGCATCTCACTGTTAGTAGCACTGGAAACTGTCCTTGGTTTTGTTCCTGACATGAAGCGATTTATCATCTTTTCTAACGATTGTTCAAACTTAGGCCAAGCATTGTCATATCGCACACTTGTCTTTATTCGAAGAAGATAGGAGACGGTTGGAGGTACATATGCACTCAGAAACTTGGTGATAACCTTGTTCAATCCTGTTTGCTTCTCCCATCCAGTGCTTTCTAACAGCTTGAGACGTTGAGATCGCACTGACAAATCAGACAATAAGGCAACCTCAAGATCCACCAGATATATTCTATCAGTCTCTTGTGGGAGTGTTTCTCCATTTGGGGTTGTGGCTTCTCCCCTCTCCGCTATACCCAGATGTCCCAATCGAATGGTTGACAAGGTTCTGCTAAATATCACGGCAGCTGTCAAGCAGCTCTTTTGATGTCCAAAGACTTTCTTGATGACATCTTGATTAGGTATGAACGAGGAAATAGCAGAAGTTTGTTGACGAAGTGGCATTCTCACTATGATACCCTGCAAGAAACCCTTTTCGTTCCAAGCTTGACCCGCATGTAAATTTGGGAGAGAGAGAAAAGGTTTAAACTGATCAGCAAAGCTGTTGAGCAAGCTGTTGGATTGGTTTGCTGCTGTAGCACTGCTGGACGTGTTCTGTTTATTTATTTGGTAGCGCTTAGCTTTTGGCATCTTTCCACCAATCTGATCAATTCGTGGGGCATCCGAGGTATTCACTGGTGATGAAACACTATCCATTAAATGATCACCAATTGGATCGATAACACAGAGATCATTGCCAGATAAGATGAACAAGCAGTCCGTGAATATAAAGGCGCTCAATAACTTCAACGTCGATGCAAGATGAAATCCCTGGCTCACCTCGCCTGGCAGTAGAGACACTGTCGTTGCTCTGGTGACGCCCTCTTGACTAATCGAAACTCCGGGAACGTAAACCACCAAAGCAGGGCCTTGTAAACTACTCAAGCCTGGTTGAAGCAAACTTTCTGTTGGATAGGAGCAATCATCGTAGAATACATCCATGCAAGACCCGCCCAACTCATCGACGAAGTGAATCAGTCCATTGATAACCTCATGAATAGGCTGGTCATTTATTCGCAATTTGATCTGCTCCACAGTTGGACAAAGCATTCCTTCACCTCCAAACAATAACTCTCGTAAGCTCTTGGCACCAAATGCTTGTAGTGCATTAATATCCAATCGATCATGTGCCATGGGAATGGCCCTCAATCTCTGCTCACTTAATGAAGATAGTATCCATGGTGCATCATTATATACCAGAGTATCAACAGGTTTTAATACCCCATGTCTGTTTGGAAGGAAAATAGTCCCTAGTTGAGTCACACTAGCACTCAAAGAAGAGTCACCACTCTCTTCACACTCTTGCTTAAACAGTCGGTACAGCAAACCTGCTAAACCAATTGTAATCGCCAGAATATTTGTAGGAAGATTTCCATCCTGATACTGTTTGGAATATTCTCGCATTAACTCAACCAGATCTTTCGATGTAAATGACTGTTGAACACCTATTTCCAACATGAGATCTTTGTACTTCAACATATAGGCTGGGAGAACATTCAAATAGGGCTCCATATTGAAATTCTGGATTCCTTGTAGAGCCACACGTCGAGGTTCCACAAAGCGTTCATCATTCATCCATAAGAAAGCTTGATCTGACAATCCTCTAATCCATGTTCGCTGAGTGGCTGACTCATTCAAATAAGCATCATATAATCGTGAGAGCAGCATTGGATAGACCTCGCTGATAGCCAAGGAGAAAGCAGGTTTCTTATTAGCTGGTGCATGTTGATAGTCTTGACTTAGTGAGATCAGCTGAAGTGCGATTACTGTGCCACAAATTGGTTTGTCCCAACCAAATACAGTTAATAGCAATGGGTTAGAGACTTCTACCGCACATATTCTCATAGTTGCTGATGCAATCCATATGAACCGTGGAGTTGTTGCCTGCTCTGGGGTGGCTAGAGGTAAAGTGTGGACATTACCGGGCCACGGAAGGCCCGTGCCAGCGAACTGTTTCGGAGGGGCGACAAGAACAGGCAGCCATACCAAATATCTCAGCTGCTCACTCCAATTTCCCCCCAGCACGACTTGATTCTCATCTGTGCTATTATTAGTCGTCTCTTCATTGCTTGCAGAGTGCATTGTCTTCACTCGTTGCAAACCTTCTGGATCACATTCAAGAAGCAATCTCTCGATATGACTGGCAAGATAAGACAAGAGAGCTGTTGCCTGCTCCGATAGATCTGCCAATACCATGTTGGATTGATCTTCATGATTACTCTGCTGTTGATATTCAGTTCGCCGTTGATACAAACGTTCTTCAATAAAACGGGCACATTGTAAAATGTCTTCACAAGAAACCTCCTTTTTCAATCCCAACGATTTCATCGCGTATAGATGCATAGGATTGCTACACAGTTGATCACTGGGAAAGAAGGTTGCAGGAAGGAATGATCGTAATAAAGGCACATCAGGATCATAGAGAGAAGCGATAGAGGATGATTGTGATTGTTCACTGCCATTCCCGCCGCCACGTTGAAAGATAGCACAATCACGTAGCAGAGTTCTTATCTCAGGGCGATCAGCTTCTAGTTTAGACAGATGGTCCAAGATATATTGACTCATCCAATTCTTATCAGACTGGGCATAACTTTGTTGAATTGAGCTGCTGCCTGTTGATTGATCATTGGTTAACACATACTCAGCAAAGAAGTGTCCAACTTTGCAAGTTGAGAGATTAAGTTTGGCAAGAGCTTTTCGATCGCTTTCCACACGAAGTTTCAAGAATTGCTTATTCAATAGATGCTCTGGGATATCAACGGGAGGCAGCCAAACCACTTCTTCTGCAGGCAATGTTGAGTAGCAGGATGCTTCCTTCTCATTTCCGTATCTCGGCCAGATTGGCAATGATCTTAGTAATGTTTGAGCATCTGCAGGTAGTGTTTCATTCTCAGCTAAACTTAACAGAATATAATCCAAAACAAATTCTTGGATTGCCTGACGATCACTAATGGACCATTGTTCCCATTTTAAAGGAATTTGAATCTCTTTAGCTTTCTCAATAGCCATCAGAATACCTTTGACACCAGCTGGTCTGAGTAAATCCACAAAGCTCTCATGATGCATAAAGCTATTCATCATGGAATGGTCAAGGAAGAAAATACTTGTTGATGCCAAACTATTCACCAATTGTGTAAAGTATGGTTTGTCTTCCAGTCGATTTGGCACAGGCAAAATAGAGACAGTGGGACGAGTCTTAACTAAGTTGCCATACTGACTAGATAAGACAGGAAGCATGGGGAAGACATTAGCAAACAGATTCAACAGCTTATTTTCCAACAGATAGATCCAGAAGGTTTTGATCCACTCATCGGAGATTGACTGCTCAACGTATCGATTGACAATGAATACCTCGTCAGAAAGCCAATAGCGAGGTAGGATAGATGAAATCAATTTCAACAAATCAATGGGCTCCAGCTTCTGCACATTACAGACTCCTTTCAATGAAGGATGTTCTAACCATCTTTGTAGATCTGTTTCAACTATTGCATCTCTTGAAATCAATCTATTAGGGCATTTCCCAAGGAGAGAAGCTTCAGACTCGTTGACCAGGAAATACAGCTCTCCATCAAGGGGACTATCAATAACAGCTAATTCGCCGCTGCTAAGAGGAAGCAACTTCACACCATAGAGCAGGCCAAGCTTGCTGGGATCTTCCATAACATCTGTCATGGCGTATTTCAATAGCTTTGCAGCGCGGACTAACTTGTTTGTTCCTGCTAAACTAGCATGCACCTTGCCTGACTTACGTTGGAAATATCCTCGAATCCATTGAGGATTGATAACAGAAGAAGAGCATCCATTGCCTTGAAAGCACTCGATTAACTTCGACTGGATAGTCACAACAGGAAGTTCTTCTTCTAATAGCAAGTCTTCCAGCCAGTCCAACGCATTATTAATACTCACAGTCGCTGAGCTTTCTTCCAAGAGATAACTTGAAGCAGGTGTAACAAACTGCCCGCCTGCCAGCTTCGACCAGAGAAGAGGAGACGAATTAATAAGTGGGAATAGAGCTTCGGCAATCAATCGCCAAGGCTGAGGAGGCAGAGGGCAAGGGAGCAGTGACAGAATCCTTCTCCTCATAGCTTCATCCGTGCGATCCATTAGCGTGAGATTTACTCGAGATAGTAATCGAGCATATAAAGGACTCAAGACATCTTTCATCAACGCGATATTCCAATCTATTACAAATTGTTGGCAGAATCAAAGTTAATGGTCTATTAGCAAGAAGAAGGTGTACATCTACCTGAGCGAAGTTTCGCTTCTCCCTTTGTGTCTTCTCCCCTCCAAATATCTCTTCTATTACTGCTGAGTTCCCAATAAGCATTGATATGAACGGGCATGGAAGTGGTAATGGGAAGTGGAAGGAAACAGAAGAGCTGTCCATTCAACGGAGGCAGTAACTCTTCAACGCCTTGTCCATCACCAGATGAGTCAACGATGGTTCGACTAAAGCAAGCAGCAACACAACCAAATGGCACGAGCTTGAGGTGTCTGGCGTCTTCTTGGCAAGCAATTCTCTTGGCACTTCCTCCACTTAAACCAGCAACAGTCTCGAATACACAAATAGTCGTACGTGATGGAGACCAATCGCTTTCATCGCTATGTTTTGCATTCTTAGCTACTGTCAAGCCTTCCTGTGTTTCTCCTTCCACACTGGAGGAAGGTCGGGCAGAATAACTCTCTGTGACAATAACCTTTGTGTAAGCAGTCCACGGCAATTTTTGATCAGATGTGCTAGCAAGCTTGGCATAGAAGGTATCCTTGGAGTGGTCTTCTTGGCCAGCACTAAAATAGTTCAACAAGCTGTGATCATTAACCAACACCTTCTTGGAAACCTCAGCACAAGTTGCATGAAGAAGAATAGGCTCAGACGACCCTTCACAGCATTTATATATTTCAATACGCTTTACTGATCGTAAAAATAGGAGAACATTGTTCAATTGATGAAGAAGATGATCGATGACAGAGTAAAGATCATCTAGCATATATGAACGCTTGCAAATCTCACTACGTTTAGCCTGACTAATGCTTCGAAGTGGAAAACGGAACATTGTCCCAGCATATGGCTGACTAAAGTCTAACCCATAGAACTGGAAAGGTTGGAATTGGTTGGCAAACACATTGTGTAGATTATTGCCTGTAAAACGAATGCGCATACCAGGTTGATTTAGAGTAGCACCAGGAACATATGCACAATGTGGATCGAAGAAGACCATATAGTCACCCGAAACAAAACAAGGAGTATCTGTTAGATGATATGTGGAGTTAAACCCCAAGCCAAACCTTCCCGTCGTGGACAGCTTCTGTAACTTGGATCCTTGTCCCACGGAGGCCAAATTTCTGAAGTCAGCTTCGCTGAAAGTAGAATTATTCTGCACGACCAAGGCTGGTGTTTGCAAGACCTTCATACGCGAATCCATCAAAGAGTTCGAGGGATAGTGGTTCTCATCAATCATGATGCGAACGATTGTTGCTCCAGCATCATCAGCATTTTGAATCAATTCATTCAGGATGGGACTACCATCTGGATATAAATCCAATATCGTCTTCAGACGATTAGTGAGCGATTCAGCTTGTCCAAAACTTTGAATGGCTCCTCCAGTATCACCTACTTGGGAATTGGTAATATTGGAGAGACTAAACAAGTCTTGTTGCAGACTCTGGTTGACGAGGGAGAGTCTCAAGGAACGAACACCAATCTTCTCAGCCACTGCAGAGGAAATCTTTGGGTGTACCATTCTACAACCAGAGCGAATATGTATTAACTCTTCTCCTGCAAGCCAAGGTACATCATCATTGACTAGGTCAATCGCTGGAGCCAATTCCCCGTTGACATCAGGAACATAAATAGTTTGCGCATGTAAGACCGAGGAGGATTCACTAGCTACCATAACCACAAGCGAAATGGCTAAATCCAAGCGAGATTCCTCCAGTGGCATTGATGCTTTCCTTTTATCCGGACCTTCAGTGTCAGTGGATGATTCTTGGTTACTGCGTGTCGCTCCTGACTGAATGGCCATCTCCAGCAGAGCTTCAACATAGTCTCTTGCTCCAAACGTTTCCTTTAATTGGAAAGAATGAAGCAATCTACCAAAGGGGCGAATCATCTCTGGTAATTGATATAAGTAAGGTTCAGCATTGACAGCCGACTTCTTGGCCACTTTGGTAACGAAGACAAATCTTGTCCCAGTCCATATCCAAGGCAGGTCTTCCAAACTGGACATAATGCCGTTGGAGGTTGCCAGTTCCTCATCAAAACGCTGATAAAAACTGGGCAATATCTCTGAGAGAGTCTGTCTGAAAGTCAGCACTTCACTGTTATTCTCAAGCAGACTTTCCTCGGAGTCTGTCTTACAAGATGCCAATTGTTGGTAGGAGTGAATAATAGCTCTAAGTTGAACGGTCAGTTTTTCAATCGCAATGGGTTGAGACCACCCAAGTGCAGTGATTAATGGACTCGAGCTGACCTCGCCATCCGCAATGAAGCACGATGCAGAACAATACCAAGCATCTTTAAAACAAACAGTTTCAACAGGTTTGGCATATGCAATGCATTTCTCATTGCTAATTGGTTTACGCCACGGAATGAAAGGAACTGGCGGTTTGGCAAGAATCGGAAGCCAAGCAATCAATTGCAACTCTTTTGCAAAAGATTGAATTTCTGATTTCTTCTGACCACCACTACTATTGGCAATAGTTTTGTCTGAGAAGAACGAAGTGATTGAGCTGAACAGTCCAAACCCTCCTTTGCTCTCAGTTTGTGGTGGACGGACTGGCATTTCTTCTCCAGTCAACTTCGCCATGTTTCGATTCAAATAAGACAACAAGCTATTGGCTTTCTTTCTCTTCTCTTCAACAAGATCACCCTCTTCAGGCATTGCTGCGATAGCGCGCGCACAAGCTAACACAGACGGTAACTCAATCGTAACACACAAACCAAGCTGTCGTAGTATAGCTATCACATCCTCTACTCGAAACACTTCATGAGGAAGTAACACATCTCCCATTAAGGCAAATATCTCAGGTACTGTAGGATCATACAGTTCTCCAATAAGTTTTATATTCCCTGCGCCATTGGGAAGGGACGGCGTCTTTCGAAGATAATCAGCAAAACCTTTATCTTCTTCAATAAACACTCGCAAACTAGTGAACATAGCAAATAGGGCCATTTCCATTTCAGTACGATGATCTTGATAAAGTTTTTCTGCATGAGGTAGGAGGAAATTTCGATAAAACCAACTCTTCTTCAGCACAGATACCTTCAACATGCTCAGCAGATCTAACTCATTGCTGCTATCAACATCGAGGATGTGATATGGAAAGAGTGTTGAGGGAATGCTATTACTATCTTTCACCACAGCAAAAGCAATACTTGCATCACCAGCTGCCAAGCTTGTGTATTGTGATTCGCTTTGATTGGGTGAGTTCATTAGACGAAAGATAGGCAATAGCCTCAAGACTGACCTTTCCTCCTCTATCAACATCACAATTACAATGTAACATATCAGAAGCACAAAATAAGGCTAATAGATATGCTGTACCTGTTATTTCGGAAGGAAGGTGGCTAACCAGAAAATGACGTAAAGCATTTCTTTCTGAAGCACTCCATGAACTTGTCAGATTAACAAACTGAGAATTAGTACTACTATTCGAACTGCCTCTCGAAGCAAAGTGCAATGCTGCAAGCACTCCTTTGAATGTGGGAGGATGGACATAGTCCCAGAAAGCAGTGGGTAGAAGACCTACTTCACAGAGCATCTTATCCAGATCCAATACTCTGACTTGCAGAGTTCTCAACATTGATAATACTTCTTTTGGGAGAGACATCTCTCCTCTCACAGGGCACACAATATTAGACAATCTAGAAATAGGGCACAGCTCTGCCATATCTGTCGTGGGAAGAAGAGCCATGCCTTCACATAGATAGGACAGCGTCTTTGGGTGGCCTTGCACATACTGCCAAAACAGAGGAAGGAAATCTGACAAATGCCTCAATTCAATCTCACTTAAAGATGCTCTCGCCACAACTTTCTTTTCGAAACAAGCGGGAGGTAAGATGTGACTCAAGAGATCCGGTACTAAGGAAGCTTCAAACTTCCTTATATTAGCCAATGAGATGAAAGACGGCTTGCTCAATATTTCCACTTCCTTGGCACCGAGCAGCGTGTTGTCAACTAGCATACAGTTGGCTGCTTGGAATATCTGCAAATCATCACCAGCACTAACGAGGATATAAAGCCCTTCCTTTCGTCTCGATTGGTTGGTCGGACCATTAGCCAAGCGTTCCAGACTTTGCTCGATATTGAAGTTGCACTCATAGAGTGCATTAAGAGAGTCTTGCAAGGAAAACCCCATCGCTAGGAGAGCCTCAATAGCAGCTTTCTGATCTTCCGAAAATACACGAAGAGCTCCGATCTCCTGGTTTCGTAAGGGAAGAATGGGAAGGTTGTCAAGGTCAGGATATGGTCGAGGTTGATCCGACAGACAATAGGATAATGCAAACTTGCACATACTGGGTTCCAACTTTATTCGTTGTTGTTTGTTGTCGTTCGATAAACGAAGAAGATTCCTTAATAAAACTGGCGTCGCGAGAACATTGGCAACTTTGGAGTGAATCAGTGTTTCTCGTAAATCCTCCACAGCAAAGGTTACAATGGGAGTTTTCAAATGTCTCAATATCCTCGACAACTCTTCCTTTTCGTCCTGCACGCTTAATGCGAGAGGAATAACAATCGCTTTAGATGGTTCAATCCAAGTGGACATACCATCTATTAGAAGGGCTTTTTCATTAGCAGCGAGTTGAATGGTCGCTTGGGCCAGTTGAGACCACGGGTATGCTAGTCCGTGTTTTGGCCAAAGCTGCTGATAGAAGTGTGAGAAACCCTGAAGGTCACGAATTCTAAAAAGGATGCGAAGATAAGATGGCGCCAAGACATCTTTCAGCAGTGCCATATTCCAATTAGCGCGTGTACTACCGTCTCCAGTCATATCCACACTTTCCTGCCAGATATCTCTCCGATTCGAAGACAACTCAAAGAAGCCATTGACCATGATAGGAAGACCTGTATCAATAGGCAACGGCAGGAAGCAGTACGCAGCTCCCTTGACCTTGTTGCCTGAAGCATTGCCTGCGGCATCGAGGCGGTTGACCATCACGGCCACACCGCCGAGAGGAACGAATTTGAGATGACTGTAAGAAGGATCAGCAGCAAGACGAGACGCATTACCCCCACCAAACTGTGTGCTCAGTTCCCAAGATTCAGTGAATCGACTCCCGCCATCTCTTTCATTGACGACATCAATCACTAGAGAGAAGTCTCTCGTTGCTATTGATGACGAAGCTATGGCTCGTTGACGATTTTTGCCCAGCACATCATCAAAGGATCGTTTTATTCGTAATGTAGCATCAATATTTCGAATCTTTGAGCAATGCAAACTTTCTGGCCGCGATTGACCTTCTTGCCAAACTGTAATTTCAATCTTTTCCACATTCCGTAGAAACAACAGCATTCGACTCGTTTCCTCCACTAAAGTATACAATATCCCTAACACTTCTTGTGGGTTCAAAGCACGTTTAGATAAAAAGGAAGAAGATGCTTGTTCCACAGTACGCAATGGTAATCGAAACAACGTGCCAGCAAAGGCTTTCTTCCAATCCAATTCTGGGATAGAATAAGGTTCAAACTGGTCGCGTAGTTCCTCTAAGAGATGCTTGTTCTTAATCCAGTCAACGATCTTGCCAGGGTTGGCGGGGTTGACGTTAGGCAGAAATCGTGCCTGTGGGTCGAGCATGACGAGGAAGCGGTCGCTGACAAAGGACGGTAACTCTGTCCAGTGATAGACTGCATTGAAGCCAATGCCAAAGCGACCTATCTTAGTCTTGCTGGTCTCATTTTGATTTTTCAAGGAGTCTCCAATGCGTTGGATGGACTGGAAATCTTCTTCTGTGAAGGTGGCGTCGTTGAAGACCAACAGTGCGGGGCCTTGGAACGCAGCAAGGGAGGAATGAGCCAGCCTCTCGGAATGATGCGTGCGCATATCAAGACAAAAACGCACGACATGAGCGCCTGCATCGTCAGCATTCTGGATGAGCTCTTTGAAGATGGCCGTGCCTTCCGGATAATTCCGAAGAATATTCCGAATAGAAGCTGTGAGGTCAACTTTTTGACCGAAGTCTTCTCCAAACTGACTCATAGGGTAGGCAAGGTCAATAGGGAGTGATGACTAATATTTTCTTATTTATCTTCACACTTGTTTCGCAATACTTTTGCAATCCTTTTGACATGAACATACGATTTAGAGAGATCAAGAAACGCGATAGTTGGGTGTGAGAAACGCGCTTATTGATTTCCTTCTGGGTAACTTGTCATTTCTTTCTAATTGTTTGTAAGAAGCTAATGGGATTCTTTCCTTTTGAATTATAATTTGGCATCAACTTTTACAGAGAGAATTACTACATAATTGTGTTTAATCTGCAAATACAATTTCATTTTATCACAAATAGGATAGCCTGGACAAAGCTACACTATCTTCAATGAAATCGAAAATAAATAAATATTAAATATTGTTCACTATCATCCTCGATACTTCTCATTGTTGATACTTCTCATTGCTAATTCTCCCAGACTGTCTATCAGTCCAGATAGCCAGATAGCCAGATTCTGGCATAGAAGGCAGGCAATTTTTCCTTCTCTTGGTCGGCATCCTGAGATAGAGAGAAGATCAGATCAGATCAGATCCTGCTGACCCTGACCCACTACTTCCACTTATCCATCCTCCTCAAGCCACGACAATCATGAGTCAATTCCTAGATGACTTTAGTGACTTAACTGGTCCACCTGTTCCAGATGGAAGTGAATGTACAATGTCTTTGACAGAAATCCAAAATGAATTAACTGCACTCTATCATTTAGCTCATCTTGGTCTTGATATTGATGAAAAAAGATTTGACTATCTATTACGTGCACAAGAAGAAAATCCTGAATATATTGCTATGGTAGAAGGAGAAAAGCGTCACTGGCGCGAGTCCGTCGCGGAGTTTGTCGAGGAGTGTTTGGAGCGCACTCGCACCTTCGTACCTGTCTCAGTCTTCCAATCCTCACTAGATGATCTGATCAAACTTGGTATTTCTGAAGATCTAGGGAAGAGGATCTTACAAAGGCAGTGTCTATGGTTAACACGAATGTCTAAAAATGAAATTGCCAGATTGCATGAATATGATCTTATCGGACGATTCAACTGCTTACAACAAAACATGGATATCATTGAGACGGCTGCAGTCTATGCTTCTTTACCAGAAGTCTTCCGTCATGATACCATGGGAAAGAAAGCAGAATGGCGAAGTGCAGTAGAAGACAATCTTCGACAAATGCTACTGGATAACGATGAGGACAAGTTACCCACTCATCGTATTCGCAATGCTGCTTATGAAGGGTTACAATTTGGACCTATTAAAGATACGAAAGCTGTTTATCAAGCTGAAGTTGTCAGCTCGGCTGATTCGTTTTTGCCAAGAACGTCATTCACGGAAATCTGTAAACAACATTCCCTAGTGGGCAAACTCAAGTCTGGCTCAAGTTCCAAGAAAGATTTGTCTAACTACCATAAAAGTAATTCCAATAGTAACACCCCTAGGAATGGTGCTTCCAGTGCGAGGAGCATTTCAAGTGATTCTGATGATGATTCAGATTGTGCTGATGATGGCGTTCATCCTCGCCATGGGAAACTCGGCGGAGGAAAAGTTGCGAGTGTCGTGGATAGCGATGAGAGCGACTGATTAGATATGAGTGGATAAAGCATTTTTGTTTTCTCTGACTGTAACACATTTGTGTGCAAAGGACAACTATGCACAGTGTAAAGAAAAGTCACTCGCACATAATCTTTATTCAAAGTGTGTTAATTTATTGTCTTAATCCATATTGTGTGAGTCGGAGAGAGCGAGAGAGTTCACACTGGATGTGTCAGCAACCTCGAGATTGGTTTGACTCATACTACGACCGCGAGAAAAGTCCTTGAAAGGAGAGGTGATGGAAGCACCTTCTTCTTCTCCTTCAACATCCAACTCCTCCACCTGCTTGGCAGCTTGTCGTTCATACAGTTCTGCTTGTCTTCTCACCATGCGCTGGTCCACACCCGCACTATCACCACGAATGAGCATGTCGCCCTCACTGTCAATGGTCTGAGAAAGAGTTACACCATCAGGTAGAGCCGAGGTTAAAGTAGAGAAGTTGGTCGTTGACAGGCCCTGTGATAGCGAATCCTGGTAGCTTATGCTGCTGTCTTCATGGACATCCTTCACATCACTCTTGGTTTCATTCGATTTGAAAGGAGAGAAGATTGACGATTGATCATCGGCGGCTTTACTGCTAGATCTGTCCACAGGTCGACTGTAGGAGGTATGGAGAGTGTCATCTGCTAGAGAGCTGACATAAGAAGGGGTAGCATCGTCCACTCCACTCTCTGCACCATAACGTCGTTTGCCTTGATGAGATCCAACACTTAAGCTACCACTACCCGATACGAGATTCTTAGCACTATCATTGTTAGCAGTTTTGGCAATAATAATACTGCCTGCAGGGTTGGATATAGTCGCTGAAGAAACAGCAGGGCGAAGCGGTTGTGAAAGAGAAGATAGCATAGGCAAATCATCATCATAGGCTCCATAGCTTCGATCATTATCATCTGTAGTGTCTTGCCAGCTTCTTCGTACTCCTGACCTGCTCTCACGCACAGCATTATCCTCATCATCTTCTTGTTCATTCTTCCTTGCACTGGAGCGCAGTCTTAATAATGGTCCCAAGTCAGCGCTAGAACGCAAGTTGACACTGGCATGGGGACTAAATGTCACGCTCTTCTGGAAGGGGGAAACCGAGCGAAGATAATTGGAATGTCTTCGAGCATTCTCAGTTCCACTGTCTGAAGCCGCTGCAGCTCCCAGAGCACCGGCTATTGACCCACGGTATTTATGCCATTGCTCGGATTCAGAGGGAGAAGCTGAACTGTAAGCTTCCAGGTCAGCTCGCTAAACATTTAGGAGACAACATCAGTTAGTCCTGTCACATCAGTCAACACACAAATTAGAAGAGACCTACCTTCTTGGTCATTTCCTCATCTGTTAGGCCGCCTTTATCGTTCAACTCACGCAGCATGCCATCCAAGGATAAGCGAAGACTTTCATAGCTATCCAGGGTTTCTTTTACAGATACTCGATCAGGTTCCATTTCTTCCCAAGCCTTATCATCAGCGTCGTCTTTCTCTTCGAGTAGGTTGTCTTGAAATTTACCAACCTTTGATGTTGTCTTTGCTTTCACATGACTATTCTGCCAGGCAGGTACCAACAAAGAGTCAATTTGAGCATCAGACAAGGTCTTTGGCTTCTGGAGGCGTAGCGTAAGTCGTCCTGACGTAGCATACTTTTGAACATCTACCGCAGAGAATGGGACAGATTTTGGCACATCCAACCCCAGTTTAATGACCTGGAAATCAACCATAAGTGGTAACATAAGTAAACAGCCCACAAACGGCATAACACGACCCTTACCTTCTTATCCCACAGCAAAGAGATAGCACTAAATGGCAAAGCAACCTGTAACACAGTTACAATAACCATCATTTACTGTAAGAGTGAACAAAACCAAGTCTGAAGCAGAAGGACGCTGACCTTCGAGGCAGTTGTCTTACGAATCGTGAAGATAATTTCATCAGGTGGTAATTCTCGTTCTAGTGGGACAACCACTTTGACAACATTCACACTCTGCAAATCTGCGTTTTGTTCCATATCGAATACTACTGAAACAGGAGTAGGTGTAGACACTTTGCTCTCAGTCTTTTGGATGACAGGCTTAACCTCTGGCTTAGGCGGTGGCATAGTGGGCTTGGGTTCAGCTTTAGGCACTGCCTTGGGCTCTGGCTTGGGCTCTGCCTTAGGTTCAGGTCGAATAACCACTTCGGGTTCTTTCTTCTGTACGGTTGGAGTAAACTCAATACTGTGAACGGTGTCTATCACTTGAGGGACCTCCGCCTCCGCAGCAGCCATGGGCTGAGAAATGGGCTTTACTGGTAATACCTCAGGCTGAGAAGCAATTAGAGTATTCCATTTGTTACTCTTGAGGCTCACGTTGTCTTTGGGGATTGTGACTACCACTGGTTGAGGAGGAGGAGCTGCTGCTACTGGTGCAGCAAGTGGAGGAGCAGTAATAACCACAGGAGTCGAGGTGGTGGGTATCTTCTGAAGGCTCATGCGCAACTCATTGAGCTGCTCTTGTTGTGTCTTTAGAGTCTCACTCACACGACCAATAGCAGAGGAAGTATCCTTCACCTCTCCTGTAATAGAATCCATCTTGCTAGAAGATTGACGCAATTGCTGATTGATCTCCTTAATAGCACCCGTCAAATCCTCTGTATCATTCTCCAACTCACCAAACACTAGACCACGACGCTGTTCCTCAAGAATTTGAATCTTAGCCAGATTGTCTTTGATTTCCATACCAATATTACGCAGTCTAAAGACAAAACACATCATCAAAATCATCAAAAATCCCAATAGATTGACAGAGTTAGGGTTCAAAATCAATACCTATCGTCCATCTGTCCAAGCAGCTTGCCTTCATCAATGGCAGGGACTGGCTCCACTGTCTTAGCAGCGGATAGCGCGTTGGTACAGTTGCTATCAATTAAAAGCAGTAGATTAGCGAATGCTGTACACGACTTTGGGCGGGAACTCTCACCTGACTTCCGCTGCGAATTGTTCCATCGTCTTCACTTGTTTTTGCAACAATTCTCGCAGACCTTCCATCATCAGTTTAGTTTCATTATTCTCCGTCTTCGGCTCTGGAGCTGGGATAAACTTCACCTGCTCTGGAGCAGGAAAGGATACTGCTGAGGGTTGTTTCTGACGGTTTGCAGGCTTAGTACTGCCAGGCAGACTAGCCACCAAAGTGTCACCTGGCAATATACCACAATGCTCTAAAGTAGAATCTGGAAGTAGAAGCTTTCCTTTGCTGAAGAGCTTTAACAAGAGACCAAGATGACTCTTATCATCTTCTGCCACCAGCATACTATCATCAAAAGTAGGATCTGTTAATAGCACATTCTTTGCTTGGGAAATGATATTTCGTATTGTTGTACTTGGTCTCTCTTCTAACTCCATGAATAAATTGTTAGGAAGAGAGAGATAAAACTTGATAGTTTCTGGCGGTGTTGTCTCTTCATCTTTCGCTAGAATGCCACCTTTCTGTGCTGACTTGCTGCTTTCTTTCACCAACTTCTCCAAAGTGACAAGATTGCGACGTTTGGCTTTTAGTTGAGAATGTAATGACTCTACCTCTTCTCTTAAACTAGACAACTCCTTTCGTTTGCGATGTAATGCTCTATTATGAAATGCATACATGGCATGGCATGGCATGGCATGGTCATGATGAGTCAAGTGAGATGAGATAGTGAGGTGAGGTTCTTACTTCTTCTTTGTAGAGTATTTCTTACTTAACTCACTTAAATTATTCACAAGTTGAGCTTGTGAATAGAGTAAATATTCAATTGTTAATTGTGATAATCGGAACATTTTCACAACTTGTCTGTCTGAAAAGAATTGTAAATCTTCTTCATTGAAGAGAGAGAAGGTGAGGTCTTCTAGATGCTGTTGTAAGATATCCACATCTACCTCACGTATCATACGATCCATGTCAATACTGTCTAACTTGCGTAGATTGAGTCGGCCACGTCGTTGGCGGAAGAAGAATCCTTTGCCATTGTAAAGATTGTCGACAGAAGGTCCATTTTCTAGACGTCTACCACGTAAACCAGTATCTGGTGCTATGTCAGAATCCCAATCAGACATGGTAAATGATCTCCTGGTGGAAAATCTCCTTGGAAAAGACGAATCAACCCTCCTTTGCTGTTCAAATTTCCTTCCCCGACACAGCAGCAGAAGAGTCTTATTATTATTTTGCGTGGGGGCAACTGGCAGTTTCACCTTTCTTTCCTTGTCCAGTCTAGTGGTCTAGAAGTCTAGCCCATAAGGTTTGTGGTATCAATTGGAGTTATGGAAAAAAACAAAGCCAGTAGAATTTGTGCGTGCATAGCCTCATAAAAGAAAATAATTGTAATAGTGAAAGAAAATACATGATAATTGAGTGAAAATCGTGGGAAAAGCAGTCTAAGGCTCATCAGTGCATTATTGGATATCAAATGAAAGAGTTGGACGTATGAAGAAGACTGGCTATATCATCTTATGAAGAATAACAATCAATCAGAAACCAATTCATTGGAAATATGCCAAAAGCAACGCCATGCCACGTTGATTTCAGACCTCAACCCCAACCAACACGATTTGTAAGCTGGTCTAGCATGTTTGATAGTGTTATCTCATACTTCTCTTATGATTCCGAATGATCATATAGTTCTTTCCCATTTCAGACTGCATCTTGTGGGTTGACGAATATTTTGGAATGTGGTGCATAATACGGCAACTTTCTCTTCTGCTACTTCTCCTTCTGTGCTCGAATTAGACTACCTGCTGGAAGTAGTAGAGAGAAAGAGATGTCACTAATTGATAATAAACATTGCGATGTCGAATCTTGGTGGAAGAGAACGGTTGGGCAGTTGTCTGGCCAATGACAATAGAGAACTCATATTGCTACCTTCGTCCCTGTAGTTTGCCGAATATCTTAGTCAAAAGAAACGTTGCCCATCCTTGTTTAAATCTACTGATAAGCTGGCCCATCAAATCGCAATCAGATCACATCAAGCTGTAGTGAAAAGAACGGTTAATCCAAGAACAATTCCATAAATAATTTTCACTTGCAAGCAATGTAAATGAAAGGGAATAGTTTTCGGAGTCGGTCTATGCCTATTGGCCTCCCCTTGTTAGCTCTGGGAAAGTCCATATTGACTCTAGCTACAGTAGTACGTTGTTAACTACCGGTTTGTAATAAATCAAAACTATCTGTTTTAAATTTATTTAAATTGCCCAATTTAACTTTAACACACAGTTTAACTTTAAGCAAACGCCATTTTAGATGATGATGACCAAGAACTCCAAACAGGCAAACCGTCACTCCGGTGCTTTGCGCGGGTGCACCGAGTGGTTGTTGCTGTGTGTTTGTGTGTGCTTGTTGTGCAGGTTATGGGGTATGGGTGCTGCCCGGATGTGTCCATCACGGAAGATGACCTGATAGAACCAGAATCCGTCCACCAACAAGATTTCAGATCTTTTTGGTGTATAAGAGTGAGAGGTTCTGCTTCTATTTCTACTCTTCTTATTAGCCAATTCTTACTATTTCTTCTTCTTTAAGAAGATCCTGCAGAGCAAGTCAAAGTGAAGTTCATCTATTCTATTCCAGTCTTATTCCTCATGGCTTCAAGCACAATGCCCTTAATGACGGCAGTACGAGCTAGTAAAGATGACAATATCATCTATAATGACAGTGGATCTATCTACTATCGATCAAAGCCTTGTTCGGTAGCATTCGATCGAGAGAAGTTCTCTGTTTTCTCGAAAGACAAAACCAGTAAACTCTTGATTGAATACCCTTCTTCCTCTCTGATTGGCATGAAAGTACAACCTTTACAAAGCAAGAAAGGGAAGTTTTATCAGGCTGATTTCTTCTTTTATCCTCCTCGTTCCTCTATCTTCTGTGCATTTGGTGGAGGGAACAGTACAGACACGCGTCGATCAAGGAAAGTGCTCAGTTTGGTTTTCCAGACTGATGAGAATATTCCTTATCAATGGGCCTCAGTGATTCAATCTTATGTTGCTGGGAATAGAGTGACTCGATTAAGAGATGATTCAGAGCCTGTGGTTCCTCGTCAAAGACATTTCCTTGTCGTGGTGAACCCGAAAAGTGGGAAAGGAGAGGCAATGAAGATATGGAAGAAAACAATTGAGCCAATGCTCATGGAAGCAGGCATTAAGGCCACCGTATTGGTCACAGAAAGACCGCATCATGCGCATGACTATGTTGTCGATCCCCAATTTGTTCCGAACGATGTTGAAGCCGTTGTCGTAATAGGAGGTGATGGAGTGCTTTATGAAGTTGTGAATGGTCTTTCGGAACGGGAAGATGGTATGACAGTCCTGAATCAACTTGCATTAGCACCCATTCCGGGTGGTACCGGCAATGGGCTGATTAAGTCTATATTGCATCAATCACAAGAAGTTTCTTCTCCAATAAATGCGGCTTACTGTGCTATCAGAGGAAGCACAGCTCCTTTGGATCTCTCTGAAGTAGTTACAAAAAGTGGAAACAGACATCTTTCTTTTCTTTCTCTAACTTGGGGTTTAATCGCAGATATTGACATTCTTTCCGAGAGCATGCGATTCTTGGGTGAAAGTCGTCTCTACCTGTCTGCTGGTTACTTCGTGGCTACGAAGAGATTTTACGAGGGAATATTGCGGATGAAGCTAGTTGATCCCGCCACATATTCATCCCGTGAAAGCCAAGGTACTTGCACAGACAGCGTTACTGTGGAGGTTGATAAAAAGCCGACTCCCAGTAAAACTATTGTGTTAACTGAAAAGATCAATAAGCTCAAAGAAGGTGAAAGCGTCGATGAAGAGGGATGGCTAAGTCTTCATTCTCGCTTTATGATGGTATTCGTTGCACAAACTTCTCATTGCTCCACCAGTGTGCACTCAGGACCAGGAGTTAAGTTGGACGATGGTTTCTTCACTGTCTACGCAGTGGAACACATCTCTCGATTTGACCTGGCCCAACTCCTCCTTTCCTTTGACAGTGGAGAATTTGTTAACCATAAATCTGTCCGCGTTTTCAAATGCTCGGAGTATTCACTTGAGCCTTTAACCAAAAGAGGGCGCTATTCCTTGGACGGCGAATTGATTGAGTATGATCGTATCGAAGCGAAGATGCTTCCTGGTGCTGCGCGTGTTAAAGTGCTTACGTAGAAGGGATGTTGGTGCTCAAATGTGGAGCATTGCAGTCCATAGTTCTGTATGGACTGCGGGGAGGAAGATAATTAATTTAACAGCCTTCAATGATGGAAGTAAGTAAAGTATTTTCGTTCTTTACTATGTGAAGAACGACGAAGAAACAATAGAAAAGGTTCAAACAAAAACAGTAAAATGTCGTGTTTGAAGTAGCAATAGTCAAAATAGGTTCCGATGATTGTAAGATGACTCACAACTTGGCTCACAAATATTGTTTGAACTCTTTTTCTATGTCCTTTTACTGGCATATTCCATTATTGAAATCAAGAGGGCTATTGTTGTATGCATTCCGAAATGTCGACTTCTAGGACTGTATAAAGCGAGTTTTAAACCTATATTTTTGCCTTCAGAGTTCACAAGACGGGCATAAAAACTGACTGCATTAACATCAACGAGTTAAAGTTACATAAGTAATTGCCATCTCAAAGTTACTAATATCCAATACAATGAATTCACTTATTAGTAACAAATGCAGGTGAATATTGGTTTGCTATCAATAATAACAAGAGGTCAGAGGAACTTTACTTCAGACCTAACATGATTTGCTTTAGCTATTCATCAGACTTTCCTTGTTAGCGATCGCTCTTCATAAGGCATCCTTTACACAAACCTTCCAAAACATGAAATATGACGTATATGGTTTCCTATACAGAATGGTATCAACAATAAATGGAGAAGGGAAGCGAACAACCAAATCGTCTAAACAGTAAACTTCATTACTGCGACTAGCTTTCACTATCATAACCAACTCCATTTTGGTCCATTAGGGGTTGAAGAGACGACTTGGTTGTTGTAGTAGAAGTAGCATTGTTAGTGGGATTGGAGCCACGTTTTCGCTTCATTTGTCGAACTTTTCTGCCAATTATGCGCAAGCCGTGTTTCACTTTTCTCGTTCCCTTTATCATCTGATCCTCTATCTGAGTATAGAGACCAAACAGAGCTTTCCAAAAGGGAATGTGTAAAGAAGCACCCACAACAATGGAATAGGCAATTCCAATAAAGGAAAAGACCAAGACATTGATAATCAATGTCAACCGTCCCATCCGCCGATAAGCATAAACTGAAATACAGCCACCTACCAGAAAAGATATGAGCAACGGAACTAACAAACGCAACTTCCAAGCATCTTTATAATCACCAATACACATACGACCAAGGGTCAGTCCAATATCTGTGCCTGCGCCAGTCATGTGAGTTGTTCGTAAAACACTTCCACTATACCGTGTTGTTAGACTATTCTGTAACCCACAAGCCATGGCAGCAAAATAAAAGTAAAGATCGGTATCTGGGAAGGCAATAGAGAAAATGCATGCTAGCAGGAAGAGGAAAGATCCTATCATAAAGAGAGGGCCATAGCTTCGACCAAGATGGAAGCTATCATGATGCATCATGCTTCCTGTGATTGCACTCCCTCCAATAAAGCAAACAATCAAAGCAAGATTCTTAGTGAAGCTTTCATAATCTTCTTCACCAAAGGCCATACCAGCATGAGTGGTCGTGCCTGTGATGTGAGAGACGGGGATGCCACGGAATTGATAGGTACAGCCATTGACAAAGCCAGCATTGAAAGCTAACGCTGCTCCTCCGATGATAATCACAGTAAACTCTAAGCTATGACGTTCATGGAATGGACGCATTGGAGGCAAGGTGATAATTCGGTATTTCTTCTTAGTGACACTGTTGTTGCTGTCATGAGGAGAATCTTTGTTTGAACCAGAGTTAGAGCTTAAGGGAGGAGATGGATCTTCTTCTTCTTCTTCATGTGAACTCCAATCAGAACCTACTCGATCATCGGGTTTCTTCATTGATTGAGTCCCACCACCACCTTGTTCCACATCGGGTTGTTGTGGCGGATTCTTGAAATAGCTAGCATTAGCATTGGCATTGGCATCTGATGATGATTCCGACTTGAAGCTGGACAACATGGTGACGGACCTATCGAAAGGGTGAAGGATCGTATCCAGTAAGTAGGCCCAGCAGGTCAGTCAGCAGTCAGAGGGTTAGCTTTGCAGGGTAGGGTTCGTGTTGTTGTTCTCTCGTCCACCTGGGCGGGCTGTTGGACATTTTTTGACGTCAAAGAAACACGCTGACCAACTTCTGCCCACAGTGAAGAAACACTTTCAAAAAAAACACCACACAACGGACTTGGCCAAATGCCAACTTGCGAGAGGAAGGGAGATCCTGATGGACTTTCAAATACGAATAGAAGGGTTTTCTGAGTAGGGGAGATGACTTTTGTTGCAGGGTTGCTCTTTGGAGGTAGAAAGTCAACTCAACTACCAGCACATTATAAAATTTTGCTGGTAGACTCTTGTGATATAAATGACTAAAGGCGCTACGTTAGAAGCCCCAATGATTTTAAAAGGTACACGCAAAGTGGGAGAATTCAGACGATAAACACCTGATGCGAACAAGTATATCTTTAAGTCAGAATTTTCTCCATGCTGGTTAGAGAAGCTGACTTTGAAACTTACTGGTTTTGTTTTGTTTCCATTTGTTTAGCAGTCACAGCAGCATATGGATGTGGAAAAAATGTTGTTGTTCGTGCGACCACTCAAGAGTTACGGTTAGCAACTCGTCTTTCTCTAGTTTTAATTCTGACTTTTAGAGTTTTGGAAGATCACCCAGCGGCAATGTCTTCGCTCCTGTCACTGTCGCTGGACGAACTTCTTCTCCTTTTGACCTTGCTTTGTTTCACCTATTCTTTTGGTTGTTGCTTTGAAATCAACTGAAGGTCATTATGGCTTTTGAACCCAGTAAGCCTTTATTGTCCACTTGCTTTTTCTATTGGAAGGATCACTATCCAGAGCTTCAAGTTCTTCTGGACAATTTCGACGCCATCTTGGAGGAGTCGAAAGATCTTGGAAGGGTACTTTTTTGTTATTTCGATCGTCTTTATCTTTTACTGAAATAATATTTTATTTCTATTTAGTGGGTTCCATGGCCGGAAGACCACTTCTCCATCAACCCTGAAGAAGGGGAGAACACACGCGATTGGACTGTCTGTCCATTGTTGTACACTTTTCCTGCTTATGATCCCACCAAGTCTAAGTGGGTTGAATCCACTTGTAGCATATGTCCCAAGACCGTGCAAGCCTTGAAGAGTTTGGGTCCTCTGCTGCGTACAGCACTCTTCAGTCGGTTGGGTCCAGGCACAAAGGTCAGTTATCATTATGCTTCTGTCATCATTTGTTGCGAATCTTCCGTACTAAGCTTTCTTGGTTGAATCAAAAGCTTTCTACTCACACAGGTTGGGCGGACCTAGCCAACCATGTCTTACGTGTCCATCTGTGTTTGGATATCCCCGTTATGGGCAGCTGCGGTCTCCTGGTAGACGGAGAAGTGCAGTATCACAAGCAAGGAAAGATTCTAGTTTTTGATGATTCTAAACCACATCGAGCATTCAATCTCTCTGAAGGAGAAACCCGTACAGTTCTTATTGTGGATTTAGAACGACCCAAATATCTGCCTCTCGGCACCGCGACAGGCCAACACACTCCTGAGCTTGATCATTTCGTTTCTTGGTTTAAGTAGATATTTCGAATAATTCTTTCTATATCACGTGAATTGTTCTATTTCAAATGACAGAGAGCCATGGTGTTGTATAGCTTAATATCTGTGGCATTTCTTAACAAATAACGAGGCATGGCTGATTTTGCTAAGCTAAGCTATAGAACGCAAGAAGTGTTGTTTGGGTGTGTGTGAGTAGTAAAAGGGTAATGTTAGGGATTGCTGCTTTCATTCAGACTGACTCCCCAGCAGCAAAGACGGAAGGAGAATCGAATCCATTCACAGAAGATATGCAGCTTCCTCTTCAGACGATTACCATTATGTTGACTGAGTGAAGAGGGCACAGAGTCGACATCTACATCACTTCCTCCATTTGAAGCCAATAGATTGCACTGACTGGCCAGATGAATTGGCATTTTGTTCCATTGTGCTCTGCTCCATGCTGTCCCTGGAGTTGTTTCTTGGCAGACAAGTCCGTTTTTATTAGAACGGAAACTGAAAAACGCGCATCTTTCTTCTTCCCTCAAGCCACTGCCTGCTCTCGTGCTGCTCTCTGATCTCATGGGGTTTATCAACTTTGCTCACTTTGTTGATCTTTGTGGTCAGGAGGCCAACTCTATTGATCAAAAGATTGTCTTCCGCTGGGATGCACTCACTAACCCAGCTCTTCCGCCATGGATTATTGTGGATTGGAATAATGTGGTCATGAAGCTCTGCATTGAAGCAGGGGGTGACATGGTGGCACTTTCCATTCGCGCTCAAGCTGTGCTCCGTGCCTTGTTCACTTCCGGAGGGAGGCTGTGTATTTACAAAGACGGGGCGCATGACCTCAATCGACTCATCCTCAAGTTCGATCGTGCCCTGCGGGTACTTGACGATGACTTAGAACGCGATCCTCAGCAAAGTCAGAGCGTCCACCCTGCCAAACCACTTCCTTCTGCACGATTAGCCATGCAATTGGTCAATCAGATCGCTCTGCGAGTGCTGCATGAAGTCTTTGGATCGGACCTGCCCACTGACCTCTCCTCTTCCCCAGATGCACCATGCATCTTCCAAGAGGTACAAGGAGAAGCTGATGGAGCGATTCGAAGCTTTGCTAGAGATCGATTGAGAGAGGGACAGCGAGATGTTATCATTCTGTCTGATGACCACTCCTTGTTGCTCGATCTTCCTGCTGAACGACTTTTCTTCCTTCGACCTGGTACCTTGTGTCTTCAACTTGTTGAATCCAAGGAAGAATGCAGTGCTGCTGTGCCTGTGCCTGTGTCTGTGGAGGAGGCTAACGAAGTCAATGTTGAGAGTAGGGAAGAGGAAGGAGAAGGAGTCCCCGTGGCTATTGCTAGTGGCGATGGTGAAGACGCTGATATCGCACCAAACGATGTTACGTTAGAAGAACCAGCGGCTGAATCCACTGTGTCGATATCTGATGAAAAGAACCAAATGGAGTGTGAGAGGGTATTGGTTGGGATAGCTGTGTCAATCACAGACTTCTTGAGAGCCTTAACTCAAGCTGCTAATAGAGTATGCAAGGCAGATATCAACAAACGACACTATAACCATATCCCCATTTCATATGAAATGATGGTTTGGATCAGTGCTCTTTTCACAGGAGATCTTCGGGGTTTTCGCTCGAGATCGTTTGAAGATCCCAGCCATTTGGTGAGCTTTTTGGAGAAGTATTTTGATATCAATAGGGTTTCCTATCACAAAGGCAGAGCTGTGGTAGCCGCTGCAATTCTTGTGAGGTCATGGTGGGTTAAAGGACACAAGGGTGATGATATTACTAATCGCACGTTCTCCACTGCAATCAGTGAAGTTGTTAAGGCAGCGGGGAAGATCAACAGAGGACAAGTTGCTTCTATCTTTGATATACACTCCTGCAACATGGACGACAAGTTCCTACGAGATGCTGCATCCAAGCTGCTCTATGCCTTTGAGAGCAGTGTACCCAAAGAACGTATTCAGGGCAAGTTTGTCAAGGATAGTTTAGTCTGGGTGAATTACCCAAGAAGGCTAGGTGATCGCTTTAAAGCAAAGATAATCTTTGTCAATACAAAGGACAACACTGCAGGGGTTGTGTATGATGATCCCGGTCGTGCAGGGGATGAGATACCGTGTGCATTGAGCAACTTGGAGGTGCAAAATGCCATGAGTTGGCAGATAGAGAAGGCAATGCGAGAAATAACAGATGAGGTCAACTCAGAGTCCAGTGAATACAAAATGTTCTGGGGGCTTTGGTGTAAGTATGAGCCCATCTATGGAAGCACGGAGCTGCAAATATCTCCTTTATACTCGCTTGCATATCAGTACAGATACTTGTCATTACTTGATGAAGAAGCCAAAGCTAGACTGACTGGGAATGCTTTATTGAATTCCACTCAAGCCAGCAATGAAGAGTCAGGATCCAGCAAAGAAGATTCCGTAAACTTATTCTTTAGATCCCTCCATGGCTTCTTTTTGGATGGTAAATATAATGCGATCAAGTCTGTTAAGCTTCTTCACGGCAAACAGCGACAACCATTATCTCTCTCAATCGATGATCTTTACCAACGTTATGTCAAAGACAACGCTTCTCTTCCTCAACGCGGTTCGTTTGAAATTCAGCATACAGCTTCTTCAGCATATCTAGAATGGGAAGTACTTCATCCAGGTGATGATTGGGCTCTCGATCATGGTCTCTGTCTTCCACATGCTCTTTACAGTAAACCAACGCGTGGCGCTCTGTTCAATCTGGAAGATAGATTGGCCTTCTTCAAACAACTTCTTCGTCAAGATGGGCTATCTCTACAAATGGACTGTATTGCATTGGCTGATAGTGCGTCTATATCGCGAGTGAGAAGGACGGATGTCTTGTTTGACTTGTTGCAACTCAAGGAACATGCTGCTCTTCGGAATGTTCGGTCTCGTATTGCAGCTCTTCTGTCAAAATTACCTGGCAGTGAGAATGCGAAATCGTTCATCTACAGTCTAGTTAGCTGTGATGAGGTGGCAGATTTGATCTTCGCAACTTTGCTCTATGCATTCAAGTTACAGCTTTGTTCACCCAGAGAAGCCATTCCTATTATTTGCAGTCTCTTGTTCTCTCCAGTGTTTGCTGCTTTGTCCTTCGACGCCATTGTTAAAGGAAAGGTAACTGCGTTTGCGAATCAATACCAGTTTGAGAAGAGCTTAAGAGATTTCCACAGAAGTTTGTTTGGCAAGAACTATATCAGCATGAACAATAGTGACCGCCATGCCAGCTTGCTTGAGTTGACCCTCTCTCCTCTTTTGAGAATCTCTTTTCCCAAGTATGAAGTGGAAAGAGCGGCATTCTTCCATTTGGGTGGAGTGCAGGGTGTCTTGGGCAGGTTGGAAAGTGTCCCGAGTGATCAGCTGCAATCTCAAGCGCGAGCGTTGATGGTAGATCTCAAGTTCTCAGAGGAAATAGAGCGTGAATTCAATGAAGTGGTTGGAGTCACTTTCTCCACGTTAAAAAGCATATTGCTATCTGCCTGATTGGTCAGGGAAACTAACTAGATTGAATCACACCAAACTAAAAGACTGATTCTTGATCAGAGTTTTAAGATTACAACCGCACCATGAAATAACACAACAACAAAAAAGAACTTCTCGGGAGAGCCTCAAATATGGTCTTCGGCAGTAGTTCTCAAACATTTACTCCCAGGTGGCAAGAGCAGCCATACTACCAAATCCCAGTGAAAAGCCAATAATCATGTAAATCTTGGTGAAAACTTGATCGTGCAGGTCTTCTCGGTTGAAATAGATGTTAATTTGCTCACAAAGAGCAACATACAATAAGGTACCAGACGCCAAGGAACTGAAGACACCTTGAGTTGTTTCGCCTGCATCAGACTGGCCCTGGAAGGAAACACCAATACCAATGATAACTCCGATGGAGACAGTAAATGCGAAGATAAGCATGAACACGACCATCTTCCATTTCTCCAGCACTTTCTTGAAAGTGGCCACCGAGGCACCCACAGCAATACCTTCTAAAGTCTGATGAAAGGTCATGGCAATACACAAAGCAAACAGTGTGTTCTTGCTAGTCGTCAAGCCAAATTCCACTCCCAAGATAACCGAATGGACGGAGACGGAGATTTCAAGGGCATAAAGAAAGACCAGATCGCGCAAGGATTTGACTTCTTGTAAATCTCCCAGCACCTCCACGCCATGGTTATGTCCAACTTCCTCGACACAAGCACATTCTTCATGAGCACAGCAATCAGTGGAGCACTCAGGAGCAGTGGCGAGAAGGTCAGCATCTGAATTGGTCTTCTTAGAGAGGTCACCAGCTTCACCAAGTTCAACAGCCTTGGCACTTGAGCCTTGCTCGGTCTTCGTGGGATCAGATGATTGGGATAGCTTCTCTCGTCTGCGAGCTTCTCTCCAAGAGAGAATGCAGGCAATTGTCAGCTGCTCCAGAGTGAGCACCAAAACAAAGCCTGCGCCAGAAAGAGCAAACGCTAAACCGTAGCTTGTTGCTGTTGCGAGATCGTCATTGGCTTCGGCGAGAAGATGGCACTAGAAGAAGAACACAATACAACACACCATGACAAAGTGAACAGAGCGTAAGTTAGTTAGTTGATATTGTCACAGCAAGTGATGTGGTACAAGCAGTCAAACATACCAAAGCAACTCCAAACATCACACCAGCGGATGTGGCACAGAGGATAGGCATGATGATACCCTTGAGAAGCTCAGGTGGGGCAAACACAGGGAGAAGCGATCCTCCCAACGACACCGCAAAGAACAGGAAGATGAATCCAATCTTCAATGATAAGGTATAGTCCGACATGTTCGTATCGAAGTGTCTGTGATGAGAGGATGTGGTTGTTCTAGGCAGTTAAACGATTGTGAACTCGCATGCGTTGGCCTCACTTCTCTCGTGCCTTGGCCATTCCATTCATTTCCCTGTCTGCCCTTGTCTCTCTCCAAGCAAACAGTTGAAGTCTGGAATCACAACTTCCACTCTTCTTCCCCCGCAATAACAATTCTGGAATCAAACCGCTGAGCATTCCCTGGAAAGACACTGCACACAGCGACATATTCCATGGAATAAGGCCTTCATTGTCAGCACCTGTCCCTCCACACAGAGCTCCAGTAACCCAATCAATTAATAGAACTGAGAAGAACAATGTACAATGTCTCGGTGATGGTCATCTCTGTTCCACAGCAGGATACTAAATACAGAATCTGATGCTTTCCTAGACAGTCCCTGCGCATCTACGCTTCTCAAATTCTTCCTGCTCGCAGGTCGAGATATCTTACAACGTGGGGACACCTTATTTAATAAGTTACCACAAAATACAGCAAGCTTCAACTTATACATGCTCAGAACAGGAAAAGAGAGCAGGAATAAATACTGTTAACTCTATGTGAAGAAAGTCTAATGTGTTGTTTCAAAATATTTCATTCTTTCAGACACTCGTGGAAGTCAAAAATACAGAGATAAGAATTAGCTAAGGATGGAGGGGATGCCAGAGCTAAAAGGGATATATGGCTGGAATAAGAGCGCATCCAATGAACCAGTACATGAGGTCGGGAACAATGCCCCAGATGACGAAATCTCTAAAGCGGTATCCTCCCGGACCCCAAACCATGACATGCGTCTGATAGCCGATTGGAGACATGAAGCCAGCCGTTGAACTGATGAGAACAGCCATCGCAAAGGGCTTGAATGACACCCCAAGTTCGTCTGCTAGAGCGACAGCAATGGGATACATCAAAGCCGCAGCAGCGTTGTTGCTGATTAGCTCCGTGATAACCAAAGTGATTGCATAGACCAATAACAGTGCGCCAAAATTGCTTGGATCGGCATTGTTAATACCGCTGGCGACTCTTACAGCCAAGCCAGATTTCGTCATTGCCTTGGCGAAGGAAAGGGAGCAGCCCATCAGCATGAGCAACCGGATGTCAACCATCTTTGGGATATCGTCGGGTGTGATCCATCCACCCATAAAGTACACAGCAGTGACTGTCAAGGCTGCAGGACACATATCGATATACTCTGCAGCAACCAAGCAGAGCATGACAATAAAGATATACAGAGGGATGAGACGATAGAAAGTGAGGGGTTGAGGCAGATCTCCCACGGTGGAGACAACAAAGAAGTCGCGGTTATGCGCCAGCTTGTGTACTTCAGACTTGCTGGTCACGACAAGCACCACATCGCCGTAGCTCAAAATATGGTCCGAGATGGATACGTGAGCAGGAACACCGGCAACTAAAGGACGGGAAGACGAGGATTCATCTTGGCCAGTTGTATTGTTTGAAGAGTTTGCTGAGGCAGATTGTGTCAACTCCAATTCGAGAGGCTCCTCACTAGGTACCAACGTCAAGGACTTGGAAGGGACCTGCTCGTCGCTGTCGCTATTTTTGTCGTCGTCGTCGCGAGCATTCATATTCCAATCTTTAGCACGGACAGTAATTATCCCAGCGCGATACTTCTCAGCGAACTCTCCAGCTAAGTCTTCCAGTTTGCGGCCAACGAAAGGATTTGTATCGGAGATGACCAATTCGACCACTTCAGAACCGAAGCCAGGAAGCGCCATCACATTCGATCTGAGGATATAAAGGCCGCGGGATTCGCCAAGAATGGACTTCATCATCTTCTCGATAGCATCTTGTGCAGATGAAATGAACACGATATCGCCAGCACAGATAGGCTCCAGGTGAGAAGGAACAATAATGTCATGGTATGAATCAGGAGCAGCCTCGACGTCAGCTTGTGTTTCTCTCGGCTTATCCTCGTTATGGACTACCTCGCTCGAAAACGAAGAGTTACGAGCTTGGCTATTATCGAGACGTTCAGGAACTGCAGGCTTGACCAACCAAAACTCCGCCTGCTTTTTCAAGTAGGAGGTGTCAAGAATAAGAGAAGATCGGCTCTTGCGAAGGCCATCCTTGCGAGGATCCTTCTCGTTCTCAGCATCCTCTTCATTGCTCTGTTCCGCGTTGCCTACCACGGGGCGCTGAACCTTGCGACGAATTTTGATGGCATTGCTAGGTGCCACTCCAAGAGAGTTCATCATGTCTCCGAGAGACCTGCCCACAGCAAAGGAGTGTTCGCTCACGTAGACCTCGGCAATGAGACTTGCTGCCTTGTCACGCGCCTCGCGAAGCAAGCCCGACTTGTTGTTCGGTAACAAGATTGGGCCAGTAAGGAGCATATAAGTCAAGAGAGCAGCAAAGCAAGTTATTCCAAATGGAGCAGGCGCAAAGAAAGGAAAGGAGTAGTCTCGATCATCTTCCATCAGTCCTTGCACTGTGAGGTTAGTCGAGGTGCCAATCATCGAGATAAATGATCCAGCCAAAACGGAATAACTTAAGGGCATAAGCAATTGACTCGCAGCAATTCCACGCATTCTCGCCCAGTCCTTCACCACGGGCATAAGAATGGCCACCAGAGGAGTGTTGTTGAAGAAGATGGACAGCGCAAAGCAGGTGATGTACATGCGCAACTTGCCAACGGTAACAGATCCATCACTTCCGAAAGTCTTTCGAGCGAGCCAGTCAACGACATGGGATCGCTCGACCGCCCCCACGACCAGAAAGAGTGTGCCGATAGTAATCATGGACTCGTTCGCAAACCCTGAAGAGAACGACAAGGAATTAGTGGGGGAGGGGGGAGAGAGCAAGAGAGAGAGGGATGCTTACCTGACAAACAATCGCTCAAAGTGATAATCTCACAGAGTGTGACGATCATCAAGGCGATGAGGAAGAGTACCTCTGGCCCCGTGATTTCCGTGGCCATGAGTAAAAAGAGCATAACAGTCAGAGTGCCCACAATGCCCTGTTGTTCGTCAGTTGAGAGCTTTACAGGCTCGTTATCCCCATAGATTGAAGCAGCCTTCACCACAGGCGCACAGAAGCAAAGGTAGCTGCCCAGGAGGACAGTCAGGAAGGGCAAGCTGGAAGAAGTCATCCGCCTCGTCACAGAAGAATGAATAAATATGACAGATCTGATGGCGGAAAGAAAAGATTGTGTCAGCGGAATATTTGCATGGGGTCCAAGGGTTGGCCGTAAGAGGACATGAACAGCTGCCAGCGCGATTCTCCTCATAAGAAACTTCTCAGAAGATGCAACAGAAGGGGAAAGGGGGGAAGTCTGGCTGGCTGGCTGTCTGGATCTTATGAAGGAATTACCTAATTTTAGTGGTGACTTTGTTCTCATAATATATTATACAAACATCGACCAATCGACACGATAGTATCTGTTAGCAAACACAGCTCTCACTTCTACTTATCCACGCTAGTAGGGGATGCTTTGCGATCAAACATTTTGAAGTATCTCGCCAAAAAATATTCAATGAATTCGTCTTGCATCGTAACCGTGAACCATTTTATGCCGTGACCATTTCTAATCATTGCCCTGCGACACATTCTTTGGGCAAACTTATAAAACTAAGTCGCAAGCAATGCTTCGACGATTTTCTCATGGTGCTCCTTAAACTTGGGGTTAAGTTGAAATTCCTTTTTTCTTCAATGCGCGCTCGTAGAGAAAGTGCAACTAATCGCATTTCACTCTATTCACTCTGATACTGTCAACAAAACATCAGAAGAGAGAGAGAGAGAGGTCTCCAACATTCATGGCCAAGGCATCTTCAGAGGGAGTGACATCGTTCCATGACCCGTTATAGAAGAACTGCAAGCCAGTGGTAGTAGAAGGCAAAATAAGAGTCAGCAGACCCCAATCAGTATGAGGCGAGCTTCCAATGCACTTCTCAGGGTGATCACGACATCTCTGCTTGAGCAAAGTCGAGGACTGTGAGAAGTAATGGAAGAGTCGTAACAGAGAGATCTCTGCACCTCCCTCTGCTACCAGATTGGTCAGCCACCAGACCAAATAATATTGGCCCCTCTTCAAATAACTTTCACTTCTTGCAAACATTATGTCACAGGTAATGAGAAAGATGGCGACTCGGGACTCATCTGGTTGGGGTGAATGTTGATGGATTTGGAGCGCTTCTGATGACGTTTGCGATCTCAACTTCCCTATTGAAGTCAACCATCGCAAACGTCATCAGAAGCGCTCCAAATCCCCCAAGACTCACCAAAAGAAGGATGAGTCGCCATCTTTCTCATTACCTGTGACAAAACGACATAACGCTTGCAACAAGTGAAAGCACGCGAGGAAAGCGAAATTGAGACAAAACGTTGATTGTCGATAGCTTTTGATGTAATTAATAATATTATGCAATAATTTCAGTTGAGTTTGATTCAGTATCTAAGTAAGAACACAGATTTCAATTTTGAGGCCTCAATTGCATATATTGCACAGCAAACGCCGTTTCTCTGTTTTCTATATCTATTCAAATATATGATCAAACTTTCAGCGATTTTAATGAAGTCATTGAGAATTCTTCGAAAATGGTGAAAATGAAAAACGTCTCAATTTCTAGTGGTGGAAAAATTGATTTGGTTGGAAGTATTGATTTTGTTTTCGTTTTCTCGGAGTTTCGGAGTCCGTACGACAGGTTGAAACTCCTGTTTTTCGACTTTCCCCTCACCTCGTCAACCGGAATAGAAAATCCAAATGGGGAAAGTCAACAAACAGGAGTTTCAACCGTCGTAAAGCCTCCGAAACTCCGAGAAAACGAAAAAGATCAATACTTCCATCCATCCAATTTTTCCATGACCAGATTTCGTTTCCCTGGATATTATGAAATACCACAAAACATAGAAGAGAGGAATTACCTAATTGTAGTGGTGGTTGGTTGAATATTGTTTAGTTGAGGATGAGAGAATACCTTGTGGTGGTTGTAGTCTTGACATGCTTAATCATCCTCGCTTGTCAAGCATTGGATGAGATTGGTGAGACATCACCTGCTCCCCCTTCCATGGAAGTCAATATCTCACCTCTTCTACAAGGCAGCACTTCCTCCACTACCCAAGAAGAGGTCGACACGGTCATCCGACAACTAGAGGCTGCCTTTCGCTCCTACGGTACTGTTCTACTGACTGGTCATGGCATCTCGCAGGAAGACCGCGAAGCCTACCTCAGCACAGCCGAAGAGTTGCTGGCCTTGCCTCTGGAGACCAAGCTGGCCGTACAGGTTGACCCTTCCGTCGCTATTGGCCGCGGCTATCTCCCCTTTGCTGCAGAGTCTGGCTTGTCTGACTTTGTGGAGCCTAAGGAAGGGTACAGCTTGGGTCACCCAGGCAACAAGGAGGTGCCCCCTCTCAATCGCATGGCCTCGCCTAATCGATGGCCTGAAGACTTTCCCGCGACATCCATCAGCACCTTATCCAAGCTCTTTCTTCAGCTTACTAGTATTGCAGGCACTATTACAGACCACATCATTCGCTATCGAGGGCTGACCAATCTGGTAGCAGAGGGAGGTGCAGAGATCTCTCTGTTACGACTCTTCCATTACTTCTCACAGTCCTCGACTTTGCTCAAGCAGAGATGTCGTGATCACCCTGAGAAGTGCATTGGAAGCTCGCCTCATACTGATTGGGGTCTGCTGACTCTTATTTTGCCTTCTACTACCACTGGCTTGCAGTTCTTCTATAACGGGTCATGGAACGATGTCACTCCCTCTGAAGATGCCTTGGCCATGAATGTTGGAGACTTCTTCTCCCTTGCTACACAAGGTGACTATCACAGCCCCATTCATCGGGTGCTGGTTCCTGAGGAGCATGATCGCCTCTCGCTCGTACTCTTCTACTATCCCAACTACAACTCTCGCCTTCAGCTGTTGAATCCTCAGCTGTCCTGCAGCGATGAATCTGCAGCCGAAGGTCAGAATCAATGTGCTTCTTCTGAGGAGGCTACTGAGTTGAACTACAACACCTTACTAGCAAAGCATCGACTGGAGGGAGAAGAAGTAGTCTTTGGGGATTACATCATAGACAAGTGGGACGGAGTGAGTCGCACTTCCTACTAATGAATCCAATGCATTGGATTATAGAAATAGGTGGTAGACATTATTAGTCAAAACAACACCAAATGGATAGTTAATGTAAATCTCAATGCTGAACAGAATATTGGAAGGATTGCAACAAAACCATAACAAAGATGGTAGTGGACAACGTAATCCACTACAGGACCTTCAATGCATCACACACAACCAGACATACCACAATATCTCTAAGAACCACATCAACTTATGAGGCATTATCGTTGGAATGCGTCATTCGATGATGGTCACGAGAGATGATTGAGAGCCTTGCCGGTACTGCATAATCTTGACCATGTTCTGTATCTTATAACCCGTTCTTCTATAAATTAGCTCACACATGGCCATGTAGAAAACTTCAGGATCATGTTGGCCAGTGATTTGGAAAGGCTTGGTCACAGCTCTGGCAAAAGATGTCATGCCCAACTGTGTCAGATCCTGTCGATACTGCTCTTTCATCAATGTCTGCTCATAGGCGAGTAAGATGACAACATCTTCATCACATTGAGGCTTCTCTGCTTCAATGTACTCATCCCAATGCTGAAGAAGCAAAACCACAATGTTCAAGATCAGCAGACGATCTTCTTTCCCAAGATTGGGAATTACAGGGACATAGTCCGAGAAGATCAGTTTGACGTCATCAAGACGGAAGACAACCGCGAAGGGTAGCCAACTGGGCATGTCAATGGAGAGCAACTCCATCAAGCAGTAGAGTTTCTTCTTCCAGACGACTTGCAAGTACTCGACAAATCCCGTTTTAACGTACTGGGTTAGCTCTTGGAGTAGTCGGAAGTAGACCACCTTCAAAGAAGCGAGTTCCAACTTATGCCGATGTGAAAAAGCAGCACGTAGAGCGTGGTACATCTCAGCAGCAGCGGTTTGCTTGCTTTCAGATGGAAGTCTCTCTACTTTGGGGACAACAGCCATTTCCCCTGGCTCTAGAGAAGGCTCAAGATGGGATGGCTCATGAGAAGATAGATGACAGGGAAAGCTCGTCATAATAGTTCTTGGGAAGGAATTTGCAACAAATTGTTAGGAATCTCAAATCACTGTCCAATAGACACACAGAACACAAAGACAGTGAGAACAATAAACAATAGAATTTTATCAAATTTCTTCCTTAACACGAGTTATCTCTTAGGAATGAATCATGAAGGGAGAAAGGAGAGAAGTTCAGTCTTACCTGAGCACAAGATGATGGAAGAAGATTGATTCGAAGCAGCTTCTCTTCACTTTCTTTGAGCACTTGCATGCAATGCACAGCTGGGCTTGTTTGGAATTTGCTGACAGACAGACAGCGGGACAGTGACAGTGACAGGGCACAGTGTGTGTGCACTGCCTGCTGACTGTGTTTCGCAGTGTTCCCACGAAGTGTCCACTTGAAGTTGCGCAGGGAAGAACTTGAAGTCTGGCGGCTGGGCTGGGCAGTGGAGGGGAGTGACCAGTTGGATTCCATGGAATAGCCGCTTGTGTAAAGGTTCAGGAGATTCGATGAGATTCGGCAAAAGGGCTGAATGAGCTATATGAAGTTTGAAGAGATGTTGGAAATAAACGATGTTCTATTAGAAGTATTGATCGATATTTTAAGTTAAAGGTTCTTCACATAACAAAAACTAACTGATCTAAGCAGTGTTGGAAGCATTGTTATGAGGCCTTCGATTGCCACCATTGTTACCTTCCCTGCGATACTTCCCACCATCGCGGTTCTGATTATTTCCTCCATTTCCATCCTTGTTACCATTATTATTGCCTCCTTGATTGTTCCAAGCATTTCTTTGACCACCACCGCGTGAGTTGCCTTTATTAGAATTGCGAGTGTTATTCCGAGCAATAATTGGTCGCTGAGAATTCTTAACACCGTAGTTACGATTTCTTCGTTCTTGGTTTCCTTGGCCATAGCCACCCTTGCGAGCATCACCACCACGACCAGCATTCCAATCATCCTTGTATCCGTAGACATCAACCATGGAGTCGATGATTCTCTCATTGCTCTCCAACATTTGCGATACCTTCTCAATAACACTCAAAGCTTGGTGTTGGAGTTTGCTTGGTTCGATGCGGTACATGACCAAGATATTTGACTCAGGCTCCCAAGCCGCAGAGATATCTTTGTTGAAAATCATACGGCAAATAACTTTCTTCACTTGCACCTGTTCCAAGCCAAACATCTCGCAAATGTGGGCGAGGCTAATGGAATCGTAGTAATCAGCATTGACCAACAAGTAGCAACGAATAGCTTCCTCCTGGATGCGAGTCATCAACAACTGCTTCACCAGATGTCCGCCTTCGCCAGGGAGCAAGTTCCACACATCCATTTTGGCAAGGAAGTTGTAGCCACGCTTCCAATCTCCTTCAAGAATGGACTTTGTAGCAGCCATAACATGTTCGCGTGTAGTTTCAGGAGGACCAGCAAAAACTTGGTTGTTGTAAGTCTCCAAATAACGACGAAGTTGCTTGGAGATAACATGAGTGCCGCCCGCTGATGGGTCGTGGACAGCCTTAGCCAATAAAGGAAGCTCAAGAATCATTGCAGACACCAAATGGCAGCACTCCAACAAATCAGGATTGACGTGCATGTGGTAAGGCATCTGTCTACGCTTCTCCAGACGCTCCTGCTCCAAGTCACGATCTTGAGATCGAATAGAGCCTTGCGCCAAAAACTCCTTGGCACGGCTTCCAACGATGCCAGATAAGCACTCATGAGCTTGCTTAAACATGCCCAAACGGAAGGCACACAAGCCAATGGTAACGATTGTGCGATTGTATAGGATTTGAGTGCGCACATCGGTGCGATCGATGAAATCTTGAATGCGAGACACCAACAACAAATCACGAGCACGATAATAACGATCATGCAAAGCGTGATGGAAGACTGAGCACAACAATGCGCGAGTCTTATTGCGCTCATCTCCGTGAACAAAGATGTAAGAGCACAAGTCCTCGAGCTTCTTGGAAAGGTCCCAGGCTGGTGCAGCAATTGAAGGATTGCCAAGCCAAGAAGCAGGGTTGCTAACCTTGATATCTCTATCCTTGATACTGGCTGCAGTCTTTCCACGGCATGCAGGATGGAGATCGGCATGGTTGCCATATTTCTTGGTGAAGACATGAGCTCTGCGCACAGCCTGGGCATGAATCTCATGTTTGTAGTACAGACTCTCAACAACAAGTAAGGCCACATTAGCAGCACTCTTGGCGTCATCAACGCGCTGATAGTATCCAAGAGTCAAATCAGCAAGCTCAATCAAAAACTCCTCATCAGCTAAGCGCTCGACATACTCCTTTGTGTGGGGGTTAATATGCTGGACACTCTTGGTATACTCCTCCTGCAAACGTAACAAGAAAGTTGAAACACTGCCAGGGGCCTGAATGCGCTTGCCATCATCAACGACTGGAGCAGATGCCGCAACGTCATTCTTCTTGATAAGACCACCAGTGACAGGATCGACCAACTCTTCAACATCAAGAGGCACCAGATAAAGAGACTTGTCATTTTCCAACAATTGCATCACTCGCAACAAAGAGCGATAGCATGTGAGCCACTGGTGATGATCCATAAAATCATCAATACCACGCTGAGAGTCGAACATAGCAGAAATCAAGTGCATCTGCACAGGAATTTCCTTACGAGCTCCGTGTAAACGAGCCGCTTTGGTTAACACCTCCAAATGACGCAATACATCCTTGGCGTCAGTTCCTTTGCGGCCACGAGCGCTGACAAGATCACGCACTTTCTTATCCAGTTCCTCTTCCGTCATCTTATCCTCCACGCGCACTTGCTGTTTGCGAATAGTAGCGGCATCAATAAAGCGCTTCTCCTTCTTGATCTGAGGAGCGACCTTCTTTGCCTCTTTCTTGGCATCCTTGGTATTGACAGCAGCGGTATCAGCGGCTTTCTTGAGCCAGCGAGCACGGCCCTTCAGCTCTTGGCGCTCGTCCTCGGAAGAGGAAGAATCTTCACTTTCATCGTCACCAAAGAGGGAATCATCAGATTCGCTATCAGATGCAGCGGCAGCAGCCTATACATTAACACAATGATTAGTACTCAAACAGGACATCCAAAAGCAAGCTAATTGTCATAGTCAATAAAACACATACTATAATAACCAGTCATAGAGAGAGAATCAGTTCGCTCAGATAGGACATCCAGAGGATGCATCTAACGGTTTGTCTCATAATGCCTTGCGGCTTTCGGAAACGAGGAATTTGTTGGAAGTCATAGCGATTCCTCTCTCTCCATGAATACAAGCACACAAGAAAGGCTTATGCTCACCTTCTTCTCAACCTTCTTTACAGGAGCCTTGGCCTTCGGGGCAGAAGAGCTAGAAGATGATGAGCCATCGCCGTCACTATCACTATCGCTATCACTGTCTGAATCATCTGAATCAGAGTCAGAATCAGAGTCGCTATCAGGCTTCTCAGCTTCGGCATATTTGTCAGGGTTGGCACGTAAGTCAGCAATCTGCTCCTTGTACCCATCATTGTGCTTCTTGACCTGAAGCTTCATTTGGTTCAAAGCACGAGTGACAACAGGCTTCATTCTCTTCAAGGCATCCTTGTCCTTCAGAGCAGCTTGTACACCATCTTCTACCTCAGCCAACATCTTGATATAGAAGTTAGGCACACCCGAGGCAGCAACAAGATTTTTATTCTTCTCAAGCATCTTGTTCACATTAGCAAACTCATCTTGAACCTGAGGCCAATCACCATTTCTGCGAGCATTGCGGATGCGAGTGACACCATCCTGTAATCCTTCCCAAGCCTTGTCTTTCTGGGACTTGACCACTCTCACTTCATCCTCAGATTCTATTAGAAAGAACAAAATGAAATAGGAGTGAGTTATGGGGTTGGAAAAGGAAATTATGGATAATGCAGGGAGATGCACGCACCAGAGTCAGAGTCATCGAAAGCAGCAGCAAACTTTCGTTCTGTCGCCTTCAGAATTTGTGGTTGTTGTTCATCTTCACTTGCCTCACTGGCAGATGAACGTTCATCTTCACTAGAGCTGGCAGCAGCCCAAAATCTTGACATGGTTGTTCCAAAAGGAGGGAACTCGATGAGGATTGGAGCTCAAGAGTCTGTCTGTCGCAACCAGACACCACAAATGCCACTCAATCCAGAGAAACGCGTTCTTGTAAAAACTGGCTTTTCGTTCTCTTTGCAGTTTAAATTAGCACAAGGATCCTATCATAAGTTTCCAATCTTCATCACTTACTGGTAATTAATTTGGATGATTGAATAAGAAAATAGACGAGAGTCAGTCACAATTCTAAGCTGTAGTGCTAACAGAGTTCACAAACAATCCTAAACCCAGTGAATATCAAAAACGCGTTTCTCTTTCTCTTCGGACAGCCACTCGTTTTTGAGTAATACCAACAGAGGACTGACGGGTAGGTTGTTTGATTATCTCTTTCCTCAGTTATAACCTGTCCACAGTCAGATTGAATACATGGTTGATGCTCTAGGCCTCAAGATTGGGGCCATCTTTCTATTTTTTGCTGTGTCTCTATCCGGGGCTTTCAGCACAATTTATGCTCCACCCTGGGTGCTGGAGGGTGCGACTCTGCCCGTTCTCTGCGCACTTGCGGCAGGGATTATGATGGGTGTAGCCATGGCTCATCTAATCCCTGAGGGAGACGATCTTTTGAGTGACGCTATACCTCAATACCGCCTCTGCTTCGCTCTGGTGGGTTTGGGCGTCACCGCTGTGTTGGGTATTGAACAAATCACCATCGCACTCATCGCGAAGGGTCACAACAAGAAGAAACGCAATCAGCATATGAGTCACGACAGCCGAATATCCCGAGAGCCTCCTTCTTTCCTTCTTAACCAAGATGATGAAGATGCTGACTTGAAGCAGCCCATCTTCTTCAAGGAGGAAGCTGATCTGCTCCATGGAGATGAGCACCATGGTCATGGCATGAACAGTTCTGATAGAAGTAGTCACGATCATCATATGCAGCGTGCAGACCGACAAAGTCGAAACAGTGTAGCCAGTCACTGTCATGGAGCGGAGATGTTGGCTGATCTCAGCCAGGCTCATTCGCTCAAAGATTTTGTGTCTTTGTATGCTTTAGAGCTCTCTGTTAGTGTTCACTCGATTATCCTCGGAGTCGATTACGGTCTCGAGCGCAAGAGTTCGACCCTCATCGCACTCACGATTGCTCTGGCCTTCCATCAATGCATTGAGGGCATTGCTTTGGGTGCTGCGGTGGCCAACCTCCGCTCCATGCTGAGTGAGAAGAAAGTTATAACATTTATGGTGTTTTTTGCGTCTACTATCTCGATGGGTGTAATCATTGGTATTATTTCATCCTTCCAAGGTGAGTCATCAGCAACGAAGACTGTTCAAGGAGTGTTCTCGGGTCTTGCTGCCGGCTCACTTCTGTATGTTAGCCTCGCTGAGCAAGTCAGTTCTTATTTTAATCGCCCTGATCTTGAAGATCAGTTGGGAACGAAGGTGATGATGGTGTTGGCCTTTTTGTCGGGTTTTGGAGCGATGGCTGCACTAGCTGCTTGGGAGTGAGATGGAATGGATTATTTAGTACAGGTAGTTCTATAGGTAGTCTTCTACGGTATAGATCATTTTCTAGCAATACAAACAGCTAAGAGGATAATAGTCTAGGCAATATGTTGAACAGAAAAAGAGTGTTCCCGTTTTGTCTTTTTTTTTCAGACAAACCGCTTCAACTTCCCCGAAAGGACAAATTTGTCTTATCTTCTCAGACATCTTTCAAAAAAAGGACAAACAAACACCCGGCACTCTAATCTTTCATCGAAAGAAGGTCAACTCGTCTGGTCTGAAAGGGACTTTTGACCACTCTGGCACTGCGCGATCGAGGAGGAGTTTGCGCGCTTTCTCACCCTCGCTGTGTGTGACCCGCTCTGCTGACTAAACTGTGTGCTCTCTGTTGTTCTCTCTGCTCTCTTCTGTTTGGGTTGTGCAGTTGAACTTGGAGCAATCACAAAGAAATCAATTCATCTGCTCCTTGTCCATCACAAATCCACTCTATTTTTACTCGTTTAGAAAATCATGTTGGCTATTAGATTTCGTGCTTTTGCTCTTTCCACCATGGCTGTGAGAGAAATTCGTGCCCAACCTGCTGTGCTTCCCTCCTTGATGCGCTTCAAGCATTCCAAATCTAGCGACAAAGAAAAAGCGGAAGAAGATCACAAGAAGGAAGCAAAGGATAAAGAAGGTGCTAAAGGAGCAAAGAAGGATGACAAGAAAGAAAAGGAGGCACCTAAGGACGCCAAAGCTACTAAGAAGGACAAAGACGGCAAGAGGAGATAAAGTCCTTTCTCCGTGTACCACCCCTTTATGCACAACTCTGTAAATCAATCACTGTTTTCTCTTTTACCTTGAGTGATTATTTTTCTTGTTGGGTGGGAACACAAACATTGCGACGTACCAAAATTATATTCATAGAAATTACTAGTACATTTCAATCCACTCTCATGATCTAGCTTATCACATGTATTCTAGACAATCAACTGGACGAAGAGGGGACGTCAAAGAAAGAGGAAAAGGCAGCCTTGAGATCGTCAATCAAATCATCAATATCTTCAATTCCAATGCTTAAGCGTACCAAATCTTCAGGGAAAGCTCTCGACTGTCTGACTTCTTCAGGTATAGAAGCATGCGACATCTTGCCTGGGATAGAGATCAGCGAAGATACTGAGCCAAAGCTCACTGTGATCTTAAACAACTTGGTCACCGTCACAACGTGTTCTGAGAGGGGCGTGTTCCCAGTGAGAAAGCACACAACAGATCCCGGACCAGAAGCCTGGCTAAAATGTAAGTCTCGATCCAAGTGGGAGGCAAGGGAAGCATGGAAAACTGTCGTAACTAGTGGGTGACTCTCTAACCAACTGGCAATACGAATTGCATTTCGCTGCTGCTCTTTCACACGCAATGCCATTGTCTTCAATCCTTTCAGAACATTCCAACAGTCAAAAGGAGCTAAAGCAGTTCCTTCAGCATTCTGATAGAAGTACACAGTCTCGGCCAAGGATTTCTCTCCCACTGCAACACCTGGCTTCGTAGTGACCACTCCAGCCATTGTATCTGAGTGACCAGCAATAAACTTGGTTGCCGAGTGGATGACAATGTCAGCGCCGAGTTGTAAAGGCCGGCACAGGACAGGACTCATCATGGTATTGTCAATGGCAAGCAGAGTGCCAAGAGTATGCCGAGCCTGTTCTTGGCAAACCTTCGCAAGTCCACGAATATCACATACTCGTTGAATAGGATTCGTAGGAGATTCGATCATGACAAGGCGGGTGTGTTCGTTGATAGCAGAGCGGAGATTGTCTACACCTTCAGTCCCAGACAGGTTGACATAGCGCACCACAATACCATGGCCAGTCGCTACTTTGGACATCAGCCGATACGTCCCTCCATAGCTATCATCATTGACAATCACCTCATCACCAGCTTTAGCCAATCGAGTGACAGCAGAAAGTGCTGCCATGCCTGTAGAGAAGCAGAAGCTCTGTGCTCCTTCTACACCTTCTAGAATCGCTAACTCCTTCTGTAGTGCAGTACGTGTAGGATTACCAGACCGTGTGTAATCATATTCTCCGAAGTCAGTGGCACCAGGTTGGGCGAAGGTGGCAGTTTGGTAGATAGGCATGGAAGTGGCACCGTGGGGATCATTCTCACAAGGATTATACGCTGCCAAGAGAGTTTCCATCTTCATCCCGTCGTGAACAAAGCCCTTGATTTGATTAGTACCATCATGAGCAAATTCACTCATGCTTTTTCTTCAATGGTATATCTGTTAGATGGAGCCAAGGAGTAGACTTCACAGGGGAACTGATTTGCATTCTTCCGGTCTTCTCCTCCCATCCAATTGTAGTATTGCGTGGGAATGACTTTCCCTCCCACCAACAGCTAACAATCCACGTGTCGTCCTTGTGCTCGCAGTGTATACAGAAATACTTCTTTCCATATCTAGTATAATCTCTCGTTGCTCATTATGGTTATGATGGTAAGCGTTCGTGGGTAGGTCCCATATCACTCACCGAATTCGATATGGACATGATCAATTTTTCCCATCATTATAGAGGTAAAATCCTAACTATATTAATATACACTATTTGAATGTACTGTAGATTAATTCCAATCTTAGAGATATCCACTCTTTACAATCATAGACACACCCCACCTCCCTAATGACAAAATATCGACTTTCATAAAACTCTTCTTTCTTCCCCTTCCGCTGCACTGGAGCGAAGAACTCAGCCACACCCCCAAACAAGTGAGTGAGAAGGAAAGCAAGTGGAACGATGTCTCGCCGTCTCGTCAACGTGGTTCAGCAGGTCTATAGATTGACAAATGCTGTCAAGCCTTCTTTAGTTCGCCCCCCTGTTGCTGCTTTCCAAGTCAACACTCACTATATGGTGAGATCCTTCGCTAGTCATGCGAATGAGCATCACGACCACCACAAGACTGAGGTAAAGAGAATTTCTTTTTCCTTCTTTTAATTTTTACCTTTGCTAATCTATAAGGTCATGGTTGATTGATTCAGACTTTTCTTGATACAAAGGAAGTGACCGAGAGAATCTTGGAGGTCATTAAGAACTTCGAAAAGGTGAAATTCTTCTCTCTGTTTGTATGAGAAATAATTCACTCACTGTGTTATTCTCTTGTTCACTATGATTCAATCAGGTGGATGCTACAAAGGTGGGCCCTAACGCCAGGTTCAAGGAGGACCTGGACTTGGACTCTCTGGATGCCGTGGAGGTGGTCATGGCCATTGAAGACGAGTTCTCCATTGAGATCCCTGATGCTGAGGCTGACAAGATCCTTTCTATTCCTGATGCCATTGCATTTATCACTTCTCATCCTATGGCTAAGTAAGCTAAGCTAAGCTGCTACTGTAGATGTAGATGTTAGGTGACGGCTTTGATCCCTGGGAGGTCAGAACAAAAATTAATAACTGCTGTGTTTCGTCCTACTGCCTTTTCCCTTTCTTGCTTCGCACACATCAACTAAATGCTATTCACTGCCGGATATCGAAGGTCAGACAGACTCAGTGCTGTGACTTAATACTCTTATCTTAAGTCGAAATACTGAAGAACGATTCAATAGACTAAGCACAGCTTAATGATCATGTGCGTACTGGACAATGCAGGCAAAGCTAGGCGGAAACACAAGCTAAATGAGTCGTGAAGGAGTCAGAGTATATGTCTTCGTTGACATCATAATCCTCTCCTCACTCTCATAGGGTCTGTGGTTTAATGATAGACGGCAACGGAGCCGTAGCTCTGGGTGAGGTAGGCAGAGTATCCAACACCGTCAGCGAAAGTGAGATCCATAGCATAGCCAGGAAGAGTGGAAAGAGTCCATGTAGCTCCGCCGTCAGTGCTGTGGTAGTAGTAGCCAGTCAACTGACTGCGAGAAGTTTGTCCACCACCAGAAACCCAGAACTCAGTGTTGGACAAGGCCTTGGCGGCGATCAAAGAAATACCCGCGGGAGAAGTGAACACTTGAGACCAATTGACACCATCAGAAGTGGTGACAATGAAGGCAGCATCGTCGTTCTCGCCCACTGCCACACAGTGAGTCTCATCAGCACAGGAGATACCATTCAGATAGAAGCTGCCCTTGGAGTCGAACACTTGAGTCCAGGTCTTTCCGCCATCAGTAGTGCGAGCAATAGCGCCAGAGTAACCAGTGCTATCGCCAGAGCGAAGGTTCTTGGCGCGAAGAGGCTGCTTGTAAGCGGCGGTCTGTCTCTTGCCATCATGATGGATAGCCAACTTAGAAGAGAGGCGCTTCTGAAGGGTAGAAGCTTCAGAAGTGACAGAGTCAAGAGGCCAGGTGCCAGCAGAGACATACCAAGTGCTCTCAGAGGGCAAGGCAGCATAGCGAGCAGGGTAGAGGGTACTGTCCAAGCCAGTGTCGTACAAGGCCCAAGTTGCTCCAGCATCAGCAGAAACCACCAAACCATTAGCCTTGTCGCGACCAGAAGAAAATTCACCTATTATGATAGAGCATGTTTACGTCAATAAACTAAAGGAAATACGTAATGTGAAGTGCTAGTAGACTAACTCACCCGCTGCAGCAAGTCCCTGAGTGGAGAAGGGCTCGATATTCTGAGAGATAACGTGAATTCCTTCCACCTTCTTGAAGTTAGTGCTCTTAGGAGCACCAACAAAAATACCACCTACGCCAGCAATACCAACCACGCTGCCATCCTTGCTCAGGGCAACATCCATGTTCATTGCTCCGACAGGACCGTAGAACTGGCCGGTGACTGCATAATCATCGCTATAGATGAAACCTTGTCCTAAAGAATTATCCAAGATAGCGCCATAGACTTCATTGCCAGTGGGTGCATAGACACCGCACAAGGAGGTCACCTTGGCCAGAGAGCCAGCAGTCCACTGGGGACTCGCACCAGCTTTCATGCCAGTAGGCTCAGTCTCAGCATGGCTGAGGGCAACAAAAATTACAGCGAAGACAAAAAGGAGCTTGAACATGGCAAAAGGCTTTTTTATGGTCAGATGGTGGACGCACTGCGGGACGAGAGGATGGCAAAGATATGGCCGGCCACCTTGAATTTTCCTGGCAGACTCAACCTCCCCACAGAACCGGAACTACTGGGAAGTTAAAGATACCCAACCTCCGAAAATTCGATTTCGCGGAAACGTTTTCCATGGACTATCAGGTGTTTCCATGGAACTGGAAGAACAACAACGACACCTCTTTATGCCACAGAATAAATCAGTACGTTCTCTCCTACTAGGGAACCATGAGAAGAGAAGATGGTATGAAAGCAAGTGACTATCTGAAAGAAGGTCTTGCAGGTGCCACGGCAGGTGCTGTAGGCACTCTGTTAGGCTATCCTTTAGACTCAATCAAGACCAACATGCAGACCAGCCAGCAGCCCTTCGCTCAAGTCATCCGATCCATCTACTCGAAAGAAGGCGTGGTGGGTTTTTACAGAGGCATTGGCTCTCCACTCGTATCTCTGATTTTCCTCAACACTCTCAATTTCTCTTCCTATGCCACTTTTCGCTCCTGGGTAGGTGCCCGGCCATTAGAAGGCAGTGGGAAGACCTTTGAGTGGAGGATTGCTCTTGCGGGAGCTTGTGCAGGACCTTTCGCAGGCTTGATCTCCACCCCATTTGAGATGGTGAAGATGCAGCAACAGCTGGGCAAGAGGTCGGGTCTGACCTCAGAGGCTAGCAAGAGAGGAAGTTTCGAAATGGCGCGCTCGCTGCTTCGTCAACATGGATTCTCAGCTCTCTATCTAGGTCATGTCGTGAACACAGTGCGAGAAGTTGCCTTCTTATCGACTTACTTCATGGTCTATGAGCACTTCAAGGTGATGATAAGCGGATCGTTCTTGTCACCCAATGTGGCCATCCCCATCTCAGGGGGATTGGCGGGGGCACTGGGATGGTTAGTCTCCTTTCCTCTCGATAATATCAAGTCTCATATTCAAGGAGGTAGCTTGCAACCTGATGGTAGTCGACACAAATTGTATTCGTTAGAGGTCTTTGGGAAGATTCTCCGACAGAAAGGTTTCTTGGGCCTCTACACAGGCGTGGCTCCATCTATCTTGAGAGCGTTCTTAGTCTCTGGCTCTCGATTCACAGCATATGAAGCTTGTATGCAAACTATGGATGAGATGTATGTCCAAGAGTGATAGTGTGCATAGACATTGTAAATAGATAGATAGTAACTACCCCACACACTCACACACACACACACACACACACCATGTGATAGTTGATTATTATACATCTCGAGACACCTTCAGTAAGGTGCCTAAGCCATTGCTAACTACAGTCAAGACTGGATCGGTGGTAGTGGCAGTTGGTCCAGCTGTGTTGCCATCCTGACTGGTGGAGGTCTGCTGGCTGTCGTCACTGTGGTGGTGAACACTGACGTCACGATGATATTTGATGGTCTCCTTCACATCCTCATAGCCACCTTGATCAACACTTTGCATGTCTCGAATATTATCATTCAGTTGCTGGGTGGCGACTTCCTGCACTACTTGGGAGATGACCGCACCATAGGCAGAGGGGAGCAGACGAGCAGTCATACCCAGCACACCACCTGCCACACCATATAGTCCAATCAACGCAGAGGGTCGACAATGCTGGCAGACGACGAGGTCGTCCAAGTCCATTGTGGAGATGCGCACAGAAGAGCTGCTGGCGTCCAGAAAGGATGAGCGAAAGTTCTCTGTCGCTTGAGTATTGCGAATGATACTATCCACTAGAGATTTATCATGACTCCATCTTCTAACACATCGTAAGCTATTATGAATTGGTCGAATAGAGAGAGGAGTATTCTTCCACATGATGTTGTCCTTGTTGTACAATGTCTTTATGTTGGTTTTCTTCTTCTGTAGCTGTGGGCAGAGGTGACCCGCGCATCACAATAATAGATGACAATCTGCTTCATAAAGGGTGGATTGGGTGACCAGTGACCAACGTAATGAATGAATAGTAGAGGGAAGAAGTTCTATAAGTTCTTTCTGTTTATGATGGTCCTGCTCTTTCTATCTCCAATATCCTGTCTATCCTCTCGTCGTTCTTCCTATGCTCTGTCAGCATTGAGGAAGTCTTCTTCTTCTTTGTCAGGGCCCGCCAGTACTACAACATCCTCCTCGACTGATGGTAACAGAACGATCGAGGAGGCTTCTGTCGTCATCTGTGGACCCTCAGGTGCTGGAAAGGGCACTCTCATCCACCGCTTGCTCACTGTTCATCCCCAGACCTTCGCTCTCAGTGTCTCTCACACTTCTCGTGGTCCACGACCTGGTGAGATCGATGGCTTTCACTACCATTTCCGCAGTCTAGATTACATTCAAAAGGACATTCAAAGTGGCGCCATTCCTTATCTGGAGCATGCTAATGTGCATGGCAATCTCTATGGCACTCGTCTAGACGCTGTGCAGGTGATCCATCAAAGAGGAAAGATCTGTGTGCTCGATGTCGATGTCAATGGTGTTAAGCAAATCAAAGCCAAGCAATTCCCTGCCAAGTATATCTTCATCCGTCCACCTTCTCTAGATGACTTGGAACATCGATTACGTGGTCGTAACACAGAGACGGAGAAAGCTATTCAAACTCGTTTGCATAATGCACGACTAGAACTGGAATATGGTGCAAGCTTTGATGATAAAGGCAAGCAGACATTTGACAAAGTCATTGTTAATGGTGATCTAGAAGTAGCTTGGAAGGAATTAGAACATACTATTTCTACATGGTTTCCTACATTCTTTACCCGAGATAGTAGTAAATAGTAATAATACCAATAAGAACATGTTCCTCCTTTATGCTCATGTGCTTAGTTACAAGTCTACAGTAAACAGGTTGATCGAGCAACAAACTACATCTAAGAGCCAATCTCAATCATATGGGTATGGGATAAGAAGCTTCAAAATCGTCTAGAGGTGATCTCGCACCCCACAAGCCCTACAATTCCTTTATTTACATCATCAGCATCACTATCATTATCCACGTTCCTCAGCCAAGGCAAAAGAAACAGTGACCATTCCATGATCAGATAGATCATAGTCACTGGGCCAAATTCCATCCGCCAGACACGAAGGATATAATTCAACCTTTCTCACGGTGAGGTCAGCCATGGGCTCATCATCTAACCATGATAGCTTTTCATAGGAGCCTAGGCTATTCAGAAGAGGACATTGATCTCCAAGCCACTTTGATCTTGCGTAGAGTCGACTTCCTGCAAGCAAGGCATCTTCTCGCTCCTTTGTCTCTTCCTTCTCAGTTGCAGACTGTCTGGGTGACAAGTCACTCGTTGACAACTCCCACGCCAACCAGAACCGATCGTAAAACTCTTGAAAATCAATTAAACCTAATTATCATCGTAATAGAAGCAGGTGAGAAGTATTCATTATTGAGGTATATCAATCAGTCATTATTCAATTCATACCATCTCCATCGCGATCAACAGTCTGCGCGATCACAGCCACTTCCTCTTTCGTCAATGCTGCTCCTTCCTTTCCCATGAAGCCAAGATGGTTCAGAACTCGGGTGAAGTCTTCAAGACTGACCATCTTATCATGGTCAGCGTCAAAGTGATCGAAGAGCTCCTTGAGGACCTCTTCAAGAGCATTGCGGATATCCAAAGTCTCTTCACTGTCTTGTGATATCTTCAACTTGTGCATTGTCAAAATCTTTTCTGCTACTTCCCTATAGACAAGATTAGTCCAATCTGGACATGCCGTGCTCTTCAGCGCTTCTGTTGTTTGCCAGGATGAATTGCTGTAGAAAATATGATCTACTGCAGTAAGATCCTTTCGATGGTTACGATGAGAGATCCACTTTGTAAAGGAAGCTTCTGATGAAGTGCTGCAGTAATCTTCATAAGCAGAATGGAAATTCTGACACTTCATAAATCGATAGACATGACCTCGGTAGTCTCCATTGAAGTCACCAGCTATGATGACTGGCAGGCGTACATCTCCTCGTACACAGACATCAGCACAAAGCTGACGAAGCTTATACGCTTCAATATAGCCAATCAACTTGGTTACTTCACGCAAACGAATCTTCGAGCAAGAGTCATCGTGTGGGAAGAGAAGGTGTGTGTTGACACAAATAAACCTCTGTAGCTTGGCCAGAGGGTCTTTTGGTATCAATCCCAGGACAAGCATGAGAGCGACACGATCTCCACAATCATGGAAATAGATATCTCTTCGATCTTCCACCACAAACTTCTTACAACGAATGAATACAGCTAGTCCATCTTTTCGTTCACTCCAATGGGCAGTACGCTCAATGTAATAGGATTGATACTTCCCTATAGCAGGACAGCAAAAGACAAGACAGAGTGTGTGTGAGAGAGACAATGATGTTATTTAGACTCTGTCCTAAGGGATAGAGACGGTAGCTGCTTTCTCACCATTGCAAAGTGCTTCTTCATAGAGGGCTCGGATAGCAGGACTGCCTGACCAGAACTCCTGGATGCAGATGATGTCTGCGTCAGCTTCTAGAAGCTTCTGACAGATTGACTCATTGCGAGGCAGGAAGAGGTCAGCCTGCTCGGATTCGAAGTGCTTTTCAGTGCCAGCACTGGGGGTTGTCTGTGAAAGATGATTGGTTTCAGTCTGATTTAGAAGAGTTGAACTATTGATAGGAGAGATGATTACATTCATGCGCTTGTAACATGGTGCGAGAATATTGAAGGATACAATCTTTATTAAATCGTTATGAACGGTTAATTCTTCCATTCCCTTCCTTTACAGCACACAAGCTTTTGCTGAAGAAAATGAACAAAGCAAACAACTTCCATCACATAGTTTCACTTCCTATTAAGAACCTTCTTGACTGCAACAACTGGCTGAATGGCCGAGTGGTCTAAGGCGCTGTGTTAAGGCCGCAGTCTTCGGGCGTGGGTTCGAATCCCACTTCAGTCACTACCTTTTTGCCCCTCCGCTTGGGGCACCATCTCCTGAATCTTTTCTTCGCAGTTTTCACTACCAACCCAGTGCCTGGTATTGAATCAGCCTTGTACCAACTGGAGTTGGTTGCAATGTTTTGTGAGAAGTAAAAGAAGATTATTGAAAACATTTTCAAATACCGAAAGTCCTTTAACATGGAAGATTGTGTAGAAGAAGATGAACAACAACAACAACAACAACAACAACAAGAGATTTCCGAAGAGTTGCAAGCGAATCGCTTCACAATCGCCAAAGAGTTTCTTGACTGGATGCATGCCAACCAAGCGAAATGCGCAGAGCTTAAACCTGTTCGCGTCCAACTCAGAGGTGGTTATGACTCTGATGACGAGCGTAACTATGACATCGATGTCATCTCTGAGGAATTTCCTCCACAAGGAATAGCAATTTGCCTTCAGAGACATGCCCGTGATATGGAGTACTTCTTCTTCGTAACGCGGCGACGCTATACACGTGTTGGTAAAAGCAACCGAAAAGTAAAAACAGAACAACCGAAAAAGAAAAAACAGCAAGCGAAAAAGAAAAAAAAGGAACCGAAGAAAAGCAAGAAAAAGCAAACAAAACAAGGAGGAAAAACTACTTCCCACACCTAAAGTGCTAAAACTCCCCACCCCCACCGGGATCAAGTCCTTTATCGTGGACATTGCCCCTCGTTTCTGCCACAAAGGGAATGCCCTTCACTTCAGCTTTCCGTTAAAACATTTACTGCTCAATGGAGAATAGTGACAATCTTGATGGAATCTCCACTTGTTTGGGACGTTTTCCCGTTACGAAACTGCTCAAGCGAATTGTCCCTGTCAGATGATTGATTTTCTATGCGGAGTGGCAAACTCTAAGTTAACAATTGATTACATACACCCATTGTGGAGGGATTGGGTTGGGTGTCATTCTCTTTTAAATTTTATTGATAATGTTCGTAAATCTACCCACCTACACATAAGTCTACATACCTATCAATAAAAGCTACTACCTAAACATTCTTGTCGATATTCCAAATGTGAAAAGTATTACTTCCTAATATGATTATTCATAATTCTTGTCAACTGGCTGAATGGCCGAGTGGTCTAAGGCGCTGTGTTAAGGCCGCAGTCTTCGGGCGTGGGTTCGAATCCCACTTCAGTCACTACTTTTATATCTTTATATAGGTGTCATCTTCTTTTCGTTTTCACTTTTCAATCAGCCTACCAGCTCGGGCGATTTATCTTCCTTCTATCTATTGTTACATACTTTTTGCTTGACAAGTTTCTACTGTAGGGAACAAACACAATATTGTCGCTAGATTTCTAGATTTGCCCATCTGGCTGGTGGTGTGAAACCTTCGGCAATAATTGCTGATCGAAAATAAGAGAAAGTCTTCTCTGCTATTCCTTCCATCATGCCTGATGATGAGGAGAACTACATCAAGGTCTTTGGTTTCGACGAGACATTCCTCACAGTCATCGCTTTGTTAGCCTCAGCCTTTGTTTCCGTTCACATCTGTCTGGGTCAGAACAGTAAGAAGGCCAGGGACTTCCTCGTGCTACTTGCTCTCTTGCTCATGGTCTCCGTGCAGTACTACCATCTGGGCAATGTCGTCACCTATGTGCCCGCTTCTCCCTTCTACACCTACGATGTCAGTGTCACCTGCCGCCTGCTTTCTCACACTCTGTCTCACTGTGTGTGTGTGTGTGTGTGTGTGTGTGTGTGTGTGTGTGTGTTTGTGTGTATGATGGATGGGGATAGAGCAATCTGCTTCGTCCATCCTGTCAACGAAGCGGCAAAGGCGGGAAGCGACCCTTTGACAAGCGGGAGCCCTACGACCTCAACCCCTGCTACTGCCTCAGCTCTGTAGCTAACTGCACGGACACGTCCACAGGGCAGATCCTCGCCACCAACAACAGCTTTACCTGCCCTGTGAATAGCCAAACCCACTGCTTCTATCCCAACAGTCAAGACGAGATCTACCCGTACCTCAGCGAGAATCGCGACTGCTATGGAGGTCAAGACACTCACTGTACCAAACACCAGCCGTGCCACCCTTGCGAGCTCGACTCTGTCGTGGTGAGAGATTGACTATATTCTCTTCCTCTTGGATTGACTGGATCCATTCGACTCATCACAATGTGTCTGTTTAGAGCTTTAAATCGCCTCGCTGTCGCACTTGCTCCACGGACAACCAGGGTGACTGCAACTTCATCCCAGGAGTAGGTCCTTACTGCCTGGACAGCCCCTCTTCTAGGTTAGTCTACTGCTAACATGCTTATCTTATGTGCTCCTCTTTCGTTACAGTGACTGACTGACTGACTCACTGCATGGGTATGTGTTTCAATAGAAAAGTCGTGCCATGCAAGAAATGTTGTACAGAGGCATCCTCCCCTGTAGTGGTAGATGGACGCTGCTATTAGAAGAGAGAGATGAGATGTATTGGAGGTGGAGGTGGTGGATAGAACGTGAAGGACGATGTGTACTGTATATAGTGTGATGGTTAAAGGTATTCGAGGACCACGGGGAGGGCACAGTCTTCTTTCACTCTTCTTTCACCGACCAACCTTGCCTAGTGAGGCATTTAGTCGGGGATTGGCAGTGCTTTCTTGACACAATGCGAGCAAGTCGTTGACCTGATCTTGCAAGATGCGCAGCTCGGAGACGTGCAGTAGACGCAGCACCTTGGCCACGGTGTCCACGATTTCATCTATACATAGCAAGGAGGAGGTATCATTACTGTGTCAGGAAGGGTAGCAGTGGTAGTGGCGACAGGTCTGACCTCCGCTGCTAAAGCCTAGAGGCAGATCGGACAGAGTGACCGCATGCTGCTCTCCTCCTCCTCCTGATCTATTGGACTGCTTCACTTTCTCTATTATCCTCTGTAAGTAGTCTGTGTAGCAAAGCAAATCAGTGGAGCAACAGTCAGACACATACAGCAGTGCAGTGCAGTGTGTGTGTTGTGTGTCTGACCTGTGTTTCTCTCTTCAGACTGTCTGCTTTCACCCAGCAGCGAACCTAGCCGGTTCAAGTGTTTCGTTATCTCTTCATTGATAGACGCCTGTTGTTTCAGCTTGTCTACACTAAGTCGTTCCTCCTCTCCTCCATCTTCTTGTTCCATGGCATCCCCTACATCGTCTTCGTATTGACAATTGATAGCGAAGGAGATCGCCCAGTGAAGTGCTTCCAGATTAAAAGCAGAGTCGTGATTCCATGGAAAGGGACAACCTAGCCCCTTCAAGTAGACCGCCACCTGGTCCACACAGTCCGTCTGGTTCGGTCGTATGCGTGTGCGGCTGGCAATGTCAAGCTCTCTGATGACACGATCTTCCAGCCAGCAAACCAACTGCACCTGATCCTTCACTTCCATCTCACTCAGAGAGGAAGGAAGCTTATCCACTAATGGACAATTCAACACTTCCAATAACTTCCTCATATTTATGACACGACAGACGACTGCCAAAAGCCAAAAGCGGGGTAAAATAGGGTAAAGCCAGGTTTTACCCTGTTTTACCAGGCGATTTGAATAGAGAAGGTTCCTTTGGTGGAGGACGACAACAACAAACGATTAGCTTTGAGAAGATTTTCACCTCTCTCGATCAAGAAAAAATAATTCCATGGCGACTCGAGAAACAAATCTGATTAATCCTAATGCTGGTAAGAATATTCTACACTTGATCCAGTCTTGTCTTTTCTTTGTTCTGATTCTGTGGTTTTCGTCTGTTTTTTTCGTTTTGTTGTTCGGCGGGGCATGGCAGAGGTGGTGGCAGCCTCCCAGTGCTTGTTGGTCAATGCCGCCGCAGCTAAAGGATTACAAGCTGTCTTGAAGACCAATCTAGGTCCTCGTGGAACCCTCAAGATGTTAGTGGGAGGAGCAGGTCAAATCAAAATCACCAAAGATGGAAATGTTCTTCTACATGAGATGCAAATCCAGCACCCCACCGCCATGATGATCGCTCGTGCTGCGACTGCCATGGATGATGAGGTAGGTGATGGTACCACTACTGCCGTCCTCTTCGTCGGCGAGCTCTTGAAACAAGCCGAGCGCTACACCAACGAAGGCCTTCACCCTCGCCTCATCACGGAAGGTTACGAGATTGCTAAGGACATGGTGTTGGAGTTCTTGGATGGATTTAAAGTGCCTGTTGAAGGCTCAGTCTATCAAGATCGTGAGCTCTTGACCTCTGTGGCCAGGACTTCTCTGCGATCAAAGCTCACCATGGAAGTAGCGGATAAGATGTCTGACGCTGTAGTTGATGCCGTCTTGGCCATTGCTACACCTGGTGAAGCAATTGACTTGCATATGGTGGAGGTTATGGAGATGCAGCAGATGAAAGCTACTGATAGCACTTTTGTGCGTGGCATCGTGTTGGATCACGGCGCGAGACATCCTGACATGCCTCGTTACCTCAAGAATGTACACATCCTCACTTGCAATGTCTCTCTTGAGTATGAGAAGACCGAAGTCTCTGCTGGCTTCTTCTATTCTAATGCTGAACAACGTGAGCGTTTAGTGGACAGTGAGCGAAAGTTCACGGAGGAGAAAGTGCGTCAAATCATTGACTTCAAACGATCTGTTTGTAAAGAAGGCGAAACTTTCTGCATTATCAATCAAAAGGGTATTGAACCTTTTGCTTTGGATATGCTGGCAAAGGAAGGAATCTTAGCATTACGTCGTGCTAAGCGCAGAAACATGGAGAGATTGACTTTAGCTTGCGGTGGTTCTCCTGTTAATGCTGTGGATGATTTGGATGCTTCCGTGCTTGGCTGGGCTGGAAGTATTCGTGAGGAGACCTTAGGAGAGGATAAGTTCACCTTTGTTGAAGACGTGAAGCAAGGCAAGTCATGCACTTTGCTCATTCGTGGGCCTAACAAGCACACTATCGATCAGATTAAAGATGCTGCTCGAGATGGTCTTCGTGCTGTCAAGAATACTATTGATGATGGTGCCGTAGTGCCTGGTGCTGGTGCTTTTGAAATAGCTGCTTATCGTATGTTAATGCGCCGAAAGGGTGCTGTGAGTGGCAAAGCGAAGTTAGGCGTGGAAGCCTTCGCCAACGCTTTGCTTGTCGTTCCTAAAGTCTTGGCTGAGAATAGCGGCCTGGATGTTCAAGATAGCATTATCAAGGTAGAAGAAGAACAAGAGCGATCTGAGCAAGCCGTGGGGTTGGATCTCAATACTGGAGATGTCTTCCTGCCTGCTTTGGAAGGAGTTTGGGATGGTTACATGGTCAAGCGCCAAGTGCTCAACCTTGCCACCGTCTTGTCCACACAGTTGCTCTTGGTAGACGAGGTCATCAAGGCTGGTAAAGCTATGGGCAAGCCCCAGAACCCTATGGAAGAGGAGTAAAGGTTTTATGACAATGCTGTTAATAAATAAGGAACAACACACTTTCTACTACTCGATGGTTGCTAGTGCAGCACAGCAAGGCACGGCACAGCTTCTACCACTCACTACTATAACACACGCTACGATGATGTTAATGCTAATGCTAATGCAACCTCTGCATGAGTCGCCATAACCGCCAAAATAAAGCAGAAAGAAAGAAAGTCTTCAAAATTGTTGCGTATTGTCTATCGCCTTCTTCGTGCTACTGCTGGCATACAGTATCTCATCGAATCATTGTTTGGGCTGAATACTTGAACATTGTCGAGTAAGAATGTCGTGCAGCATGATCATAAGCAGTCAGACCTGCATGATCACGAAGAGTACGTTCACAGCCGGCATTCAATAAAGCTGCTGTTACATCAAGTGCACCAATAGCAGCTGCACGCATTAGAGCAGTTCGTCCAATATCATCTTGATCGTTGAGACTTTGTAATGCCAGGGGTAGTCGCAATAACATACGCACGACTTCAACTTTCCCTCCTCCTGCAGCGGCCATGAGAGGTGTTTGGCGATGTCTACCAGCTCGTTCATCATGATAATTTGCTGGACAGCCTTGTTTCAATAAGGCTATCACATGGAGCAGTTGACCTTGAGCACACATATCATGGATGTGTACCTTGTACGGATTGGCTTCTATAATGGCAGCAATCTGATCATGTCCTGCCTTTCTCGCAATCTCAATACCATTTTGCTGGTAGAGATCACGATGAGCACGATTAGCCTTAGCCTTTAATAACGTTAACACAATTTCTTCATGACCATGATGTGCAGCATGGAAGAGAGCAGTCCATCCATGTTCATCAGACAGATCCACTTCCAGATCAGGTGCTTTCAACAAGAGTTGGACAATATCCTGAGCATTACAAATAGCCGCCACAATCAATGGTGTCTCTCCCATAATGAAAGCACGACCACTAGTAGTAGTCTTAGCAGGGGTAGACGAGGTAGTGGTAGTGCGAGGAGGTGGAAAGCGAGGAGGTGTAGGACTTCTTCGCTGTTGATTCACCGAGACTTTCTGTTTGAACATGGCGACCACTGCTGCATAGTCCTTGACACGAATCAAGTCATGTATAAAGGTAGTGTGTGGATCATGTTTCAATATCGAGAGAATGACAGGACCATCAGCTAGAGGCAAGTTGAGTGCATTGCGATTCACTCCTTTGTTAACGTAGATCATACTAGCAGGTCCATTCCCACTACCATCTGCCAGTGCATAATGAATAGGTAGCATACCGTGTTTATCCTTCAGATAACGACTTGCACCAGATGCTAGCAGACGCAATAGAATGCTTTCATTCTTATTGAATGCTGCATAGTGTAATGCTGTGTGACCGATTTGATTGGTTATGTTGATATCTACACCATCCATAGACAGAATATACTTGACACATTGATACTGATTGAATGCAGTGGCCGCTAGCAATGGAGTGTAGAGATCATGTTCTAGTAAAGCCTTGGTACCTCTACTACTGCTACTACTACCCGCTGGGGGGGAGAGGTAGTGTTTACGAATAGCATTGATACTAACACCTTGTAATAAGAGAGCTCGCATCACTGTGATATCACCATGTTTAGCAGCGAGACAGATGCTCACTTTGTTAGGATCGTATTTGATCATATTTGCAGCTTCGACATGATTCTTCGCTAAGGCAACATCTAATGGTGTTTGGTAATTGTTATTCTTCACGTTTCGTTGGATTGCTGTTGTCCAAGGAGAGGATTGGTTGAGTAATAACGAGAGGATCTCAACATTGCCATTAAAACTAGCATAATGTAAGGCCGTCATGCCGTCATTAGTGATGGTGTTCACTTCTGTCACGATAGTTGTGTTGTTGTTGTTTGTACTAGAAGCAGCAGAAGCTCTGGCAGATGGGATCATTCGATGTCCTTTACTACTGTTACCACCAGCACTCAAAAGTTGATTATAGAGGAAGGATTGAACAGATAGAGATGACCTCTTGTTATGTTCATGAGGGAAGGTCTGGAAGAAATGATCAATCTTAGCCTGGTCGTCATGGAAAGACACATCAGAGAGATGGTAATAACAAGTAGCCTGGAGGATGATCTTGACCATGGCTGGACTTTGCTTGTATGTCGCAGCAATCAACGCTGTGAATCCAGTCTCAGGACAGCGAGTGTTGATGTCTACACCTTGTAACAGCAGTGCCTTGACAGCAGCAAAGTTTAACTTTCCTGCCAACTCATAAATAGGCATTGTACTCTCTCTGCCCGCCCCGCCAACTCCCACAGTAGAAATTGTCCAAGGATAGAGACTGTCACGATAAGGACAGAAAGGATCAAACTTGATCAAAGCCTTCATATCAACCACCACCTCTTTGACCTCATCGCTCAGCTTGTGTTCAGCAGGCGAAGGCTGTGGTGATGAAGAGGCAGAGGCAGATGTCTTCTTCTTGTTCTTCTGGTTGGTTGGGTAGAGGGTGGCATGGAGGTCGTTGTTTAGCTTGTCTCCACTCACACTTCCCTTATCAACACTGCTGGCAAGGACCAAAGAGGAAGAAGTTGTGACATCTTCATCACTGTGAGAGATCATACGACTGATTGTAGGTGACAAATAGCTGTTGTTATCACTTCTAATAGAGAGACTATCAATAGCATCAACTAGTGTAACAGCTGACTGCTTTGTTTGATCTGATAAGTAACGATTAGCACCATAGCGTAAGAGAATAGCAGCCATCTGATATAGACCACGTAGTTTCGTTAACAATCTAGTGTATTGCCCGTCTTTACATTTGATTTCCTCTCCTTCTACTTCCTTTTCCATGTCATGAAAGCAACAGAGATAGTGTAAGAAGAGACGGATACAAGAAATCAGCGGTGTTTCTCCATAGGCATTAGGCAAATTGATCAAATCGTTCAAACCTTCGCCGCCAAAGCCACCATTACCACTGCTTCCTTTGTTTTCACTCGTGGTGGTTATTACTGCACGAAACAGATAGACTGACAAGACCAACTTCATCATGTCTACACGACAATCCTTCAGACAAGCATGTAACACTGTCAGATGACTGTTCTCTTCACTACCGCCATCACTACCACTGCCGTTAGTCATACCCGACTGCTTGATATAGGAAGTGCGCTCTTGAAGTAGTAGACCAATGATCATCTTCTTATCTCCCTTGAGGATCGCCTCGCACAAAGAGACTCGACTGGGATCTGCTGATAATACGAAATGCATGAGTTCATCACTGACAGGCACAGGCGTGGGAGGGGTAGAAGTGGTTGGAGTGTGTGCACGCGATCGATTGGCCAGGAAGTCTAACACTGTTAGATGGTTATAGTCAGTTAGATATCGATTAGCTCCATGGTCTAACAGTGCAACAACAGCATGCAACTGACTGCTTTCCACGGCTACAAACAATGGCGTACAGCCTTCTACTGCACCACGAAAGAGATGTACCCGTTGATCCACTACCATCTCAGGTAGGGACAATAAATACAATAAGATAGGATAATGCTGATAGCGAATCGAAGCTGTGAGGGCATTGTCTTTATGGTCAGGTGACAATGCATTGACATCTGCACCTCTGCTGTGATAATGCCGTACATTTCCCAAATGACCATTTTTGCATTCTAGTAACAAAGATAGCGTATACTTGTACTTCATTAGCATCGTGTTATAAATGGCTATAGGCAGGTCAAAGTCTCTTGCTCTTGCCTGCCGTAGAAAGGCTAATGCAGAGGTCAACTGTGTTAGCACATAAGCCTCTTCGCCGCGTAATCGCATGGGATGGCGATAGTGCGTACATAACGAGAGAATGAGTTCAATGTTGTTAGGGTTGGCCTGGATTAGCATGTAGATGATTGCAGGCAGTAGATCATCTGCGCTGAGTGCTTGCTGGTGCTCACCATCGCCATTTCCCTCTGATCCGCCGTGTTCCAGACAGCCGTAGAGATTGGGTAGCACGGAGTGTTCTTCGACTTTAGGACAGTGAATGATAGCATCGAGAACCTCCTTGACTGTCAGTCCATCTTTACTATCCCCTCCTGCAGCTTCTGTTGGTGTTGGCTGGAGTCCATCAATATGATACCGACCACATCGACTACATTGTAACGGATGAAGTTGAAGATGCGGGCGATGAAGGTATCCATCAAGCACTGAAGTGACTAGACGCAAGATAGCCACGAACTTAGCCAAGATCTCTCCTGGACTACCCGCTTTGACAGCCCGATTACATGCTTTCATGATGAGATACCATTCTTCATGCATGAGAAGAATCTGAGAGAAGGACACCTTGCTCACCATCTCCTTCCAACTACTTCTAGAAGCACTACTAGGAGCAGGAGGATTCTCACTGCTGCTAGTGCGTCTCTTGTTGTTGTTATTGTTGTGTCCACTGCTTCCACTACCTCCACTGCCTGTAGTGCCTAGGCCAAGATGTTCCAGTGTGAGGAAGCGTAAGAACGCCAGCTTCATGTTGATGTCATGCTCTGGAGAGAGCTCTAGACGAATCGTGTGAATGTCTTGATGCTGACTGGCCCCTCCATTTCCAGAGGGATAAATGAGATTGAAGTGCTTGTCAATGTACACGACAGGCATCTCTCGTACCTCTTCCTCTACATCCACTTCACTGTCTTCAGGTAGCTGTCGATAGATTGGGTAGAGTGTTCTTGTGAAGACGTGTACTCGATCGAAGAGGTAGCGCTCAATATAATCCCGCAACAACTCCTCCTCTTCCTCTGTGAGGGCAACCACTAAGTCACTGCCACGTTTGTGTTGGGGATTAAACAGTTCCAACTTCATCATCTCTGCCTCGATGTATCTATACAGAGAAGTGATCGTTTGGTGAGGCAAACCCGTCTGATCCATCTTAGCACGATACCAGTCACACTGATGATAGTCTTCCACTAACTTGTCAACTTGTTTCCTCAGCTTACTTGCTGCAGAATGATTGTATTTGGAGAGGAACAAAGCATACGTCATTCGTTCTCCTTCCTCTTCAACTTGTGAGATGGAAGTGGGTAACATATCCTTGCTTGAGGTGGAAGTGAGGGGAAGGAGGTCTAGAACAATAGGACGCTTCTTCTGTCTCATCAATGCTAACTTGAAGTCTTTGGTCAGCTCTGTCAAGCGCACGCCGTTGACTCGAAGGACTTCATAATATCTGCCGTTAGCAGAACTAGGCAATGGTGGCAGGGAAGTGACCAGAGCCCAGCGAGCACTTGGGGATTTGCAATCATTTACAGGCAAAGGAGATGATGCCCCAGCTGTTGCTCCCTTCTCATGCGATGGGGCCTGGAGGAGGAGGAGGTAGCGGACTAGCCCGGCTGCCTCTTCGTTCAGTCCAGCGACTAGTTGATCGAAACCTTCCATTGGCCTTTCCGGACTTAATGATGAGGACGAGGTAGCTACCGTCCATCCAGCTTCGTTCTTACTGCCAATCTCTGCAGTAGCTGATGAGGAAGGAGTTGGTGGCGGAGGTGGGTAGGAAGGTGGTGGAGGAGGAGGCAAGGACACGTCAGGATCGATCTCATTCTCTGCTTCATCATCAACCTCACTCTTCTGAGTTGCACTAATCTTGACGTGATGCTTCTTCTGCAGAACAAAGTCACTCCAAGTGTTGCCATCCAACAGAACGAAATCGCTCACATCTTCGTCGAGGTAGAGTAAGTAGAGCGTTGGGTAATGAAGAAGCTCAGGGAAGTTGCCACGTAGACATCCTTCAAACTGCTTCAAAGGGGTAATAGCATCACTTGACAATAAAGCGAACTTGAGCAACTTCTTCAAGGAGTGACCGAAGAGTTCGCTGGACTCGACCACAATCTGATCCAGTCAAGTCATCGATTCATTGAGATGGACGAGTTAGGAAGAAGATAGAGAGACATAGGGAGAGAGAGTCTTACTTTGATAACTGAGCCGGGGGGATTCACTTCATTCGTCTCTTTGGTCTTCTGTGCTGGCATGGGCGGAGGCGGAGGCTTCCAGCCAGGCGGAGGATGTCTTGGCAGTGGAGGAGGAGAAGGGAGGGAAGTTGATGGTGTTGAGTTGGATACCTCCTCCTCTTTCTCTCTCTCTTCTAACTCTTCCGCCGCGTAGTTGCCATCACCTTCATTGGTGTCGACATACAATGGCGATGGGTCTTCTGTTGTGACTGGCTGACTCGGTTGCGCACTGTCTATTACCTATTAGACAACGCAACCCAACACAGTAGAACACAATCGCACACGCACACAACAAAGAGGTGAAGGAGGGGAGGAGGGACAATAACAGAGACGTCACTCAACTGACCTCTTCCTGATCCAAGAAGATGTTATGATTCTTATTGCTTTCAGGAGGCATCATCGAGGAGGAGGAGGAGGAGGAGGAGGTTAGCATAGTGAGATTATTCGAGACTTCACTGCCCCCTGCTTGCTGCTGCTGCTGTTGCATGTTGTTATCTCCCTCTGCTGAGACAGGAGCCATGCTCAGACCTGCACTATGCCCATAGCCTGCGTCATCATCTAGAGGGGCTAGAGAAGCAGACTGTGGTATGGAAGGCTCTTCAACGACTCCGACAGAGTCCATCACCTGCCCGGCAGCAGTCTTCTCCTCTTCTGCATTGTTCTCCGCTGTGGAGCCAAAGCTTGGCATCGCAATGACTCTGCCATCTGCTTCATTCACATGGAAATGGAAAGGAAGATCTGACCTAAATTGTAATAAAGTAAACGAAGACAGCTCGGCCATGGATCATGGGTATCTCGTATCGTGTGCTTTTCTTTCTCTTTGTCTCTATCTTCCCTTCTTAAGTTAACAAAATAACAGTGCTTGTTAAGTTAACACCCTTCTTAAGTTGAGAATCGAATGAAGTTGCAGTGTTAGTAATGTTACTGATGGATATTGTATTGCCGATGACATTCAAAACTATACTACAAACGCTAAATACACAACATGGTCGATTGTAGTAATTCACAATGAGATAATATACAAACTGCTTATAGCAAAATTACTTTTTAAAATAAAGAACGAAGAAACCTCTTCCATGAATCAGTTCCATTGACTTGAATTCAGCTTCTTGTTCCATCTTTTGCTTGAAGTGTACGTTTGCACGAAACATAATCTTTCAACCAAACACAAACTCCGCTCTCATCTTCTCTATCCTTCCCCAAACAAAACAATTTCCAAATGAAGGCCACACCACTTAATGCCACCCAGACAGAGAACCAGGCCAACACGAAATACAAGCCCACCCAAGCTCCTGCTTCGTCTCCTGGAGTGTCAAAGAGGTAACAGGCATAGAAAAACAGTAAGAGAACAAACAAAGGCTGAGTAGCTCGAGAAAAAGTGCGCCTCATTCTATGGCATTCACTGCCGATCTCCAATAATGCTTCCTTCACACCGTTTGCTTCCTCTTCCATCTGCTCTTGGCTCTTTGCTGCTAAAGCAGTCAGAGATGTTGTCTTTGGTGCTGCAGTGTTCTTCATTTCAATTCCTTCACCCATCTTCCCATCTTCCTTCATTTCGTACAAAGTTATGTTCTCGACTATTTCCATTCCATCTTCATCCGCCACACGATCACCACCACCAGCACCCTTCTTTCCCACATCTATCTCCTTCTCTTCCATTTTCGTCTTGTAGTTCATAAGAGACTTCTCAAGCACACGCAGCCACCCCACCTGAGTGAGATAGGTGTTCAACGCGATGCTGAAGGCTATCAAGATGGCCAAATAAGGCAAAACGGCTCCAAAGGTCAGCAAGCATCCCAACATCATTGTCACACGAACAACATAGTCGCCTGACGAGAAGTAGGAAGGAGAGATCGACAACGAGGAAGGTAATGCCGTCCTTTGTGTGCTAGTAGTTGGTGCACCAGAGCCGTCATCGCCATCTCTTTTTTCCGCTTCCATCCCCACTGTAGGAGATGCAGAAAACATGGGATTATGGGTACTCTTTCCCATTTCACCTAACTTCATCGACCTCGTGTCAACATCATCATCCCCTTTACCTTGTGCTACTTCTGAGCCTTCCGATCTTTGCTTCGCTTCCACAGTCTTCCACAGCAAGGGCAAGAACAATTCCAAGCCATACAATGACTTTCCCTTCTCATCTGTTGTCTCTCTTCCACTTCTTATCCACTCTCCATACAGTACCACACTCATGACGAAGACAGGATAGAAGATACCTATGAGTACATATTTGTATGCAAATACATAGGCATAGTCCACCAACAACGCTGAGCTGCATTGGTAGGTGTAGCTAAAGGGTGGAGCAAAATCGAACGAATGAGTGGCCAAATAAGTCGCTTGGCAACCCAAAGACAGCGAGTCTGTACATGCTTCAAAGTGATAAGAAGCTTTAATGGTTTTGGGAGAAGCGAAGACATAGTAGAAGCAATCCGAACTTGCAATCATCGTGGCCAGACAAGGAGCAACGATCGTATTGAACAGCATCAGACTGCTCATGAACCCCACATTCTCCTCATGCAAACCTCCCGCTTTCTCGTTTGTTTTGCGCTGCTGCTGCAAGGGCTGCAGCAAATGAACAATACCCAGCTGCACCAACATACTCCAATACACCTTGAAGAGAGACAAAGCCACGGACAACATCATCGCCTCTGATCTTTCAATTTGAAAATAAATGAAAACGTAGAATCCATTCACCACGAGCACTATGCTGATATTTACCACAGCAATACAAAACTTCACCAATAACACAGCTCGCCAATCAAGTGTATTTTTCAAGAAGCCGTCGGGCTCGCTCTTGCTGGTAGTCTCGTCAACGATCTCCCAGGTGGGTGTTGAACTAACCAACTCTTCATCTCCATTATCACAAACTCGAAGCGACGCAAGTCGCACATTTTCCTTGGGAAGTACTTGGACATTCTTGCCATCGTCAGCTTTTCGTGTAGGATAAGCTTGTGTTTCAAACAACCCTCCAGCACTCAAAGCGATCCCTATCAAGGCCATGAAAAACACTGTCAACACACAGCCTGCGCCAACTCCGCTCAAATATGCTGCTGATATTGTCCACGCATACTCATAGTCGTAAGAACCATAAAAGGCAGTCAGACTGCCATAGACAGGACCTCCAACACAGACCATGTAAATCATTAGCCAGAACACATATCGGCGAATATTATGAAGCAGTAGCCCAGCATCGTAAATGCTCTTTACAGCATATTCAAAATCAGCGTTTTTTAGTAGACAATCAATCAGTTTTGCTTCGCCATGCTCGTAATCATGTTCACCTGGATGATTTCTCTCCTCTCGTTTAACTCGAGAATTACTGCCTGGGGTGCATACCGGCAATGCTGAAACTAAACTTCCCAACCAGTTCCTAAAGCGATGGTCACTCTGTTGAGAGTCTATTCTCTTATCCTGGCTCACCTTGTAACTAGCATTACTGACCTCGTCACGATGCCATCTTACTAATTTCTTTCTCCATTGAGATATTTCACGCACCGCAAAAACAATTCCTGTGCAAAACTGACTTATCATGCAACTATGTTCTCTCTTCAACCGACCCTTTTCATCATCTTCGTGCGCCTCTTGGTTTTCATGCACACTCTCCTCAATGACGCCCAACTCCAAACCCTCCATACCCCCCTTCTCTGCCCTTTTCAGAGAAATTGTGGGATTCTCTCTACGATTTAGCAGACGCATTCTCTCCTTCGACATCAGATAAACTATTACTACTGTAGATATTAATGAGAACACGAGCCCTGCCCATGTCAATAACGCACTATTCAAGTTATCTGATCCACAGCCATACTGCAGGCGATAAGGATCAGCAGAAGGAACATCGCTGCTCAACCCTGTCTCTGGACAAGCAAACATGTTCCCTTCCAGCATGTTTAACTCTCCCTCCGCTCTCCCTATATCATAGTAGAAGCCAGGAATACGACCAGATAGGCGATTAATATTTAGATAGATGGAGGCGTTGGCAGAGAACCCTGAGGATGAGCCAGCACTGCTATCGCTATCGCTATTGCTATTGCTGGTGCTAGAACTGTTAGTCCATGCACTTGCATCTCCACTTTCACCTCCACTCTCCAACTGCAACTCACCTTTCAGTTTGTTATAGCTCACATCTAGATTTACCCACCTGCTTCCTCCTCGCAAAGGAGGTGGAAGGCTGCCTGTCAGCTGGTTGTGAGACAGAGAGAGATCGCTCAAGGAAGCTCCCAGCTCTTGCTCTTCCTCCACAGGAATACTGCCTTCCAATCCATTGCCTGACAAATGGAGAGTGCGGAGCTTGGGCATGCTAAAGAGGCACTTGGGGATGCTGCCATGGATGGCATGGTTGCCCAGGGTGTAGGAATGCACCTGAGGCAGCAAGGATGATAAAGTGGATCTGCGACAAGCTTTGGCTGTCGACAAACCATCCAAAGCCAGCACCTGCAATGAAGTCTGATTGCAGAAACTCTCAGGGATAGTCCCCGTAAAGCAGTTCTGGATAACAGAGAATGATTCGAGGACCTCTTTGCCGACAGGGATGGGATCTGGCAAAGGACCTGTGAGAAGATTGCTGCTGATATCAATGTTCTGCAAAGACGGATTGACACCCTTGACGAACAAATCCTTTATTGAACCTTCAAGCAAGTTGATTTGTGCGAAGAAATAGATCATGCTTTTGAGGGACATAATGTTTGGGACACTGCCGGAAATGAGGTTTTGCGCGACATCTATAGTCGCAGCACGGGACATAAAGGACAGAAATGATATATTGCCGAAGAAAGAGTTGACGCTTATATTCAACACTTGCAATTGATTGGCGCGATAAGGCATAAAAGAAAGTGAACCGGAGAAAAGATTGGATTCTAGCTGCAACATCGCCATTCTCTTCATTTGGGCGACAGCCACATTAAACTCCCCAGAGAAGGCATTGTAACCAACACTGAGATGATACAGACGTGTTAGCTCACTCAAACTCGTGGGAATAGGCCCGTAGAACATGTTCTTGTCCAGCAAAAGATAGAACATGGCAGTGGCGTTACCAATGTCATTGGCAATAGTTCCTGTGAGAAAGTTTGAACTGACCATGATCTCCTGCAATTTACTTAGATGATACAATTGTGCTGGCACAGTGCCTGTCAATAGATTATCGGTCAGATCCAAATAAATCAAGTTTGCGAGTTGACCGATATTCTCAGGAATCGAACCGGTCAAAAAGCAGTTCTGTAACTCGAGATAACTAAGAGGCACGATATCACCCAGTGAACCAGGTATGCTTCCTGTAAACGGATTTGTATCAAGCTGAAGTCTGATCAACTCCGTTAAAGTGGAGATGCTGGATGGTAGAGTGCCGCGGAGCTCATTGTCGTGCACAACCAGCTCTACCAGATTTGTCAAGTTTCCTACGCTGGAAGACAAGGTCCCAGTCAATTGATTTGTTCCTATATCTAGAGACAGGAGGTTTGACAGTGAGAAGATCTCTACAGGAATCGTTCCATTCAGAAGGTTTACAAATAAGTTCAGTGCTGTAAGATTCCTCGTATTGTTCCACTTCGAAGGCATTGGGCCGGTCAGATGGTTGCTATAAAGCGATAGCTCATTCAAAGCGTGATTGTTATAGGCCAACATGGGCGGGATAGTTCCACTAAGGGCATTATCAGAGAGATCAATTAAGGTCAACGACGATAAGTTCTGTATCTCGAGTGGAATTGTACCACTCAGATCACAATTCATCACTTCTAGCACGGTCAGGCTCTGTAGCTGATCAATACGTGAAGATAAAGGTCCATGGAAAATCATGTCGGCGATACTGATTGTGGACAGGTTGGTCAGTTCGTACAACTCAACAGGGAGTGTGCCCGACAACGCGCCACTTACCAGCTCAAGCATCTGGAGGCTTTTCAGGTTGCTGATCGATGAAGGTAGACTGCCTGTTAAAGAGGTGTAGGTAAAACTTAAGGTCCTAAGCTGAGTGAGGTTGCCCACACTCGGCGGAATGCTGCCAGAGAGGTCGTAGGATTCAGAGATTTTGAATAGACGCAGAGCAGAAAGATCTCCAATTTCCTCTGGTAGTGTACCATACATGTACAATTCTTCCAAGTCCAGTCTTGTGACATGGTTAGTACAGGTGGAGGAGTTGCAAAGAGTGGTACAGTTCACTCCTTGCCACTGTTGACCGCAAGGATCCGGATATGGCTGAGAGAAATTCCAAGGATTACCCGAGTAGTGCCAGTGAGCCCCATGAGTAGCGTTGTAGAGTGCATAGAGAGCATTAAATTCCACTTCTGGTAGTGCGCTGGTTGATTGGCTCATCGGTCACGACGATGGATTCATTTTGGGTGAGAAAGGCGACAAGGCCGTGTGTGGAATTGCCAAACTTCCATGGAAGTTGTTCGTATATTCGTCTGTTCGTGTTTTCGTAGATTGTTCTTTTGTTCTGTGGGGCAGGCAGTGCAGGAAGTGGTGCAAACAGAATTCCTTGCCTGGTCGCTCGATTTTGAGTAGCTCACCATCATCACATTCGCTTTCCTTTTTCTTCGAATCCCCCCTTGATTTTCAACATGTCCACAAAGAAAGTTCACTGCCATGAAGATTGCAAGTCTTCCTCTTCTTCTTGCTGCCATCGACACGTGCCTCCGTGCTCTCATGAAGATTGTACTGAGATGCAATGTGCTTCAGACCGTTCTCATCGTCATGAAGAGCAAACCCACCCTTCTGATTTCAACTTTGCGCATGGTCAATGCCCTGATGACCGTGTTATGAAATGGAAGGTTAGTGAAGTTGATGAAGACGAAGAATGCGATTGTTGTGATAGATCTCGCTCTGCTAAGAGTTCCCAAAGACAATTCGTGTGCGAGAATCCTTTATGCTCTAAGCCTTGCTGTGAGGGTAAAACCAATGCAGACGTTCAACAGAACAACCACCGTCATGTTGCGAATGAAGATGATGACTGCAAGTGCTGTGTAGGGAATGACCATGGTCACGATCATGGCCATGACCACGGTCACCACAAGAGTAATCGTGTCATGGATGACGATGACGATTGCGAGTGCTGTGGCGGAAACGATCATGATCATGGTCACGATCATGGCCATAGTCACGGTCACCACAAGAGTAATCGTGTCATGGATGACGATGACGATTGCGAGTGCTGTGGCGGAAACGATCATGATCATGGTCACGATCATGGCCATAGTCACGGTCACCACAAGAGTAATCGTGTCATGGATGACGATGACGATTGCGAGTGCTGTGGCGGAAACGATCATGATCATGGTCACGATCATGGCCATAGTCACGGTCACCACAAGAGTAATCGTGTCATGGATGACGATGACGATTGCGAGTGCTGTGGCGGAAACGATCATGATCATGGTCACGATCATGGCCATAGTCACGGTCACCACAAGAGTAATCGTGTCATGGATGACGATGACGATTGCGAGTGCTGTGGCGGAAACGATCATGATCATGGTCACGATCATGGCCATAGTCACGGTCACCACAAGAGTAATCGTGTCATGGACGATGATGACGATTGCGAGTGCTGTGGAGGAAGCGATCATGGTCACGATCATGGCCATAGTCACGGTCATGGTCACCACAAGAGTTATCGTGCTTTGGATGACGATGATGACTGTGAGTGCTGCGGCGGGAACGATCACGACCACGACCACGATCACAGTAATGGTCACGGTCATGACCATGGTCATGCTATCACCGACTACAGCCCTCTGGTCTTAGCTGCTTCTTTACCTGATATTGAAAATCAACAGCAGCATGGAGATTTCGAAGGGCGTCTTCCAGCGGCTTGCTGTAATGCGTGCGACCCTTCTAGTCCTATCCTACATGCTGTCAAGGTCACTCGTATGCGTGTTGCAAATATGTGTTGTGCTGGTGAAGAAAGGTTGATTCGCGCGACTCTTGAAAATGTTACAGGGATTGAAAATGTTGCGGTGAATCTTGTGGGAAGATATATTCTTGTTAAGCATTGCCCTGTTGATTGTTGTGCGCCTGCAGACCGAATTATGGACATGCTGAATGATCTTCATCTCGGCGTTAGTATCCAGGACATTATGGATAGCGGAAACGATGAAGATGGAGAAACTCTGGACCTCATGCAACTGTTGCATGTGACCACTGTCGGCGTTTTGTTTTTGATTGGCTTGGGGTTTTACCTTTCAATGTCCAGCAATTTACATGAGATTTCCAACTGGATCTTTGTGTCATCAATCGGAATAGGCATCCTTCCTATTCTTCGCGCGGCTTGCATCTCCCTCTTTATCCGCTATTCCCTCGACATCAACTTGCTTATGACAATTGCGATTGCCGGGGCAGTTGCAAGTTCCGAGTACTTCGATGGGTCTTTGGTTGTAACACTCTTTTTGTTGGCTGAATGTATCGAGAACATCGTCGTGTTGAAAGTGCGCCATGCTGTAACTCTCTCTTCTAACGGGGTTCTTCCAAAGGAAGCCTTTTTAGCATCCGGTAAGACTATACCCATCGAAGATATCAAGATTGGGGATGTGTTGGCTGTTCGAGCTGGAGAGATGATTGTTTGTGATGGTGTTGTGACGAAAGGGGAGGGTGTTGTCGACGAAAGCCCAATTACTGGTGAAGCTGCTCCAGTTCAAAAGAAATTAAAGAGCAACGTTTACAGTGGCACTGTCGTCCAAAATGGCTATATGGAGATTCTGATCGAGAAGAATCCCAACGAAAGCACCATGGCTCGCCTCAATCAAGCTGTTGCTGAAGTGCAAGCCGATCGAGGGGAGTACGCCAAGATGATAGACTCCTTTGCTCAATATTGGACACCCCTTGTTTTGTTGGCTACATGCTTACTGATCGTGGTTGGCGGTGGAGTCTCAGGAGAATGGATGCGTTACACTAATCGAGGATTGGTGCTTTTGGTTTTAGCCTGTCCTTGCGCAATCGTCATCTCCGCTCCAATTCCAGCGATTTGCGCTATAGCCAATGCTGCGAAAAATGGTGTACTGATTCGAGGAAGCACAATTATTGAGCGTATGAGCACTGTTGATACCATAGCTGTGGATAAGACTGGTACTTTGACAAAGGCCTTATTCAAAGTCTGTGACAAGTTTGTCTTCAGTCGCGATACCGGATACAATCCGATGGAGATAGCTGCTTCTCTGGAGCAAAAGAGCACCCATCCTCTGGCCAATGCGATTGTTTCAGAGCATTGTGGTTGTTTAGCCGACATGCTTGAAAATGATGTAACCTTTCCTGCAGTGCGCAAGGTTAAAGTGCTGGATGGCGTTGGTATTGAAGGCTGGGTTGAGGTCGACAATGATTGGAAATATGTTTGCATTGGAAATGAGCGCATTTTTCAGAAGAATGGTGGGAAAGTGAGACTTACGCAAGAAGAAGAGAAGATGCTTACCACTTTCATGGACAGAAATGTCAATAAAGTGGTCTTGCTCATGGCCGTCGACGACGAGCTTGTCTTGGGCCTTTCACTTGCTGATGAGCTTCGTCCCGAGGCTATTGAGTTCGTCTCTACCATCAACAATTCCATGTCCATGCAAGTAGCAATGCTCACTGGCGACCACGAGCAGGTAGCTCAAGACATTTGTTCTCAAGTTGGAATCACATCGGACAAATGTTGGTCTCGATTGCTTCCTGATGGGAAGCTCGAATGGATTGAGCAGCAACAAAAGCAAAACCATAAACGTGTGCTGATGATTGGTGATGGTATCAACGATTCAATTGCCTTAGCTGCAGCTACTATTGGCGTTGCAATGGGAGCCGAAGGTACCGCCATGGCCGTCGCAGCAGCAGATGTGGTGTTGATGAACGATAATCTTATGCTACTTCCACCTGCCCTCAAATTGTGTCGTTTAGCGAAGCAAACAATCATTGAGAATTTCTCTTTTGCCATCGCTGTCAAAATTGCCGCTATAGTTCTCGCTATTCTTGGTAAGAGCTTCCTCCATTAGAGTGCTTGAGTTGTTTACCTAACCTTACATTATGTAATAGGCATGCTGGAGTTTTGGGAGGCTGTATTGGTGGACATTGGATCTCTGCTTGTGGTGGTGATCAATGGTACCAAAGTAATGCGTCAGCAACAAGGCAACTTCTGGAAGAAACAAGTATGAAACATGTATGTGCCATAAGCAACTGGCTAAAGCATAACTTTTTATGTTCATTCATAGTAATTGATTCACGTTCACACAATGCAGATTTTGCATTCAACGCACATGAAAACCCACAAATATGGAGTTATTACTACACTTTCTTACTGGACGTGATGCGAAGGGTCGCCACTTGGCTTTACTCGTTACTTCTTTGGACATGCAACATCTGACCCTTTCCTTGCTTTTGTGCCTTGCTGTGCTGGTGATGACTTCAGCTAGCTACTATGAGGGACGTTCCTCTGTGAAGAAGGTGAATCAGAAGCAATCGAGCCGATTCCCTTCGTGGAGCCGCATCTTGACCCTTCGCGCAGGTTCTCAAGGAGTGATTGAAGTGGAAAATCTAAGCGAGTTCAATGATGTTTTAGCTTCTACCGATAGCGATAAGTTAGTAGTTGTTGACTTTAGTGCCTCCTGGTGCATGCCTTGCAAGATGATCGCCCCCACCTATCACGCCATGGCCAGTGGCGGAGACTATTCCAATGTTGTCTTCCTTAAGGTCATTTCCCCCCATTTTAATCTATCCTGTCTAGTCCACTAATAAAGATGGTTTTCATGGAGTAGGTGGATGTAGACGTCGCGGGGGATGTGGCCGAAAAGTACCAAGTCGCTGCCATGCCAACCTTTCTTTTCCTAAAGAACGGTCAAATTGTTGATCGTTTTGCTGGAGCAAGTGTTGAAAAGCTTTCTGAAACCATCCGTAAGCATACTTAATATAGCACTTCCATGGGAAGTGTGACGTCATTTCTATGCTTGAAGAACTTCTCGTTATGTTTCGTGTGGCCCGAACAATTGGTGCTGTTCAAAGCGGAATAACTTCATACAACACTCTTACAAGAGCATAAAACATTGCTTTACAATCTGAAAGGTTCTTTAATAACATCGCTTTTAAAGAAAGGATGGTGATGGCAATCCCCACAATCGCAAACTCCAACGAGGAAGTCGAACATGTTGTTTCAGCCAGAGCACGATCTTCCCCGTCAGACTTCCCAATAGTCGAGCAAATACGGAAAGAGTGAAGGAGAAGACTGACAAATAAAGAATGGCAGCCAAACGATGATGCCGTGGGGTCAAAGGGAGGCGATCTGGGGCAATATCTGCTTTCGAAATGGCTTCTGCTATCGTCAATGGACCTTCACCCGCCATTTTCGTGAGAAGTAAGGTAGTTCGCGAAAGCTTTTCGTCTACTACCCCAGCAATGCACAGATCAGCGACGTCAGCCACTGAGACACTCATACGAACAGATTTCTTCGATGCCACGCGATTCTTCTCATAGGACTGCAAATGCAGATGTTGACGAGGGGGAGGAGCGCTAGAAGGTTGACTTGAGATATCCAACTCATCAACGGTAGTTTGATTACTCTGCATCAACTGTACCAGCGGAGGTTCGTCAACGATCTCAGGAGGTCGAATAACCGTGTAGTCTACACCTGATTGTCGTATCGCCAGCTCACCCTGCTCATGCCATCTCACAGCTCCTGAGAGGACGATATTGAACAACGCGACAAAGGGGTTGAAGGCACTGCGTCCCACCAGCGCGCCTGTGACTCGCACTAGTTTGGGCACTCGCTGTAGTTCCATGGCAGCTAAGATTTTCTTCATCCCCAAGAAATACAGACTGTACGGATGGTTGGGATCATTCTTCGGGTGTCTGAACAGATCAGTTAATCGTGAGAAACGAATGGGTTTGGGTCCGTGCACAGCGATGATAGCATCACATCCTCCACATGCTTTGAGGATGTCTTGTGTGTTCGAAACATCCCCTTGATGTAAGATGGCACCAGCTAGGTTAGGATTGCATCTGGCTTTCAAGATGTCTCTCACAAGAACATTCGTCTCTATGCCACGTTGGACTAGTTTGGAGACGATGCGTGTACCTACTCGACCAGTCCCACCAATGACCAAGACCTTCTTCATCTCCGTGAATGCGAAGTAGGAGAGGAATAAGAGGACAAACAATGATCGCAGAATCATTGGTTCAGCTGGCTTTCATATAGTTCATATAGTTTCTATTGAAGATAAAGCCACCCACCCCAACAGCCACGCCCACTCCCCATTTTGAATATTTGGGTATCTGGCTGTTATTAGGTTGCGCGTGATGACAATCTGCCTGCTGCAAGAAGACGATGCCAAACAAAGAAATGGAAAAAGTTCTTGCAATATTCGTCTTCCTAGCATCAATCTTAATATCTTGCGGCTTTCTCATTTCTCATGGAAGAAGAAATAGTCTGAAGTATTCAGGATCGCTGTCCCTGCCAGCCACTGTACAGCCTTCTGCAGCAATCAACGAGGAACAGGCGGTGAGGGCGATGCTCGGGAATTCCAACCTGGCCGTATCCTTTTCAGGATTTGGTGATATCGATGCAACATGTGTGATATCTTTGTCCAAGCGGGGCGAAGTGGATTTCTCTGATGGCCTGGCCGCACTGCAGAAGGGAATGTGGAAGATCTACAAAGCCAAGCCCACGGACGAACTGTGGACTGTTGAAGCTGTCCACTTCGTTCGACCCGAATATATGCTATTTTTTGATATCTGGGAGAACTTTTTGGTCTGGCAAGGCAAGTTGGATGTCTCGAAGTTGAAAGTGATCGACGGCAAAGTGCTCAATAAGAAGAAGCGCTTGGGACTATTCCCATACGTTGATACTATTGCAACTTTCTCTGCAGATATCTATACTGCTGGTCAAGAGCCACCACGTGCTGTTCTTCCATCGGCTTCGTCACTGGTTTTCGAGGTGAGACATGCAATTTTGATTAACAACAACAGAGAGTTGATTGGGTTGAAAACTGCCATTGCTTTTCACAGCCTCCTGAAGGATTTGAAGATCCAGGAGACATGGTGAAGTTTCCCCATATTTTCGCTCCTGATTTCGTCGAGTGGTGGTTCGCAGTGGAGGTGAGTCATTGCTAGCACCTGATGATGATTTTGTTTCTTCATGGGAATGTAATATTCTGATAGGATGCTACTGCTCGAGGACAACCTGCACCTCCTCGACCCAAATCTGTCTTTCTTCCTCGTCCTGGTGCAACACCTGAGAACCCATGGGGTACCTCTCCTGAACCTGAGGACAGACCCCTCAAGGGAAAAAGTAGAAAGTCCACTTCGGCTAACAAGAAAGGATTTGAGTAGTCGGATTCTCGCACTATTGTTAATAGATAATTTCTTTGTGATTTTCAGTTTTAATACTTACCTGGACGTAGCCGCCAATTGCAATAACACATTATTTTCGTTTCCCCGCAATACATTTTTAAAGGTGCCTCAGACGACGCCATTCGCACGTGAAGCCCCCAAGTGTGAGAATAAGACTAGTACCCAATATGCAATAGTAAATATCTCTACCACGTCTTATTAGCAAATCATCATATTATTTGTTACCACCACACACACACCTCTTGTTGAAGCGAGGATGCGGGGTGGCGACCACAAACAGCTCACCGATGAGGTTAACTTCCCACCCTGCTCTCTCTCAGCAGCAGAGAGTGTGTGCGTGTCGTGTCCGACCGCCTGCTCTGAGTGGAGTTGCTCTGTCACGCCCAGCGAGGCCCCACAGCCAGTGCTGGGCCACAATCAATTGCTCCTGGCAATTATCTGCTTAACTACAATCCACACCTTCTTGTAGGAGTAAAGTACTGCTTTCTTTCAAGCATCCCCTCCACTTTCGAATCAAATTTGAACCCTCTGACTTCCTTTTGCAAAGGTCGAAGTACGAAGGGTTTTATTTTGATTGAATTGAAATTTCGAAGATTGCCCATTTGATACCAATCCTCTCCACAAAAATATTCTCCTCCAATATTTTTATAGGCTACTCGCATATAAAATTATTGCTTTATTGTCCCCCGCCTGGTGAAGCTATATGATAGTTATAGATACCAGTTGTTGAATTAGGAATACCCATACCTCATTGCCTCCCCTAAGAGAAAGAAATGGAGCTTATTAATATTGCTGGTACCACCCCTGTTAACGATCCTGCCTATCGTTATAAGATGCCTAAGATCATTGGCAAGGTGGAAGGCCGTGGTAATGGAATCAAGACAGTCCTCGTCAATGTCAAGGATGTCGCGTTGGCCTTAAAACGCGAAGCTCCTGAAGTAACCAAATTCTTTGGTTGCGAATTGGGTGCCCAAACTACCTATGCTGCTGATACGGATCGTGCTATTGTAAATGGTGCTCACCGTGATTCTGACCTTCAACACTTGTTGTCGAAGTATATCGAGCACTTTGTTCTCTGTCGCTCTTGTCGCCTTCCCGAGACCCACTACAAGTTTAAGGAAGGTGTTGTTTCTCAGAAGTGCCTGGCATGTGGTCACAAAGAGTCTGTGGATATGACCAATAAACTCACCACTTTTATCCTTGCTCAATATAAGAAGAACAAGGATTTGGCGAAAGCGGAGAAAAAGAAGGAAGAGAAGAAAGCTAAGAAAGCGGCTAAAGATGCCGGCGAGAAGATTGAAAAGGAGGAGAATGGTGAACGCGAGCACAAAGAGCATAAGGATAAGGAGAAGAAAGAGAAGAAGAGCAAAAAGAAGACTGTTGCTGTGGAGGAAAGTGAAGATCCCGGCAAGAATGTTTTCGGAATCGCTCCTCCTGTTGAAGAGGAAGAGGAGGACGAAGATGTATCTGATAGCAAGGCTGCAGGTGAGCATCTTGAGGCGATCATTATGTGGCTTTTATGGAGAAGCTGTAGATGTTGATGACTATGATGTTCCTTCTTTGAGTATGTATCTGGGGCGCATTTGTTCTGGAAACGAACCTCTCTAGAAGCATGCGTTCAGTCCAGTCGTGTAGACTTGGGCTCTAACTCAATGATTCGAAAGAGCACTTTCTAAATGGTTCTGTGCTGTCTGAGTCATCTTTCTTACTTACTAATCCTGCCTTATTGAGTATCGGTGTTGGATTATATGTTATATGAGTCCCATTTTTCTTTATTTCGTTATCTAATTGATGTATCTTTTAGAGGACGGAATGCTTCGTTTCAAGCACTTTTTGGAAACCAACCCTTCTGCTACTATCCAACAGCAGCTGGATGAGCTTCGCAACATTCAAACAATGGCTTCTTTGCGTCCTTCTGATCGCGTCATTATCTATCTTGGTGCTGTGTTTGGCGAAGATGCTGTTGGCAAGAATCAAGTGGAGGCAAACCGCGAGGTATTGGCTGCTTTGGCTCCTTCTGAGATCCAGCAAAGACACCTCATCGCTGGCTTCGAGTGGTTTTGTGGAACCCGCTTTTCCTCTCTCACCAAGATTTTTGCCAAAGTTCTCTTGCAACTTTATGAGGCTGAGCTGGTTGAAGAAGACACGTTCTTCGCTTGGGCTGGTGACACCACTCGCAATGAATTCTCTGCTGAAGAGTCTATGATGACTTACGAAACACTTGAGAGTTTGCGCACTCAGGCTACTCCTTTCATTAAATGGCTTCAAGAGGCGGAAGAAGAAGGCGAGGAGGAAGAAGATGGCGAGGAGGAAGATGATGAGGAAGAGGAGGGCTCTGATGCTTAAATAACCACCACCACCATTTTCGATGTGCTGCTAATGCACTCTTTTACGAAACCTGCCATGTTGAATCGTTGCCTGGTGGATTCAAATGTGTAATTTGCTAACCGAGGCCTTTATCCATGAGATTAACAAATCTGAAATCAATTCCAATTCTCACCCACTGCTGTGCGCACTCTCCGACAAACTCTGTCTCTCAATAGTAAAAACTCTGAAATTCGAAGATTTTTCTCAGAGTTGCACCCTTCTCACGAAAAATGAGACTTCTGCTTCCAGACTTGCCTACGAGTCATAATTAAATGAACAGATAGACATAGCGACGAGAGCAAGACTAATCGAATAAAATGTCTGACTCTTCTCTAATGCTTCGAAAATATCAAGAGCTCATCATCGAGCAAGCTAAAGAAACAAACACAATCGCTTTCCTACCCACCGGCACAGGCAAAACTTTGATCGCCTGTTATTTGGTAGGACACCGTGTGAGAAAAATTCGCCTCTTACGTGAAGATGACAGATGGAAGCGAGTGATAGTCTTCATCGCTCCAACCAAGGCTTTGTTGGGCCAGCAGTTGCGATACATCAAAGAGCACTGCCCCGAGGCCGTCAAGGCCATAGAGATCCACGGAGAATCCTTCCACGAGGGGAGAAGGGTCGAGTTTTGGAATGAAAGAAATTGGAAGCTTCATTTTGAACGATATGAGGTCTTGGGAATGACTCCTGAAGTTTTTCGCTTCCTGCTCGAACGAAATATCATCCCCGCCATGGCAGTTGATACTGTCATAATCGACGAGTGCCATCACGCCTCCAAAAATCATCCCATGGCATTGATGTGCGACCTCATTCATAGTCGTGGGCTGCAGCCTTTGATTCTGGGCATGACTGCCTCACCCACTCACTCGAAGAAAGGAAAGATCAGGAACGATTTCTCACAGCTGGAGAACCGCCTTAAGGCACAATTTTTTGTTCCTTCTTCGCAGATTGTACAAAGTCTAAGTGAACACCGAAGACACCCAGTGCTCTCAGTAGCTGAGCATGAAGAGAGCGAATACGCGAGTTTGAAGGCTTTGTCTTCCTGTCTGCGCGACTGTATCTCATTAGACAAGCTTCATTACGCTAGCAAGAAGTTGAACATTCTAGATGGTGATCTCTACAGTCCCATTTGCCGTATATATGGAGTGCAATCTAATCCTACGTTCCGCCGTATCGCCCGATTATCTTCCTTGGAGAGTATTGTCAGTCAAACGGCGGAAGTGGCAGGATCCGCGGGCTACTATTGCGGATTGCTCGCCTTATTGGAAGCGTTAGGAGAAACTTGCTCGTTTAGAGGCACACACGTTGCTCCATATATATTGTATGCGACCGTCGTGATAGATGAGCGACAATCAGATTTTATTTCCGAGGTTGACAGTAAAGTATTTCAAGATTTCTTCATCTCTCTCACTATCGCAGCAAAAGACAATCCTAGTTTGTTACTTCTTTGGCATGATCAGTTACGCTGCTTTCTGGAAGTTTTTGCCTCTTTGGTAATCGAAATTGTGCGTCGAGTAATTGAAAAGGATCGTCGCCTTCTTTCTTGCATCGAGGAGTTCCGAGTAAAGCTCACAGCAGATGACCTTATGAAAGTAGTGCTTGCGAAGATAATGGACGAGTCTGAGCTGTCCTTGTGTTCTTGTGATAAGGTGAGCTCTCTAAAGACACGGTTTATGTGCTTGACATATCTAATTCGTGCCTTGAAAGTAGTTTGGAGATTTCTCACATCGTCTCCCTGAAGCCACGGCTCCATTTATGCAGTCGCTTTTGACACTGCTTGGATCTCTGCACAAAAATGTCTCCCTTCGCCCTCTGGCAGTCCATTTAGGCTCGACATCTTCCACTCTTCTTCGACGAGCTGTTGGAAACCATCTGCTGTCATCCAAAATGCTGCGATTGCTCCAAGTGCTATACAATTTCATTGGATCAGTCGATGAACCCGATATGTCTTATCTCCATGTTGAGGACACAGGCACGAATAACCAGTCGTCATCGAGCTCGACGAAAAGTGATGGATCTGTTGCTGATAACTCGGCCATTGTCTTTTGCAGTATGCGTCTCCTGGTGAAAGTCTTACAAAAAGTGGTCAAAAAAATCAGTGAAATCTGGCGGGATGTTCACGGAGAAGATTTTCCCATAAATGCTGTCAACATGACTGGGGCAGACACGCCCAAGAACCAGAACTATGCGCTTGACAGCCTCAAATCGGGGAGAGCGAATGTTCTCTTTGCAACAGAAGTTGTTGAAGAAGGGGTTGATGTCAAGTCTTGCAATCTAATCGTAAACTACGACTCTCCAAAGACGGTGAAATCATTCATTCAACGTAGAGGTCGAGCTAGAGCTGAGGCGGCGCATTTCATTTGCTTCATATCTAAACCCTACAAGAACCAAAAAGAACACGAAGATTTGATCAAATTTATTCAACAAGAGCGCGAAGCTGAACGCGCTTTACATGACTGGTTCATCTTGTCATCTGACTACTTGTTGGGTGGAAGTGCTGGCTCTGATTGCTATAAAGTGCCCACCACGAAAGCATCTGTAGATTCACATTCTGCTATCCGCCTTGTGCATGACTATTGCCACTCCTTAGAGGAAAATGCGATGAGTGTTCAGTCAACAGTCTATAATTATGAACGAAATGATCCCTTATTCAAGTGCACGCTAATGTGGCCTCAGAAAGCACGTCTTCCCCCAATCACCAGCGAGTATAGATCGCAGAAAATGGCAGCCAAAGGGCATGCTGCGATTTTAGCTGTGAGAGAGTTGCACCGTTTGGGCAAACTGGATGATCATTTGCGAATCCCAATGCCCATTCGGTTGCCCAACAATGCTAATAATATGGTTGACAGGGAAAGTCGTTTATCATCACCGTCCGGAGTACCAGATGTAATCAACGTGCAGATAAAATGTGTTCCCGACTGCCTTTTGGCTTCCCCTTCTCGCGATGGCAAACACTTTACCTTGTATTTATATTCATTTCATGTGAACGCTGCAGAGAATCTGTCTTGGAAGATACGCAAACAGATCGAAGCTGTGGAGAGCGTGGGGTTCGCCTTCTGCCGACCTCTTTCCTCGAAAATGATGAAGCAAGCTCCTAGGATGTTCTTTCAAAACCTGAACGATGACATAAAAGCATGCTTGACCATCCGGGAATACGGATCGTATAAGCGTGAACTGACTAAGAGAGAGCTCACGGCGATGATGCATTTCCATCAATGCCTCTTCTGCCTTCAGATCGATGAGATGAAGAGTCCCGACAGTCTCGACAGCTTTATGAGCTATTCTACGGTCAATTCCATAGACTACTCCGCTCTAGATATGACGAAATGGGCGGAAAGTAGTGGTGGGGCTTGGTTTGTCGCTTTTCCTCTGCCTGATGACTCATCGAAAAGCTTTGAGAAGCATCTGATATCTGCTGCGCAAGAAGCGCATTTCCTCATTTACAACCTTTGTGTTTTAGCAAGAAATAACGAGCAGCAGATGAAGACAAGAAACTTCTTTCCTGTCACACCTTGTTCGGTGAGAGATTTGGACAAAAGGGATGATTTGTTGGTCTCTTCAACAGGTCGCAATCTGTTGTTTTGCGGCAAGGAGCACAACCAAAACTATTCTGAACTGAGTCGACTGAACGATCGAATTCCAAATTCAAACGTTACTTATCGTGAACATTTCGCCAAGCGCAACACGGAATTCTTATCGCTGATCGATCGCATGGGTGAAGATCCCAATTATCGCTTGGCGAAGAGTTTCCCAGTCACCAGCATACTCACTTTACACGATTTGCTGAAAGCCAGTCATGCTAAAGAGAAGTCTGAAATAAACGATGTTGTCCTGGAGGGATGCCAGTTGTTGGGGAATGCCAAATGGTATTATGTTTCTCTGATATTGCCCGGACTAGCCCACCGTATTAAGAGTCTTCAACTGGCTGAAGAAGCACTCGACTGGGCCACAGCAAAGGTTTCGAATAAGTTCGACTTCGAGGATATAGCCTTGATGCTTGAAGCGATCACTCCAAAGTTGGCATTGGAGCATCTAAACAGTGAGAAGTTGGAGTTTTACGGAGATTCCGTGCTGAAATACTTGTCCTCTGTTACTATGTTTTGTCAATCGAGTTCCGGTGATCAAGAATCACTAACAAACGAACGAATCGCTATTATTAATAACACGTTCTTGACGAGTCGCTGTCAAGAGGAAGGTTTATGTAAATATCTGCGGGGCTCGCCTTTATCACGAGGACTGGAAGAAGTACTGGCACCACCCCCTGGCTGTAACGTTACCATCCCCTCGTTACGTAATACCAATGTACAAGGGAGTTTCCCAACATCCCCGGTGAAGTCTCGTCGTGGTCCTTATGAAGATGTGTGTGTGGGAACGAAGACTTTGGCAGATCTCTTTGAAGCCGTGCTAGGCATGGTCTATCTCACCACAGGCCAATCTGATGAAGCAACTTCCATCTTCTTGACAAAGCTTGGCGTGTTAAACAGCTCCCTTGAAGCTTCAAAAGCGAGTTTTGAGCAAAATATCCTCAATGCACACACGGCACAACTAACCAACCGTCTTTCTCGAGGAGAATGCGCAGAGCTTAAAAACATGTTCAGTCACGAGTTTCGTTCTCCACAGCTTCTTGTTGAGGCTCTGATACATAAATCAGTTCAAGGTGATGCGAATTATGAGCGACTGGAATTTCTTGGCGATGCTGTCTTGGATATGATTGTCGTGCAGCATTTATTCTCTCACTCTGAGATGAAGGAAGGTCAGATGACTCAAGAGAAGTCCAAGAGAACCAATAACAGTCGTCTCGCTAAAGTAGCCTTGAAAATGGGCTTGGAGAGGTTCATCTTTCATGACAACTTGACCTTGCACGCCAAACTACTGGATGCCAAAGAATGGAGTCTTTCTGATGGCAACGATGATGATCATGAAGACGATTCCAATGGCGCAGCCGTGAAGGTGTTCGCGGATGTGCTCGAGGCTGTTATTGGAGCAATCTACTTGGATTGCGGATTTGATCTGAGCTATATGTACAAGATAGTGGAGAGTTTGGGCCTGCTTGAGTGTTGAATGCCTAGAGGCCTCTAATGCACACCTTCACATGGGCTGGCCCGATATATTTGAGCCTGAAGGAGATGATTATGGCCAACATTTTGACAACTTCCCTCGCAATCTTTGTCTGTTGAAAGTTAAACTAGACATGTCTATCGCATCGATCGTCATTTAGCCAAGGAGATTTATCTCCAATTTAGACTTACTCTAATGCTAAAGTAAACAAGACGAAACTCACATTCTCACCATATTTGAGTTTCTTTCTGTCTTCTTAAAGACGTTCGATAGGCAACGGATGGACATCGCACGCATGACAATACATGTCAGAGCATACGTTTATGTGCTCTCCTCTACCGCCCAACATTCCGAGTCTGCTTTAGTTAAATACTCTTACCACAGTCCTCCATTTTGTAACCTCCCCTTCAATCTGATAGCTATTATTGTATTGCGTGGTGAAAGGTGGAAGGTTCTGGAACAATGACTGTTAACTTAAGAGGATAGCCGATTGGGAGTGGTCATCAGCAGAACCAAATCAAATGAGATGAGGTCAATCAGTTAATCTGCTTGGCAATGAAGTCATGATTAGCAAACACATGTTCTCCTCGAACTGCATGATGAAGATGGCTTCCCTTTAATTCCAAACAAAAGCGAAGTGATCGCTCTGAGCTGCCCAAACCAAAGCAGGTGAGTGAGTTGTTTCTACCGTATGTGAATGAATGAGACGATGGGGAGGTTTGGGAAGAGTAGTATTGATGACTATGATGTTCCTTCTTTGAGTATGTATCTGGGGCGCATTTGTTCTGGAAACGAACCTCTCTAGAAGCATGCGTTCAGTCCAGTCGTGTAGACTTGGGCTCTAACTCAATGATTCGAAAGAGCACTTTCTAAATGGTTCTGTGCTGTCTGAGTCATCTTTCTTTCTTCCTTATCCTGCCTCTCTTGACATTCTAAACCAACTGCGTGCATGACCTCCACCAATACTAACAAGTCTTCTGCTATTGTAGGGTCCCCCACCCCCCTAGAGTGTGCTATGCCTCTTAATCAATATGGAAGGTATTATAAGAGTAGCTACTTGGTAATTGGATGCCTGTAAGACAATAAGTTTTTCCCGAATTGAGCTTGTTCATATTGCCTGTTTGAACCGCATAAAAGAGAGAAGGATAGTGAACAAACAGATCATTCTGTATATTACTCATCCACACAGCAGACTACTACAGTACAGTACAGTACTACCTATAGAAACGAGGAACTCGCACCCAAGGAAACAATGTCGCAAAGAAAATCTGCAGAAGCGGTCGATTAAGATCGAGACATTGTTCTTCTTCTTCCCTTCGACTGGCCGTTAGCTGCTGAAGCGTTTGCGCAGACCGAGCCATGGATGTGATACGATGAGCTTCTAATTGGCGATCGAGATGAGGAAACCGAACTCCCCCTGCTAAGACCTGTGGATCTGCTAGCTGATCATCTACTGGCTGGACTCCTTCTGGGAAGCGAGGGACTTGATCCATGAATTCCTCCCGATCGACTATTCCATACTTGGCTAGTCCAAGATTAGCTGACAGTTTGTGATAGAATCTCTCTTGATCTTTGAGGCACTGTGAAAACGATTCAGATGAGAGTTGTGACACTTCTTGCAGGACGGCACTGGATGCATTAGCAAGGAATTGCAATACTTCTGGCCGACTACTCCATAGCGCACTTTGACGAAGCAGAAATACATCACAAACAACGTGCAAATAGCTTCCATGAGGGACACGTTGCCTGGCTTGATAGAAGAATCGATTTCCTTGCAAACCTCGTAACATGGGCGAATTGGGTAAGACTTCTTGGAAGAGCGCCATCAATACGAAAGGCCATTTTCGAATCGCTGCTTGTAGAAGAAGCGATGCCTTGGTCTTGGCTGCTTGCTTGGAGGACGCAATCTGCCTGGCTTTGGCCCTATCTTCGCTGTGCTCCATCTCATCAGCATCCAGCCACAACGAAAGAGCCAAAGAGAACCACCAGTTGGGCAAATGCTCCACAGAGTAGTATAAGAAGTCATCATCGCCTAGTCACAAGATACATGCAGGTGTGCACATGTTAGCTGGGGCTGCGGACAAGAGACAGTGGATTGTTGTTTACCTGAAGCAGTTGAAGACGGAGAGATATCAATGATATAGCAGTTCTTCCAATGTCCATCGCTATCAACTACTCCTTCTATCTTCTCCTCATCACTTGCAGCAACTGAAAACCCACAAACAGATTGAACTGCTTCGTATCGACCAGCTGCAAGGAGCAGATAATCAAATTGTAACAACACGGTATGGACCTCATCCATTGGATTCAATGCCAAGAGCAATGACGCCAGGTTGCTCGCCAATACCATATGTCTTTGCATTGCACATAGAAACATATATCGAAAGAGAGCCTGGAAGAAAGTTTTGTTCTCTTGCAAAGAAGGATCAAGACGACATTTCCCGCTGTCCGGCTTGAATGCCTCCATACCTGCACACTCGAAGACATACAAACACCGACGAACCAAATCTGTCGCACGATCTATTCTACCCATCTTAAAGAAGATGGTGCTTAAGGTGAGAAGGCCTTGAGTGTGATAAGGATAGTTGGCGAGGAACATCACCAACAGATTGGCATCTCCAGTCTGCTGGATCATCTCGTATCGATCCTGAAGGATGGAATAGTCATCCGACCAAGAGAAGGAGAACAACAGTTGGTCAGTATCTTCTGCCACTTTAGTCATGCTAATGCCTCCAGCGATGAAAGCAGGTGGTTTTGGCCAATCTGCCTTGGGGGTGGAAAAGAGAAACTCCCTGCCCAGAGTTCTCTTGCCTTTGCTTTTGTTTCGGAGAGTGCGTTTTGCTGGGTGTCCTCTGCCCACGTCAAGATCGTCTCCAATAAATCGATTGCGCAGTGCGAGGTCGAGGTCGAGGCATCGACTGTCAACTTGGAAGAATTCCTCTGCCCTCATCAATGAACACGAGGAACTCTGACCCTGTAGAATACCCGAGGCATCGGCAGCGGCGCGATTGGATCGGATGATGGAGTCTAGAAGTTCTTCGTCTGAGTCAATCTTCTCCACCTCTGCCAGCTCCTCGCTGAGAGAAGCACCTGCTGCATCATCTCCTGCACTTGGTAACACAGGGAGATCTGCCAATATCACTTCCTTCACGGATGCGTCTTCATCATCTTCTTCTTCCTCTTCTTCTTCGTCACTACTGCTGCTATCTGTGAAGACAAATCGCGGCGCAGAGCGAGCAGGTGGTAAGTCGTCCTCGTCAACTTCTTCTTCTCCTGACTCTTCAACGTCCCCTGCAGCACACACTTCTTCATTCTCTCCCTTCCCTTCTACCTCATCTTGAGTCTTTCCATGCAAGTCATTAATACGCTTTCGTTGTCTGGTTGACATACTTTCCCACTTCTCTTCTACTACCAGCAATTATTTACCAAAACACTTCTCAATTGTGAAATACCTTAACAAACCAAAGTCATTTTTCGGCAGTTACAAACCCACACCAGCCAAAAGATCCAAATCCTCGTCAAATCCTTAAAATGAGAGCAATAAGTCCAGAAAGATGACTTTGCCCGGTCCCAACCGCCTGTTGCCTGTTGGTCTGTTGCGGCGGGTCTCTCTGTGTCTCTCAGTGCTCTGTGCTGCTGTCTCTCTCTGTGCTGTCTGTCTGTTGCTTTGGATGAATAGCCAAGACAAGATTTGTCGAAAAGAATTGAATCACGTCGTGCTTCCTATCCTCTGTTTTTACTCTCTAGACTACCCTGTTTCTTCCTTTTCTTCCTTGTCATCTCTCAAAGAAGCGAGTGAAGAATTGGGATCCATATCTTATTATTGAAGTTTGTTAATTGTTGTTTTTCGTGTTGTTCTGATATTGTGAAGAAATTTCTTTGGCTTTTGCTACTTGTGCCACGACCAATCTGTTTTCTCATTAGCTATGGAGATTAGAGGAAGTACACGAGAATCTATTAAAGTAATCGTGCGCATTCGACCCCCATTTTATAACCCTGCATTGGACGAGCTGGTGGAAAATGGAGACGTTGTGGAAGAACCAACCAAGCCCTCGACGGTCGCTGTTGATGACCAAGTAGTCAAGCTGGTTCCTGTTCGAGTAGATCGTCTTCGCTGGGGCTTGTCGAGAATGTTGGACACCTATGGTAATTCCAATGAGAAGATCGAGAAGGTTTTCAAGTTTGATCGTGTCTTCGGAGAAACCTCAACGCAACCTGAGATCTTCGCCTGCGTAGAACACCTAATACCAGCCGTGATTGAAGGCTTTACGAGTACTGTTATCTCATATGGACCCACTTTTGGAGGAAAGTCCCACACCATGGTGGGCACGGAGAATGAGCCGGGCGTCATTCCACGTGCGGTAGAGCTGATCTTTAAGCTTCTGGAGGAGAAGAAAGCCAATGAGGGAATTGATGTAATGCACAGCGAGGTGGAAGTGAGTTATGTTGAGCTGCACAATAATACCTTTCGCAACCTGTTAAAGATTGAACCCGTGCCAGTTACGCCATTAGCCGTCTCAACGAAGACACCCGTCTTCACTATCCCGGAGACGCCTGAGGTAGAAGAAACAAATATCAATCCTGTTCTTGGACGCGATCCGGATCGCATTGACATTCTCGAGTCACCCACATTTGGTGTGTTTCTGTATGGAGGCGGTTTGCGCTTTCCAGTTCGATCCGCTGAAGATACATTCAACGTCCTTCGTCGCGGCGAAGGGCAAAGGTTGAGCCGTGCCACTACGTCACCTGATGGATCTACGAGGTAATTTTTATCTTTCAAAGATTTATTTTCGCAATAACTTCATATGTTTGTGTTGAGTAGAAGCCACGCCATTATAACCATCTTCGTAGAAACGAGAATTCCTCGTATGCGTAATAGTTCATTTGAGCTCGATGACGATGATACAGTCGTTCCTTTTTCTCACCATCTCATTCTTGGCAAGCTCCATTTGGTGGATCTTGCTGGCGGGGAGCGTGTTGATGTCTCTAAACCCAAAGGAGAAGATCTGCTGAAAGCTCAGTTTATCAACAAATCCCTTCTAGCTCTAGGTGAAGTTATTCAATCCTTAGCTTCTAGGACATCTATTGCCAAAAGAACTCGCCTCAGCATGAGTGGCGCGGACAGTGGGATGAGCACTCCACAATCTCCGTCAACACCGCTTGTCTCTCCCTCTGCTCGATCTATGAACGAATTACATGTACCATATCTAAACAACAAGCTCACTCATTTCCTGAAGGATTCCCTTGGAGGAGTGGCTCGCACAGTGCTCATTGCTTGTGTGGGTCCTGAAGGAGAGAACTACAGTGTCAACTTGCACTGCATCCAATATGCTCTCAAAGCATCCAAGATCGTCAATTTGACGACAAACGTCTGTGTTAACATTCCTTCCTCTTTGGAATATGATCCCAGCTCTGAGATCTCTCTGATCAAGTAAGTTCTACCATTGTCTTGGATTGTTTTTCATTCATTGATTTTCTGTTCCTGTTGCCTAGTCAAATAAAGACAAAGATGTTCGAACCAGCGAAGTCTCCGACCAAGAAACCTCGTCGCTCTATGCCAGCTACTCCCACTCCCAAGAAGACGGTCTCCTCGTACTCCTTTGTTGTCCACTCTTTAGCTGCTGAAAATCTTCCCTACATCTGCATTCCATTCAACCCTTGGATCCAAGCGGAAGTTGGTAGCACTATTCATCGCACGACCCGACAGCATTACGTTGCGAACTTTGTTCGCTTTTCCGAGGAAATGAACTTTGAAGTGCATGGGTCAGATTTAGAGAATGGGATTGAAATGGATGTGCGAATATTTGCGAAGCGACCCTTTCGGCGTCGCCAAGAGCTGGGCAGAGCTCGTGTACAGATTAAACTTTCATTTCCTAATCTCGAGGAGCGAACAAGCATTGAATGTCCTTTCTATCAACTTTCTCCTTCAGATGAAGTTTTCCATGCTGGCAAGCTTTTGGTCGATGCCACCTTGCGCCAAAGTTTGCAATCAAAGGCCTCCTTCTTCGATTTCAAAGTGATTCATAGTCCAAAGAAAGCATATATTTTGCCCCCAAAACCTAGTCAGTTGAAGGACGAGCCTGTTGATTTGAAAAAGCGTGTCATTTTGAGCTTGAAGAAAGTGACCACGCCTGATATTACCGTGGCGACTGAAGCGGACGATGCGAAACAAACACCCTACTCCTTCTCCTTGGAGGCCAAGTTTGGTGCAGATACTATCAAATCAGCTTTTATCAGTGGCAAGCTGCGTAATCGTACAAATAATCGCAATAAGGATATAGTTGGTAACCTATGCTTCGAAAATCCTGACGTGGATTTTGAAATGAGTCGAGAGGCAATGCAGTTTGAAGAGCTTCATCTTTTGATCTATGCCAAACAGGCTGATCAAGGCAGTGCCAGAGCTATTGGCAGGGCAATCTTTCCTCTCAGTATTATTGGTAACAAACCCGACGATGAAAGCACTGTAGAAATGTGCTCTCCCATCAAAGATGTCTCTGGAAGCGTGACAGGCAAGATGTTTATCTATGTTCAGTTGGCACCGAGCGGCCGCAATCGCCGACTTGCTGCCGTAGAGGCGCTTAAGATTAGCGAGCACACTTGCCTTCCAGATGACTTGGAATATGGATGGGTCAAGATCAATAATGTGGAGGGGGTATCATTAAACTCTCTCAAACTGTTGGGAAGAAGCGTTCGCTATGCTCACCTTAATGGAACGCCCATGTTCAGTGCTCTCACCGCTCAAGATCTGTTGCTGGTTATGGAGTATGGGCAGAAATGGACTTCGCATTCTCCTGTCCTCACTGATTTAGAAGATGCTTGCACCTGGGATGAGCTGGATTTTCGATTCTTGGTTAGCCGCGAAGACTTTCTTCACGATTCTGTGCGCATCTCTGTCTTTAACCGAAAGTTGAAAGGCAAGGAAGGCCTTCTGGGTTCTGCTGTCTTGGCTTTACAACAATTTGTGATGGACCCATCGCTCAGTATCGCTCATATCCCTGTCAAGTTGCGTAGTGCAAAGAACAAGGTGAATGGAACTCTATACATCAATGGTATTGTCGTCAAAGATGGTGGAGGAGAATGGATTCCGGGTACTGTTGAGACTGTGCATAATGATGGAAGTTATGATATTCGCTATGACGATGGCGAATTAGAAAAATGCATCGGTAAAGACTTTTTGCGTGCTATTCCACCTGGCGAAGCTGCAGCTATCAAGGCGGTTGATGCTGTCAAAACTCCGAAGAAAGTGCATCGTTATAGCGTGGGAGCGAAAGTGGAAGTGAGATTGGGCCATCAAGATATTTGGCTTCCCGCTACTGTCGATGCAGTTCGCAGCGATGGAAGCTATGATGTTAGCTCTACCTTTGACCTTCCTAGTAAAAATGTCGACGAGGCAGACATTCGTCTTGCTGGCAGCAAACCTCGATCCAGCAATTCTCTGATGCGACAGGGCAGCTCCAAGGGCGTTCGCTTCCTCTATGGTCCTGGTGACAAAGTCGAAGGCAATTTCAATGCCAAAGGAAAGTGGTACAAGGCCAAAGTTTGGAAATCATATGTCCAGAATGACCGACCTGTGTATGACTTGGATTATGCGTCAGGTGTGAGGGAGGTAGCTGTGGGAGATGATCGGATTCGCCTTTATGATGAAGTTGTTGTTGCTTCTTCTTCATTTATGGTCACTCCACAAAAGTCTATTTTTGACATTGAACCAGAGGAGGAACCATTGACTATATTAGAAGAAGATGAGGAGGAGGAAGACGTGCAGGTTCTTACGAACGTCGATGACTTGAATTTTGACAACCTGGATTTCAGTGTGGTTCCTTCTCAGCACTCGCCCAAAGCCCATTATCAGAAGAGCACTCGAAGCAGTCGAGCAATGTCTCATCGCTCGTTGAGTTTATCTTCCAATTCTCTTCACAGTCTTCAGGACAGTCCAAATAACTCCTCACCAAGCCTAAGTCGTCATCGCCTCTCGGGGGGCTCCATGCACAGTTTCAGCAGCAAGCGCTCTTTGCGTCGCTTGTCGTCTGACCGATCTCTTTTTAGCGTTAGTACAACTCCCGGGAAGACTACTACCATGCGTCTACAAGAGAAGGCAAGCCTTTTGGTTGGAGATTCTGTCGAGGTTAGTCTCCGACCTAATGGTTATCATTATGTCCCCGCCCAAGTCTTGGAAGCCGAGCCTCTTGCCAACACGTACAAGCTCCGTCTTCTAGATACGGAAGAAGTTGTTGAAAATATTCCTCGCGAGCAAATCCGACTCTCATTGGAGGATCTGGAAGATATGGATAGACAGTATCCCTTCGCTGTGGGTGATAAAATTCAAGCAGATTTTAGAGGAACTGGTGAGTGGGTTAGTGGTGTTATTAAAAAGGATCGTGGTTATGGTATCTATGACATCGACTACGTTGATGGTAGATTGGAAACCAAAGTCAATGCTGATAGCATACGTGCCATTCAAATATGTGGAGAGGTTGAGTTGAAATATAGAGAAGGAGATAAAGTGGAGGTGCGCAGCGAGGATCTTGGCTACTGGTATACCGCTGTGATTCACAAGGCACGCAATGATCGTACCTATGACATTGTGTATAGTGACGGCCAGAAAGATATCTACGTGCCAGAACGCTTTATTCGTCCGGGTCGCAATGACAGTGGAAATATTCCGTCGATCAAGCCGGCATTCATTGCTGGTGATCGCGTTTACGTTAAGTCTAGTTCCAAAGCGTTTGGTGTGGAGATCAGACTTTTCTCTGAGTCCATTCGCAAATCCGACGAAGAAATGAAAGCTTTGTTTGTCCTATTGAGAAGTGTGGAAGAGGAAGATGCCCATTTGGAAGTGAAGCGAAGCGTCGCCTTCAAGGAAACCGCAGTGCTCCTGGAGCTTCTCGACCACATCATGGATTATGAGAAGTTGAATCCCGATGTGACTAAAGATGATCAAGAGTTATTAACTTCTCGCAAACAGTTGGCGACCATGTGCGAGAAACTCAAAGCTGATCGCGACGTGATTGCTGGGGATTTGCCTTTAATTGCAAACCTTGTAAAAGAGGTTCGAGCGGAAGAAGTAAAGATTAGTTCCTTGGTTCGTCAGCGGTTGAGCAAGCATTTTAATTTCTTGAATCACCGCACTGGAATGGAAGATGAGGAGATGCATGCACTTACTGTGGCTATCGGCACTCTCAAAATTGAGCTGGAAGCCATCGAGAATGCGAAAGACAAAGCCAAGAAGTGCGTGTCAGCTCAGGGTACCTGCAGACATGTTTGCTATGAGCATACTCAAGCAGTGCTAAAGGTTCAGAAGATTGGCCAGGACCTGTTCAATCGCTTTGCCACTGCTGTGGCATCTCATCCTGGTCCAACTGCTCGAAAGCCACAAACAAAGTCTCACAAATTGCACAGGACCCGAAATGCAAACACTCTCTTAGGGAGATTTGATTCAAATCGCAGCTTGCTGGATGATGCGATTCCATTGGTTGACTTCAGTGATATTTATTTCGGAGAGGCAGAAGAACAAGTATACAATCACAATGCCCAGCGAACATCTACTGACACAACTGATTACTTCTGCGATCTTCCTCGTATTGATACAATGCTGATCAACATATCTTCGGATGAAGAAGATAATGATGAGGAAGAAGAAGAGTCTCAACATGATGCTCCACAAGTCGACCCACGTCGTACTACAGGAATGGGCGCTGTATTGCTTGCATTCAAAGACTTGCGAAGCGGAAGTACCGATCTTGGCTCGGACAATGGTATTTCTCCAAGACGTGGCGGTGCTAACAAGAAAGCCTGGTTTGCAAATGTGCCGAATTTGCCGACAGACACCGCTACGCGCGATAATTTGACACCACGACGTGTCAGCAATTCACATAAAAGCAAACCTTTGACACCATTGCACGAAGATGCCGGCAGCTTCAACCGTGACGACGCATCTCCTGCACAAAGTAATATGATATCTACACCATTCCCAGCAGAACGAGAAGGCAGTTTGACGTTGAAATACTCATATAACCCCAGCAATGGAAAAGAGCTGATCCAAACTATGCCCCATCTGCCCGCCCCTTCGGTTCCTGTTGAGGACAAAGCTGAACATCGATGGAAAGAAGCAAAGAAGTTAGTAGATGAAAAGAGAATTCGTGCTCTTGTTGCTGAACAAGCTTTCCAGAAAGCTAAAGAACATCTTGACTTGATCGAGAAGCAATACCACATCATTGAAACAGATTGTAAGAACATTTTTCAAATCGATGAAGTGAAGCTAGTGAATGACAGCAAATTGGGTGAAGAGAACCGCTTCATAGACAAGCAACTTGAGCACTTCTTGGACCTTGTCAAGCGACCTCGAGAAGAGAATCGTGTGTCTTACAATGCGGCTCAAGGTTATTTGAGCTCAGCGAATCAATTCTATATATCAGGAGTGGACTTTAGTAAACCCTTGGAAGAACGCCTGCACATGTTTGAAAATTGTAAACAAGCCTATGCGCACCACTGGGGCTGTCTGGAAGAGGCCAAAGGGCCTTTGGAACAGGAGAATGCTCTCTTGAATGATATACTCCATTTGTTCAAGCAAAAGCGAGATGCTCTTCGCCATATTCACAGGTTATCAAAGATCTTTGCACTGTATAAAGAAGAGAGAAAGGAGTTGTTGGAGAAAGAGAGAGATGTAATTTCCATCTATCAAGACATTCTTGCCTCTAAGAAAGAGTTAGCAACCTGGAAAGAGAAGGTTGATGATGAAGCAGCAACGTGGGAATGGTACAACAGAAAGCTGTCCGTGGCTTCTAAGCGTCCTGCTCGTAGATCTACATTGATGAACATCTCTTCCAGTAATCTTTCCCCACACCCGACTGAGCAGAGTTCCGATTCATTTGATCGTCCTGTGCGTCGTGCTTCTTCTGCTGGTATTTTGAATCGTGGTGGCGGTTCAAGTACTTCACCTGCTGCTTTTTCTCCCAATCGACACAGTATGCAAGTGGTTTCTCCTTCTACTGTCTCAGACCATCTCTCTCTTCCATCCCCGTTGGATGGAGACACAATGCCAGTCATCGTCAATCCCCTTGCCAAACGACCCTCAGCGCAACCCACCCCATTGGTGGATGACGACTCAAACTCAAGTTTGGGCGGAAGGAAACCAAGCTTCAACAATCTGACTATCAATACTTCTCTTGAGCGTCCATCTTCTCGTATCCAAGCAGAAAGGAAGTCTATCCTCGCATTACAAGAGAAGCTTGCCTTAGGCAGCGCTTACTACGAGATCACTCGTATGCGCTCGTTGGAAGAGGGTAAAATCGCTGACAATCTTGATGATTATGACAAAGCGGTGACGAATCTGATTGAGGATGATTACAAAGTCGTCAAGTTCGAGAAGCGTCTGTACGGTTCAGCTTTTTATTACAGCACTCTGAGTATTTCTGGACCATCCTCTGCTGGACAAAGCCAGTACAACATGAACCCAATGTCGCAGTTTAGCTCCAGCACTTACAACCTCCTGAGCAATTTAAATAAAGTCCTTTCTGGAAGCACCAGCAACCATGATATCTATCGTGCAAAGACCAACAACGCTTCTCCAGACAATAATGAAAGTTATCACAATGACAACATCAAACTCCTCTTTTTAAATCAAGACAAGTTGAATTTCATGGTGATACAAGATACGGAAAACCTCTTGTATCTCAAAGATCAGATTGAACGATGCGTAGAAATCCGCAGCAAACTTCTTCAAACTTTGGAGATTACAAAAGAGAGCATCCACTCAGCCATCGAGTGCTATCAAAGTGAATACCAAATCTTGGTTGCATCGATTGCTAATCTTGTCACCGATCACGATAGCTTAGAAATGGTCAAGAAAATCGTGAATGCTCATCGTCTTCATCATGATAATCAAGCCAAAGTGCGAACCTTATTACGCGATTTGTTGATGAACAATCAAGAAATTGTTGAGTTGGAGCAATCCAATCGTGTGAAAGAAGAAGCGATTGCTGCTAGCCGTAAAGTTTGTGAGGAAATGATCGAGTCAATCACTCAAATGGGGAATGGACAAGCACGCATTTCTCAAAATACAGCCATTCAAAACATCAATGGAATCCTTTTGCAATGCGAAGAACTGAAGGTGTTAATCGGAAACTATCAGAAGCATGCCAGCCAGTGTGACGACTCCTTGTCAGGCTTGGACGAGAAATTGCGCAACTTGGCTATCAGCCGCCTCCAAAAAGACTTCTGCACCAATTGGGAGGATGAATATGAGAGTTCCAATGGTGTGAACATGAGTAATAGTTGCCATAATATGAGCAGCGTCTTGGTGTCGAATACAGCGGCCAATGCAGGTCTTCCTAACAACGGCGCCAGCTCCAATAATCTCAATGCCCAAGTTTCAGGAGGTGCTGGTTTAGTTCATAACGCCAGCAATCCCAACCTGTTGTCTGGCGGCAATGCAGCTCAAATGAATGCCCTCAATTCGAATAGTTACGATAAATATTGTGAAGTGAACAAGCTTTACGAGGAGGAAATCGACTTGCTGTCAAAGGGTATTCTATTCACAAAGCAGCGCTTGGATTTCCTCTCTCTGATCAATCGCAGTCTTTCCGACGAACAGCTCTTGCTTCATCAGATTCATGTTCAAAAGGAATACTTACTCTTTCATATCGCTTATAATCATGGCAAGGAAGTGGAAGACCAATGCTTGGCATTGATTGACAGTTTGCAGACTTCTGTTCATGATCTCAACCAAAATTATACAAACAATGAAAGCGAATGGAATAGTTTGAACCAACGTGTGGAGAAGTTGAAAGTGTTAATGAAAACAAGGTATAAGTATCTTCTCAACAAGCAAACTATCAATGATTACAATGAGTGGCAAAACTTGGTCGATACGGACTTCGATGAAGTACAAAAGGGTTTACAGGCTTTGAAGCACGCGTTGGAAGAGGAGAAACCTTTTGATGTCACATCTGAACAAAGCAGCTACAACCGAACCAAGGAACGCCATCATAACGACGTTCTTGCCGCCTTGCGTGCTTATGAGGAGTTTGAAAGCGATGCGGTCCCATCTGGATTATCTCAGCAACAACTCATCGCGACGACAAGCCAAGGCACTGCTCCTGCAGCTGGTTCTGGTGCACCCAATACTTTGCAGCGATCGGCTGGCTCCTTCTCACTAAAGAATGCCTCGACCAGGGTTGATAGCTATGAGAAAGACTATCTCTACACAGTCGCATCTCTTGTCCATGGCACGAAAGAAGCTGAGCAACAACTGAAGGAGTTGCAAGAGATCTTAGACGGTTTGAAGCTCAAAGAAACGGCCCTTAATCCCTTGTTGGATACTCATCGAGCAATTCAGGGACTCTTTAATCATCTTTATCATCTTATTGACGAATGGAATCATTTCATCGACGGCGAGAGGACGAAGAAGCAATATCATACTCTGTTAGGTCGATCTGTCGTGGGCAACTTCCCCTCAACCAATAAAGCTCGACAAGAGAAAGAGGAAGAAGCGCGTCATCGTCACGAAGAAGTCTGGGCTCGTCTTGGAGGATATGAGGGAATTCAATCTCTCCTGGACTCGCGCTCAGTTGTGGTTGGAGGCGATGTTGAGGAATTCCATCTCAACGCTCCAGTCGCCATGGGCTATCAAGTCGTAGCCATTTCATCCGAAGGACTTTTGGACAGCAGAGACGTCCTCACAATCGAAAGCAACACCAATTTGAAGGAATACATTCACCTAGCACGAGATGTCTCCTCGAACAGCCCTCACTGCATCATGAAGTATCGCGGCAATTTGAAGACTCTCCCTCGACCTGGTTCTCTTCGCACTATGACTCGTACCAAAACTGTCAAAGATCTCAATGCCATGTCAGGCGCTAGCAGCAACAAGCTTGTTCCCGCTTTAGTTGCGAATATCGAGCGTAAAACCACATCAAAGAACTTCCTTGCCAATTTGCTTGGAGAGCAAACTTTGTGGAAAGCGCTGAACGTTAAGGAACCTCCAGCGAGTAAGATCGACCCTGCGCTCTTATTGTCCACCACCTTTGCCAGTGACATCAAGTACTTTGAAGAATACCTTAGCCAGAGTAATGCTCGTCTGCGCGAGTTGGAAGTCCGTTCAGAGGAACTCAATCGAATCCTTCAAGCACACCAAAAGCTCCGGCGCCAACTATCGCCTGACCAAGAGCGCAAAGACAAAGAAGAGCTGCAAGCTTTGCGTGAAAAGGTTCTTTTATCGGAGGATGAGATCAGCGACATGCTTGCTGTTTTCGATCGTCTTTCCGCAGGCCTTCATGAAGATCAAGCCAAAGAGTGAACCATCTGTTTTTAGAATTAGTAAAGTTCTTTGATATGTATGGTGCATTCCGCCAGCTGTTCTATGTCTGTTTTGTACGTTGCCCACCTTTGGGTCTCAATTACTATTGTTATTGATGTGGTGATAGCTTCATGCTTGTATGCTAGCTTGGTGACTTCTGCTCATGTTGTTTGGTAGAGTAAGAATTGAAGATGAGTGAATAAATGTAACTTAATCAAATGTGCAATGCTATCACTCCAGCTTTTCAACAAGCTACTGTATACCACTAGATCGTGTATTCAAGTGGGTGTTATATATTACTAGACGGGTCTACACCGGTTGCTATACAGTATCCAATATATATTACATGCCTTGTCCAAAGTATAGTTTTACTGTGGACAAGGTGGGGACATCTTCTTAAGTTAACACTGTTTGTTGTTCCCAAACCAAATCATAAATTAAGCCAAAAGAAGATATTGGACACGAAATCTCTTCTCATGCTTGGTTTCTTTCATTCACTTATCACTTATTTCTTTCTCTTCATATTATCTTTATCTCCCTTTTCTCTAGCAGGTCAGAGCAATAACAACTGTGATAATCTTCATCCTACGAATGGAGGGCTGCAGGTCACTGTTTACACCTTCACTGACCTGCAGTGCGCATTCACTGCGAGCATCCCTACCATCTATGTAGCCTCGTCTATTGTCTTTATCAACGAGATCTCTCTCACTTCCACGAACACGTCCTTCCATGTTGTGGGTGTGTCAGACAATATCACCTTGTCAGTGGGCAGCACCAATCGATTGTTTTCCTTGTCCTACACTGAGATTGCTTTTACCTCACTTATCTTCGACGGAGAGCGCTCTAGTGCACAGCTGACGGGTGGACTCTTCTATGCTAGCAACGCCAACCTCAGCTTATATGACGCTGTGCTGCAGAATGCGTTCGGCAAAATGGGCGCTGCAGTCTATGCGCAGAATTGTTTGATCAACATTACTAGCACCACCGTGTCTAATAATGTTGCTAGTGATAGTGCTATTTTAGCTGCTGTAAGTAGTCAGTTGACTGTGAGACAGAGTCGCTGGGTTGACAATGTTGCCAATACAGGGGCAGGTGGGATACTCTTGGAAGCATCCACAGCGTCTATTGACCACACGCTATTCAAGAACAATACTGTTTCGATAAGTGGAGGAGGACTCTCGATTAATCGGAATTCCCAGGCTAGTTTGTCGGATTGCTCCTTCACTTCAAACAGTGCATTGCTAGGTGGGGGAATCTACGTGAGCGAATCTAGCAAGCTCTCTCTGTCCAGTACTCTTTTTCAATCGAACCAAGCAATTGACAATGGTGGGGCTATCTATGGGATTGGCGGGGCAATACTCACCGCAACAGATGTGGAGGTGAATAACTGCACAGCTGCCATGGGAGGCGGGGTCTATCTGAGCTACCTCTCCACACTAACCGCTACCAACCTCACTGCCAAGCAAAACACGGCGCTGTACTCAGGTAAGATTTGAAGAGTGAAATGCGTTGGCACACAATTTTTGCGGTTAAATCGTTAACGTCCACGTATGGTACTATAGGCGCTATCTTCAGTCTGTATAATCAAGCTACTTTGAACATATATAACTCATCGTTTACGTCGAATCAAGCTGATCAAGGTGGTGTCATGAGTGTTGAGTATTATTCCACGGTTTCGTTTGTCTCCTCCACATTCACGGGCAATAGCGCGTGGACCTACGGAGGAACTGGATATGTGGTGGCCCAGTCGACGATCAACTGTTACGATTGCCAATTCTATGATAACGTTGCAATTCAAAGTGGAGGAGCCATCTATCTCCAAGGCTCAACTGGTAACTTTGACAAAACCTTTTGGCAGAAGAATGTCGCTAACTCGGGAGGCGGAGTACAGCTTGTGTCAGCATCTCTTCTACTGTCTTCATCCACTTTTCAAGAGAATGGAGAATTCTCCATAACACAATTAGGTGGTGGGATTTATGCCACCTCGTCTCAAATACAGACTTCCTCTACGCTTATGACAGGCAATGCAGCGAAAAGTGGAGGCAATGTTGTGTTATTGAGTGCGTCCACTTTGAATAGTCATGGCGATGAGATGTCCTCTTGTATTGGAAGTGTAGGAGGATGTATTTATGCGTTAGGCAATAGTACACTGTCTTTTGATTCCTTGACATTCCATGACAATTATTACAACCCCGTCACATCGAATAGTTCCGCACAGGTTTACATCGATGGTGGCAGATTGACACTATCCAATAGCATTATCGAACAAAACAGTGTCACAGAGACAGCTATCTTTGCGCTCTATTCGACTACTACAATGATTGAGAATTGTCGCATTCGTAATAACATCGCCTACACTTCCGCAGCGAAAGGAGGTGTATTCTATTTAGCAAGCAGCAGCACTACTTCTGGTACAGCACAGGCAACGGTTCGAAACAACTCCTTTTACGCAAACGTAGCTAACAATGCTGATGGTGGCTGTCTCTACGGCAATGCTTATCCTGGTGTGATTTCAATCATAAACAACTCCTTTGTAGGCAATAATGCATCTTTTGGAGGTGCGATTGCATCAGTATCGGTGGTTGTTAATATCGAAAGCTCTTCGTTTATCAACAATCATGCAGTCTATGGAGGAGGAGCAATCTTTTGGACTGTTGTCAATAGCGTGGAAGTGGTTTCTGTTGATCTGGCGACTTGCAAAAACGAAAGTAACACTGCGGGATATGGGTCCTTCTATGCGACCACCTTAATTCGACTGTCTGCGTCATTTCCAACGAGCTATCAAGTTTCGGGGAATAGCCTTTCTTCGCCTATTTTCATCTACCTCATCGATTATTACGGGCAGATAGTCACCACACCAGCCTTAGGCCAATCTGTACGTCCCAATATCTACGCATCTATATACAATAACTCAGGGTTGATTGAAGGCAGTACTATTGTTACGGCGACGAATGGCGTTGCATCGTTCAGAGAGATTATCATCACGGGCATACCAGGTCATACCACCTATCTGCAGTTCAATGCACCGCTGTCCAGCATCAGCGCTGTGGTAGTGGGTATCCATTTTCGTAGTTGTGTAGGTGGTGAGATCACACAGTACTCGATGTCTAGCAGCCAATGGTCCAGCTGCTATGAGTGTACCCTTGGTACGTACTCGTTCAACCCCAGCGACACTGAGTGCCATGTTTGTCCTGACCATGCAAGCTGTCCGGGTGGAGCAATCATTGATGTCGATTCCGACTACTGGCGATACGACGAAAACAGTGACACTATCTATCAATGTCGAGCCACTGGCGTATGTGATGGTGGAACCAATACCTCAACCCAATGCTCTACAGGACAATCAGGTCCTTATTGCTCTGTATGTGAAGATGGATACACACAAGACCAAAACGGTGTTTGTTATTCATGCAATAGTGGTACAGATTCAGCAGCCGAGACGGTCGCAACTGTCCTCTTCGTATTGTTGGTTGTGCTGTTGGGTTTGATGATTCGCTATCGAGTGAAAATCATTCAATGGTATAACGCTTTGGCTACCAAATTCGATGGCTGGTTCACCAAGCTCTCTACCAATCGCAAGTTTCATACCATACGAGTAAAGGCTAAGATCGTGGTAGCTTTCTGCCAGATTGTCTATGCGGTTGGTCCTGCACTGAGTGTTGTCTTCCCAGTGAACTACACGGGCTTCTTAGGCTATTATTCTGCAGTACAATTGAATCCAATCAAATTGCCTAATCTGGGATGTGTAGTACAAACCAACTTCTATGACGAGCTGTTGGTAGTCACCATAAGTCCCTTCGTAATCTTCTTCTGTGTTGCTGTTGGCATCCAATTCATGGCGTGGTATGCTAAGCGACTAAATGAACGCAATCCTTGGTACACAATGAAGAGAGCTAAACAAGATACGATTAACGCTGCCTTTGCTATCTCCTATTTCGTCCTTGTCAGTGCTTCAACGAAGATCTTCCAAGTGTTTGATTGTCAATCCTTTGATGATGGATCAGCTTATCTCGTGGCAGACTATTCCATCGACTGTAACGCACCTGATCGATCGAGGTATGTTACCTATGGTATCTTCATGATCTTCATCTATCCCATTGGTATCCCTTTAGCCTATGCTATTGTCTTATTTCGTAATCGCAAGTATATCAATCCTGATTGGAGACATGTCATTGACGCCACGGAGAAGAAGTTTGTCAGCAATCGTGTGATTCAAAAGGAAAAGATCAAAATCCGTAAGACATACGAGGAGATTGCTAACATTAAGCTCTTGTATGATTCCTATGTACCCAAGAGATGGTATTTCGAGTTGTTTGATTGTGCGCGGCGGTTGTTGTTGGGTGCTATTCCCGTCCTTGTGCTGCCTGGATCGACTCTGCAAGTGATTATCGTCTTGTTGATCTCCTTGGTCAGTGTGGCCACCTTCATGCACTTTAGTCCTTACATCCATGTGCATGATAACAATCTAGCAGTCATGGCGCAGTGGTCGATCACTTTGGTTTTGATCAGCGCGTTGATTATCAAAGTGGAGGCGATGAGCAGCTCAGAGAACTATGAGGGCCTGGGTGTAGTCTTGGTCATTATCAATATCACCATCTTTGTGACAGCTGTCTTGATGATTATCATGAGAAGCAAAGAGAAGAAGCTGCCAGATGAGAACAAGAAGAAGGAAGGAGAAGAAGGAGAAGGAGAAGGCGATGAGGAAGGATCTAGCAGCAGTGACGAAAGCAAAGATGGCGACCCTCTGCCTGCCATTGGACGCAATCCTGCCTTTAACCCAAACCCTAATATCACTCCTCGTCGTAACGATGACTCTAGCGATAGCGATGACGAAGATGAGGAAGAGGAACAGTCAGTGATAGACAGTGACGAGGACGAGGAGGAAGTGGCCGCAGCCAAGCAGGCCAATGCTCCAACAGCAGGACGTCGAGATGGAAAAGGAACGAGCAATAGTAACGACATCGAGCTACAGGCCTACTCTGGGCCCGGACGAGGTGGAGGAGGAGGAGGAGGAGGACAGCAGCCGGGAAGTGTCTATGTGAGCAATCCTCTTCTTCGTGCAGCAGCTGGTCGAGGTAGAAATGATGCCAATGGAGGTAGCGCGGCTCAACCATAAGCACTACTACCTCCTCCTCCCCCTCCTCCTCCTTCTTGTCTTCATCATCGCACCGCCACTTCTAGACTAGTGACTCTTCTCGGATGGATGCGATCTGATGCTAGACTAGACTACTGTACAATATCTAGACAACTGTACAGTATCTAGACTACAGTACAATGCGGTATAGTACAGTACAGTATAGTAGGTATAGTAGGTATATCAACTACATCATAATATGATATGATGTGTAGTGACATGACATGATGTGTTATGACATGATGTGTTATGATGCAATGGCTTGTCTTGGTGGTGTTTCATGTTTGTACTGCCCAGATAAAAGAGATTAAGGACATCATTCTACTACAGTACAGTAAACTAGACTATAGCCCATGCCATTGAAGGCACTGTATTGAGATGCTGCTGTAGCTATTATACTTACAGTAGACTATACCATTTACAAGAGAGACTGACTGTTCTTCCCGCTGTTACTGGGAAGGCCGCCGAATAACCAATCAACACACTACACTACGCTATAAGACACTCCGTGAATCTCTAATCCCTATTCAATTCAAGTCAATTCACTCTAAAGGCTATTCTGTTATTGCGCAACCCAGCCGCCGTCGACATTCCAAGCAGCGCCCCGCACTTCTGAACCATTTTCACTCGCGAGGAAGACGACCAAGGCACCCAATTGCTCTGAGGTGACAGGCATGCCAGAAGGCTGCTTCTCTGCGATAAGCTTCACTCTGGCATCATCTACAGAGATATGCTCAGCAGCGGCACGATCGTCAATCTGCTTCTGTACTAATGGAGTCAATACCCAGCCAGGGCAAAGGGCGTTAGCGGTCACTTTCGTCTTGGCAGTCTCTAACGCAACAGCTTTGGAGAAGCCTACAATAGCATGTTTGGTAGCGACATAAGGAGCCTTGCCAGCTGATGCCACTAGACCATGTACACTGGAGATGTTGATGATGCGGCCCCAATTCTGCTTCTTCATAGCAGGCAAAGCCAGTCGAGTAGTGTGGAACATGGCGTTGAGGTTGATGTTCATGATAGCATTCCACTTGTCGACAGGGAACTCATCGATGGGAGCGACGTGTTGGATGCCCGCGTTGTTGACGAGAATGTCGATGACGCCGTGCTGGTCTAGTAGACGAGTCATCATCGCCTCGATCTCCTCGGCCTTGGACAGGTCAGCTCGTTGATAGCCGACCTTCACTTTGAACTCGTCTGCCAAGGAGGTGGCCAGGGTGTGCAAGGCCTCAGCGCTGCTTGACCCGGTGATGACAATGTTGGCACCCTCAGCTGCGAGGGAGCGGGCGATGCCCAGGCCAATGCCACTCGTGCTGCCAGTGACCAGGGCAAGCTTGCCGTCAAGCAAACCAGCCATTTGCAATGAATGGCTGCATCGACTTCGTTGCTGGGCAGCTCCAGGTGAGAGACGGAAGGCAGAGATGCAGAGAAGAATCTCCACGAGAAGAACAACAACTAGACAAGTGCTTTGCATTTCAATTGTGAGGACAAGGTCAGTCAATCACTTCAACCAGAAGGTGGTCAAGATCCGAGGCAGTGGCAGTGCATGGCGAGCAGTCTCAGTGGTCGTCATCGTCACCTTCCGTGAAGCCAAAGCTTCTCAACAAGCCGACGTCAGTACCATCAGCCCAGGCCATACGCCATATGGCCTATTGCGCCACATGTCCCAAGCCATGGCCCCGTATTATTACTTAGCCCACGCAAAATCCAGATATTTGGCAGTTTGGCTCTTTGGCGCCTGACTGGGCGAGGGGGTGGATTTGGTTCAATTCTGCAACTATGAGAACAGTGACTTGCTGGCTAGTAATTGCATTATTTCAAACTGCTTGTGTGCTATCCTTCAAGCAAGTGCTTTACTCTCCACCACAGCGCAGTCGAGTCAGACTATCCCCTGATGACCTGGCAGTGGTGGTGGATGGAAGCAATCTGGCCTGGGCAGCGCTGCTGGGCGGGTCGCTGTGGGGATTGTCCTCTATCGTCGGCTATGCCAAGTCACAGTATGCCATCGCTAACCTAGTAGGAGGCATTCCTAAAGGCTCTGACGTGGTGGAGATCGACCCCATAGACGGCAAGAACGTCTTCTACCTGCCCGCCACCTGCACATACACTGCCATCATGCCCATCGACCCTTCTCTCGATGCGAAGCGCAGCAAGGAGCGACAGGCCTTCAACGAGAAGATGGTCTTGGAGTCTGTGGCGAAGGCGAACGCCATCGGATTGTCTCTCACCGGAAAAGTGCGCACAGCGCTGACTGACTTGCCGGCCAAGTCCGTTGACTGCGTCGTCTCGGTCGGGGCGTTGGATCGCCGTGCTCGTGACAGTGAGCAGGCGAAGAACCTGCTGGTCAATGAGGTCTACCGAGTGCTTCGTCCAGGTGGACTCTTCGTCTTCTACGAGCCTGTGAGGCAGTCGTCCGTCTCACTGAAAGACATCGTCTTGAGGTTCTTCCCCGCAGAGATTCGCGGTGGGATGAGTGCAGCGAAGAGGTTAAAGCAAAGCAAGGCTATATCCAAGAACAAGAGCAGTGAGAAGGAAGGCAAGAAGAGGCGGTCCCTGAGAGAGCAGATCCGCAGCGAAGAAGAGGCTCTGCAGAGTGCTAGTAGCACCTTTGCTGCTCCTGCACTGGTTGACGAGGCTGTGCAAGAGGAAGGTGTCGACAAAGAGGTGGTGCAGTCAGAGAGTAACGAGCCGGTAGTTCGTCCTGGTCTATCGTATGAGGAAATGTCTGTGCTTCCCTGGCTGAAAGTTGCCACTGGCATTGCAATCAAGCCTTAGTGTTAGAAGCGTAGGCAAGGCTATAGTTAAACAATCACTTCTAGCAGTTGAACTGCTGTGCAGTACAAAGCTGATGTGGATGTGTACTGTGTACTGTACAGATGTTGGAGCTAATCTATTGTTGTGTTGCGTGGGGGAAGACAGCAGTTTCGTTGTGCCAACAACGCGTTTCTGTGTGTCTGCGTGGCAGCGACTGTTCAGCCCGGTACGCGCGTTGTCAAGATGGTCACAAGCAAATCCCATCCCATCCTCCTCGTGTTGGTTTCTCTATCCTCTCGACAGACTTGATCATCCTTGACCATGGCTTCCGTCCCTAGTGAACATGTCTACCTTATTTTTGGCAAGAACGGCTGGATTGGTGGTAAACTGATCGACTTACTCACTGAGCAAGGCAAGAAGTTCTATTTGGCTGATTCCCGCACTTACAATCGCGAGGCTGTCTTGGCTGAAATTGAGAAGTACCAACCCACACATGTTCTCAATGCCGCTGGTGTGACTGGTCGTCCTAATGTCGACTGGTGCGAGGACCACAAGGAAGAGACCATCCGCACGAATGTGGTGGGCACTCTGACCATCGCGGACATCTGCGAGATCAAAGGCATCCACCACACTCTCTATGCCACTGGATGCATCTTCGAGTATGACGATGCCCATGTCATTGGAGGCCAGGGGTTCTTAGAAGATGATAAGCCTAACTTCCACGGCTCGTTCTACTCCCACACGAAGGCTTTAGTCGAGGATTTGCTTCGTAACTACACCAAGACTCTCACTCTGCGTGTCAGAATGCCTATTAGTGATGACCTCTCTCCTCGCAACTTCGTCACCAAGATCGTCAAGTATGACCGTGTAAGTGACTCACACACACTCTCTGGTGATGATGTTTTGACCCTTTGTGTTGTTGTTTTCGCTGCAGGTGGTCAACATTCCTAACTCCATGACTGTGCTCACTGATCTTCTTCCTGTCTCTCTCATCATGGCTGAGCGTGGCTTAGTTGGTATCTATAACTTCTGCAATCCTGGCGCGATCTCTCACAATGAGGTCTTGGATCTCTACAAGAAGTACGTCGATCCTTCTTACACTTATAAGAACTTCTCTGTGGAGGAACAAGCGCTCATTCTCAAGGCGGGCAGATCCAACAACACATTAGATCATACCAAGTTGGTGTCCGCTCTGCCTGACGTGCACATCCCTGAGATCCACGAGTCCATGGAGAAGGTCTTCCAGCGCATGCGCGCCAACCTCGAGAAGGAAGGCATCTGGCCTGACCATTTGCCCAAGCGTGCTTAAGCTCTATTGGATGGTAGCGACTAGCGATGAGTCCATTATGTAGTTATCTCTCAGATCTCAAATTGTAAGATGGCCGGCCCTGCGCCTGTTAAAAGATGGCATTCACGTGCGTGCGTCTGTAAGACGATTAATCTCTTTTAGACAAATAATATTAGCACGAGTTAGTCTTCTATCAAGCGATCGATGGTCTCACTTGCGCATCATGGGGGCGAGGTTGAGTCCTCGCATTGCCATCATGGAGGCCGTTCTCTTCTGATCGGCAATGATGGGCACTTTGTTTGGTGAGAGACCCTTGATAGCTGGCTGCGCATTAGGTCGTTGATTGGGAATCCTCGATTGGAACTGGCCAATAGAGATGGAATCCATTGGCGGCCCTCGTGCACTGTCTGGCCCGTCATTGTCATCGAGTCCGCCATCTCTCAACGTGTTGTTCGTAGAGATTTGATTCTGTTTGTTTTGATGTCGTTGCCACAACTTCTTCTGCAATTGTTGGCGTTGACGATTCTCTTGAATCTTCATCAAGAGGTCATGCTTCTCTTTCTCTTCTGTATAGGTATAAGCAATTCGCTTGGCTTCTTGTGCATATTCTGCTTCACTGGCTTTGGGGAAGGCGAGCGGAGGCAATGGTTGTCGTTCTATTCGCTCTGGCTGAACTGTGGAATCAGAAAGGACAGCGTCCAGACTATCCGTTTGCAATGAAACATTGCCAGGGACTTCAACAACCGACTCTGTCCACGGCTCGTCTCGCGGTGTGCTGGGTATTCCATCTGAAGCATTCGTTGCATTAGCAAGTTTGCTCTCCTGCTCACGTTTCTTTCGGATGCGATCTTCCAGCTTGCGCTTCTTATCCATCATGTCAGCATAGAGATTATCCTCCTATAGCAGAACATTCATCCGTCTTGATTATTGACTAACGATGAAGAAGTCAAGCTAACAAAAGAGAACTTACCAGTGCCTTGTGTCGATCAGAATGCAATTGTTTGAGGCGATCACGTCGTTCTTTATCATGCAGACTAGCCTCATACTTGTCTTCAGCATCGAGTGACATGCCCAATCGTCTCTTGGCAATGGCAACTTCTTCTGTCGTGTTCGACGAGTCATCGAGGAAGCCGTCCATGACACCTTCCAACAAAGCCTCCACAGCGTCCAGACTTTCCTCTGCCAGTGCTTTGGAAGAGGAAGAAAGGCCTTGACGTTGTAATCGAGCTGCTAGACGAGCTTGTGTGTTCTTTCGATGAACACTTTGCACGTCATTAAGATCCGTTTTGGCCTTTTCAAAGGCATTCAAAATGCCAATACGTGCTCGTTGATACAGATCACCTCTGTCATCTCCGTCCATCATTCCTCTGCCTTTGGTCATGGAGGAGGAAGGCTGCTGATGATCAAAAGCTTCTTGCAGATGATCTTCGAACGCATTGACTACACTTTGAGAGAGTAACTGCAAGACCTCTTGTTCCACTGCATTAGCCTCTGCCTCGTGGTCGTCTACTGGTCCTCCTCTCTTCCTTCTCCCCGCTTTTCGATCTGCTAGAGATCTGCTCTGTTGCTTGGCTAGAAGAACTTCTTGCAGATTCGCATTGGCTTGTAGATAGGCGACTTTCATGGCCTCGACTTGTTTAATGTAAGAGTCCATCATTCCATGGCGTGGCTTGCTGCGAGTGACTTCAGCGAGATAGTCGCCGTCATCGTCATCGTCAGCCTGAGCAGCAGGCAGTGCGAGATCTTTCACGTCGATCTTCATAGCTGCCATCTGATAGATATAGTCCTCTGTCGCTGCTTGCAACGCCTTGCTGTATTGTGTTTGTGCAGTAGTCATGGCCTTGTCTTCTTCTTCGTCATACCAAGCCATAGCCTTCTCTTCCTCCTCTTCCTTCTTATCCACATTGACTTGTTTCAACTTAGATTGTAGAATAGCTTGTAGTCTTGCTCGTTGTTGACTTCGTTGTAATTCTAACGAGGCGAGAAGTCGATTGCGTTCATCAAAATAACGGTTCTTTATCGCCGCAATGATCGAGTTGTGAATGTTCTCTTGTAGGCGCGGGTCTTGACCTAGTAGATCTTGCAGGTCTTTGATCTTCTTAATCGTGCCGTCTTCCACCGCCTTGGCAACGAGTGCACGCGCTTCTTTGAGTTCATAGATGCATCGATCACGATAGCTCTCGAGGATGTGATTGTTCAGACTAGTCAATGCATCACTTCGCTGCTGAATCTCTTCTTCTAGACCGTGAATATCATCATCAACTTCTTGTAGATCTTCTGGTGAAGTCGACTTCTCCTCTGCAAGATTCTTTCTGAGAAGTTTCTTGCGCAGTAGACGTTCCTCAAGAGATTGCAGCGCGTGACTTTTGGCCATGAGAAGGTTTTCCTTCAAGGCGATGAGAGCATTGCGATGGCCTTCCTTCAGCCCATCGAGTAGATAGTCATATCCCGTTGTAAGTGGCGGGGCAGTAGTGCTTGCTGTTGTTATTCCAGCTACTGGTGAAGTGATCAAAGCAGAGGACGTGTTTGGCGCTGCAGTCTCGGAGGGACTTGCTTTGTAGTCATTCTCTTCGCCTGCCATCGCGTTATGTACCACTTGAGGAGACTGCATCCCAAAACCTAACCCACCGCCATTTCCTCCTCCCAACGCTCCTGCTGCTGCTTCATTGACAACGACCTGATCCAGACCAATGAAGTCATCCAAATGATCAAATCGTATTATACTGTCCTCTACATCCTTGGCATCGAATTCTTCAGATGTCCTCACACGATTTGGTGACCCACCTACCAAGAGTTGAATCTCCTGCTTGAGGAACACAATCTCTTGCTCTAGTAGATGAAGATCTAAGAGCAATTGGATGCACTCCATGCCCACTTTGTTCTTCTTCAGCTTTAAGAAGATTGGATGTCGATAGATGCGATCGTAGATCTGCTCGATGTCACTCTGATCCTGTCCCATCTCATCTTTCAAGAAGATGTAGATCTCCTCGAGGTCAGCAGAGTCAATCTCTGGACTGGTCATAGTGATAATCGAACACTTCTTATAGAGTTTGTTAATCTCTTTTTGTACCTGTTCGTAATTGTTAATACAAGAATAAAGGTATTGTTCATCTTTAGTATTGTTGGCTGCAATACGATCGAGTTCTTGTAGTCGTTCGATCTCTTTGGCAGAGAGAGTGCTGTTATTGTGATTGGCTTGCTGGAAGGTATTCTCCAAATCCAGAAAGCTCTGAATCAACCCTTTGCCACGGCCATGTACGCGATGCTGGTCCATAGGAACTTCGCAACGGTAGGCTGTGTGGATATCTTTGAGCAAAACCTGCATCTCCGCTGCCCATTGGACGAGATCCAACATGCCTTCGTTCTCCAAACTATTGCTGCCACCGCTGCTGCCATGATCTCGCTTGTTATGAGCAGCCACGACAGCTGCTGGTAGGTTAGCGGAGTCTTTGTCATCGTGAGCAAGCGAAGCCAAGGGGATGGCTTGAGTATCCAATGTTTGGTCATGTGTTTGCTTGTAAACATCGACGAGGCTGTCTGCGAGGTGGAACTTGCTCTTCAACTCTCCGTATTCCAAGACCACTCCTTCTACCCCAGCCTCAGAGATGAACTTCTCTAGTGCTGCTGGAAGAGGATAGACATCGGGAGAATGGGAAAAGTCTCCTCCGAAATCTCCGTCCTCGAAACAATCGATCGCCAAGGAGGATTTGGCGTCTGCTGCTGCACTTCCACTAGACCTTGTCACAGACTTGCTACTAGCTCTAGGAGGCTCAATAGCATCCATGCTAGAGTCACCGAGATGGCTGACCAAGTCTTCCAAGGAAGCCTCGGGGCCCAAGGAGTCGATGGCCGACAAGATGCCCTGCGCTGTGAATCCCATGCGCATTAAGACGTTATAGGAGTTGTCATTGATGTTATACACTTTATCTGCCAGCTCCTCCTGGCAGGCTGCATTCATCATGCGGGCGAAGACTCGGAAGTCGTCGAAGGAAAGCAGCTGGTGCAGCACGTCTTTCATCAGTTCCTCTCGCGGACCTCGTGAAGGTCTGGCAAGGATGCCATCGAGACTGCGTTCTAGTTGATGCAAAGATCCTCCGATGTTGAGCAGCGCGTTGTCTAGGATACTCTCGGCGATGTCCTGGAAAGACTTCCACACGACGTGTTGCTGCGGGTGCAGATCGTCGACATCGCTGAAGAAGAAACAGTTCGACTGAACGAAGACATGAATGGTATCTTTCCATTCACTACTGTTCAAATAGTTCTGTAGCGCTTCTAGATACCAATTATCATCCTCACTCATCACTGTCGTTATCGAACAGCAAGACTTGTTCGAATTAATTAACTCTCCCAGCATTCCACCGACGTCCACGGACCATTCCATGGAAGTTTGGCCACAAGACCCGCCAAGTATCCATCAATTGAGAAGAAGCAACGTGGACAGATCAGTGGCAAAGCAAAGAGCCTCTACCAGACCGAATGCTTTGATTGACCTTGATCATGTCTAAGAGAGAGTTGTCTTCACAATTAAATCCCTCCTCCGTCTCTGCTGACGTTGTTAAGGACGGAGAAAGCGCTCAGCCAACAGGGGCAGCGGCGGAGACCTGGGAGGGCGAGAATTATCGAGTGCGCTTTGACGATGATCCTAAGATCCTTCATTACTCAGCTACCTTGTCTGATCGTTCAGGAGTGACGGAAGATGCTCCTGTCTCTGCTGAGGTTGATTTGTCCATCGGACTGGCGCCGAACATCAAATCCAGACCCACCATCGCTCCTTCACCTCCACCTCCTCCTCCACCACCGCCACCTCCTCGGACTTCCTCTCCCATCGCAACCCCTCCAGAGACGCACAAAGAGGAGGCTGGAGCCTTGGCCTTCTCCCAGCACCCCGAGGCTGTGCAGATCTGGCAGACTCTGGACAGCGAGCAGCACCAGTATTTCCAGTTCTTCCATCTGACGGAAGCCATCAAGAAGGAGCAGTACATGAAGGTGAAGACAGGTGTAGCAGGCCATACCCCTTCCTCTGACCGATTCAGTAGACTGAAGAACAGTGCGAAACAGTGGATGGTGGTATCCTGGACTTTGGATGAGCATGTCTCATGCGAGGACTGGTGTCTTGCCTTGTTTGATAAGTCTTTGCGTTTGAAGCAGGGAGAAGAGGTGGGTCTGGATCGCATAGTGAGAGCGGCTGCCAAGATCATCCCAGTGTCTGAAATCGCAGACGTCTACATCGACCCGCACAAACCAACCGCTTTTCGAGTGTATCGTGGGATGGAGGTGATTCAGTTCTCCCCTGCTTCCACCTCTTCAGAAGGCAGTGCGAAGGCAGCGGCTTCTTGGGCAGATGCCATTTTCGCATTGCTACAGCTTCAGTCATTTGCTGACAAGAGGCTGTTATCGAGGAGGTATGTGGAGTACAAGTCTTTCCTCGAGAAGATTCGCCAGCTGGAGAGTGCAGATCAGAAACATCCTAACGAGGTGGTTCAAGAGGTCGAACCTCCTAAAGCAAGTGGTCCATCTCGTCAGTTGAATGAAAACGAAGTTCGCGATAATGTGCCTGTTAGAAGAGCGTCAATTTTGCAGCAGGTAGTCAATACAGTTTTCTCTTCGCCTGCTTCTTCTGCCCGTAAAGTTCTCCATCACGAGACATCGTTCTCCGATCCTAACCGCCAGCCTGAAGTCGCAGGTGAGTTGGAAGAGAAAGGTGAGAATAGGGCGGAGTCTTATCAGTCTGCCGCGCAATTCTCTTCTCTCAATTCTCCTGGCCCAACGTCTTCTCCACAGCCGAAGTTACCAACTCGACTTGATGACACATTATCACGCTCCAATGCAAATAATCTGTCTGCTTCTAACCTGCAAGAGAAGCAAGACTTGGATAGATCGGAACACAAGGAAGATGCCCCCAGACCGACAAGTTATGCAGCACTTGTCTTCAACTCGTCGATCCTTCCCATTCAATTAACTTTGGACAATGAGATGAAATGGGATGAAAAGGATGCCCCCGAAACTTCTTCACCTGCTCCTAATGCAGTTGACGATCATCTTTCTCGAGTAGCTTATACTGATCACAAACCCATTCCAAGTGAGAGGAACGAAGATCTGAGAAAGAATCGCTTTCTAATGAAGAAAGCTGCTGTCGTGCGCAAAAGGCTGCAGAAGACCGTTGACCCCAAGGTTCACGTTACTGTACGCAAGGATGGCAGCCAAGTCATTGACAATCCTCTTAAAATGGGTCGACCATGGTCTCCCTCGCGACGCGACCACAGAAGGAAAATGAAGGAGCCAAGAAATGGGACAGACGCGAAGGAAGAGCCAGCTGTATCACCTGTGCGCACTCCTCAAAGCGAATTGGGCAAAGAGACTGTCTTGGACCAACTTTTCAATCAGCAGCAACGAAGTATCGAGCGCTGTTTCCCATCTCACGGTAAAAGTGACACAGAGGAGGAGGAGTACAACCCGGCAGAGATTCTTGATACTCTGTATCGAAGCGAATTCATCGAGCCGTCCTCACGAGAGAAGCTAAAGAAGACAATCCTTTCTCCTCCTTCGTCGAGCCCAAATAGACGCAAAAAGAAAAGGAATTGGTTGCTTCAGCAAACCCCATCCTCTCCCGAATTTGTCACAAAGTTTCGTAAAAACATCGGCAAAATACAAGCCATCGGTAGAATACTAGCCCATGACAGCGATGATTCTCGTGAGAAACAATCGCCTCGTCCCACTTCTCCAACAAGATCCCGCCCCCAAGTGATGGAAAAAGACGGCGAAGTGTCTCGAGAAGAGAGGAAAGGCGTTAGCACGGACATCACACAGAAGCAGCTCCTGATGCCACCTGCCCCTGACTCTGAGAGTCTTCGTGGAATGACAAGCGATTCTGAACGAAAGCGAAGAGCGATTCGAGACGAAACACTTAAAAAGGAACTCACAGATAGCAAAGAGTCTTGCCTTAAGACTCATTCCACGGAAGAACAAAAGCCTATTGGCAAGACAACGCAAGCACATCTTGAAAAGAGTCGTTCGTTTTTTGGGGATTTTCCCTTTCTGCACTCGTTGTCTTCCTTATTGCTTGGCAGTGAGGATGAGAGTGAGTTCCCTTCAGCAAAGACTCCTGCCGCTGCCAAGCCTCAATTACTAGTCGCTTCGGCAAAGTCGCAAAGGACTGAACCGAAGCAGAAGTTGCCTCTCGTTAATGAGCATATCAGAGGAGATAAAACGAAGGGGACCTCACATGATGCTCAAGAAGGAGCTGCTCTAAAAGGAAGAAGAACAAGAGAAAGTCCTGGAAGTGTTGATCAACGGGCTGCTTCTCTATTGAAAAGCCAGCTTTCTCCTTCTTCGAAGCAAGACAAGCGTGCGAATCAAGTTCTTCCTCCAGTTCGAGGGCAACGTCAGCAATGGTTAAGTCCCGAGCGTCTGCCAAGTCGCGGTGACGCCAACAATTCGGAACAGAAAGAGCCCGTCAGAATCTCACGTTCTCCTCCTTCCTCTATGCGAGGTCTTGTGCCTGGTGTAAGGGGAGTTGGATCGTTTTCTTCATCGTCATCAGACATCGTGTCTTCCTCGCCTTCCCGTTCCGCGGCGGATCAGCGAGCAACCTCTCCCAGTAGATACATCTCAAAGCGCCTTCAGAGTCCTTCCCATCCTCCAGCACGCAGTGCCGACACCTCCATTCAGCACATCTCACAGGTGTTTAGCAGAGAGTTGTTCGTGACCTTGGCCAAGCAGCAGCAAGAACAAGAGCACAACAAAGGAGTTGAGGGAGAACCTTCCATGAATGAGAAAATGTCTTCAGCTGAGGAAAAGGCTGATTTCACTTCAGAAATAGTTGCTTCTCCTTCTTATCATACAGCATCTGTGACTTCCAAGATTCTCGCAGCGGAAATCAGCAAAACAAGTTCTACATCTCATGCTGATGTTTCTAAATCTCCGCATCAATCACCTCGTGATGCTCCAACTGTGACACCTGCTCACTCACCTTCTGTTCCTCCGCCTGCTTCTTCCCCTTTTGACTCTTCTGTGCCTGAGCTTCAAGCTCTCTATGAGCACCATATGATTTCCTTATCTGTGATCAGTCGAGAAGCTTTGCAGAAGAAGTTGATGACTCTCCCCCCTCGACAAATGGTCTTCCGCGGCGGATTGCAGTATCTGTCTTCTCAGCAGAACTTTCCCACAGCCTGGGCTGCTGCTGCTATCACAGCGCAGTTATTGGAAGGACAGTATTATCTTCAAGCACGATGTTGCGACGATTTTAAGGAACGTGTTGAAACAGCAGCACAGCCCACGGGTGACGAGGAGTTTGTTTTCGTACCGCTACAATGTCAGTTACCATTTCACAACGTTTTATGTGTCTTGCGACTCAATCTAATCGCTTCTATGTCTTTGTGTTTACTTTTGATTTGTGTGCAGGCATTGTGGCGATTGAGATCGATCAGCGAGAAAGTGGAATGTTCAGACTCACTTTCTTGACGAATGACACGGGATATCCGCTCGTCTATTCTTCACCTGCAAGTCGCTTCTCATCCAACTCTTCCCAGCCCTGCCTTAGGGTGTTTTCGAATCTTTCTTCCTTCCCTCCTTCTTCCTCTCCCTCGACAGTGGAGTGCACCATGCTCACCATTTCTCCTTTTACTAACAACAAACCTGAGCACAGAGCCCACTTAGCCAACTTGTGGCTTCAATTGCTGGCGGAAGCTATTGTTGGTGGCACTGCTTAGTAAACGAGTAAAGGTGCGAGCTTTCTATCCTAGACTATCATGTAAATATTGGAGGGACAGATGCTCCCTGCTATTTCATTTTCTTCCTTCGACTGTTAGTCAATCATAATTATTGTATCGATGTCGTAACTCTGGCGCTTCTGTCTTACGTTGAGATATACGGATACAGCGCAATCGCTCTCTGTTTTGCATTAATTAATTCTTTTCCAATATTCTCTCTTCTTGTTCCATGGAAGTTTCGCCAAACACTCTGTCCATTCCATGGAATCGTCCAGAACATTGCACAATCCTCTGTTGAATTCACATCTGACAAACCCCAAGGGATGAGCGAAGAAGAAGAAGAGGTAGAAGAGGTTGAAAGCTTGACCTTCTCCCAGCACCCCAAGGCTGTGCAGATCTGGCAGACTCTGGACAGCGAGCAGCGCCATTATTTCCAGTTCTTCCATCTGACGGAAGCCATCAAGAAGGAGCAGTACATGAAGGTGAAGACAGGTGTAGCAGGCCATACCCCTTCCTCTGACCGATTCAGTAGACTGAAGAACAGTGCGAAACAGTGGATGGTGGTATCCTGGACTTTGGATGAGCATGTCTCATGCGAGGACTGGTGTCTTGCCTTGTTTGATAAGTCTTTGCGTTTGAAGCAGGGAGAAGAGGTGGGTCTGGATCGCATAGTGAGAGCGGCTGCCAAGATCATCCCAGTGTCTGAAATCGCAGACGTCTACATCGACCCGCACAAACCAACCGCTTTTCGAGTGTATCGTGGGATGGAGGTGATTCAGTTCTCCCCTGCTTCCACCTCTTCAGAAGGCAGTGCGAAGGCAGCGGCTTCTTGGGCAGATGCCATTTTCGCATTGCTACAGCTTCAGTCATTTGCTGACAAGAGGCTGTTATCGAGGAGGTATGTGGAGTACAAGTCTTTCCTCGAGAAGATTCGCCAGCTGGAGAATGCAGGCAAGCGCCGTGGAAACAAGCCGACTCGTAAAGGTCGTGCAGGCTTGAAAGCAAATGTACCGACTCCAAGCGAAGACGTTCCTTTACCTCCTCCGGCTGCCAGTCCCACTAGCTGCTGTGCGCTTTTGTTCAACTCACCAAGACTGAGCACAGGAAGCACATGCGATATCAAATATGCCCTTCCTCAAAGCATTCCCTGTGCAAAAGTTGACATCCTTGTTAAGGAGGATGGAAAGCACGTTGTTGAGAATCCTCTAGTCAATCAAAGACGAAAGCTCGGCGGAGGAGAGACGAAATGAGCAAGGACCATCCTGCTTGTGCCTTGGCACCAATTTTTGATCAATAAGAAGCAAGCTGCTATAAATCATTGTTATCTATCACAATTCACTCTACCATATGCAATTGGAGTGAAAAACCACACTTGAGAAGTTTCCAGACCACAACAGCTTTCTCGTGCTATTTCTATCATATCATTAGCTGCTATGATGACATATTTTGAACTTTGCTGGAGAGGAGATATGGATGGCCGCAGTAAGAGGTCTTCACTGCTATGGTTCGTTCTGTTCGACTTTGTCTCTCTTTATTGCGTTTACCTTATTTCATCATTAATCATCGTCATCACTATTTAATACATCCTCCACATCATGCAAATTGCTGATGTGGGTTAATCACTTTTATTTTCATTACTTGGCCTTACACTCATTGCTTTGTTTATTCTGAAAGAGCACATACAGTTGATGGATAATTGATCAGACGCTCGTGGTCTCTTGTCTAGTGTTGATTGCTCGCAGAAGGTGTGAAAGGGTCTCCAGTAGAGAACGACTCGAGGATGTTTGCATCATATTGAGGGAACTCCTTGATCAATCTCTCAGCCCGACGGTGCTTAAACCACATGGTGAAAGGTTTGGCTCCAAGGTTCTCCATCTGTGAGCGAGCATATTGCATGCAGAGCAGGAAGAAGCTGATGGTACCCAGAGGAGGCTCCATCCAGTTCCATGCAAAGGTACCCACTTCGAGAGGGGTTTCAAGATCCTTGGCATCGGGAACATCGGAAGTGACATAGATCTCATTGAACCACAAGACTGTAGTGTAGTCAAAGATCATTGGAATAGAAGCCACAGCGCCTCCCACAGCCAAAGTGATGCCAAGCTTGTACGGCAAGGTGAAGAGGAACAGACCCTAGAGAACAGCCAAGTCATGTCAGCCGCGAGATAATCGCTCAACGCTGCTGTTCCGATTGGATTTACCTTGCGATTGGACGCCAAGATCTTGGTGAAGGTCAAATTAGCATCAGGCCAGCTGACACCGTCAACTGCCATGATCTCACGAATGAGTCGCTCCTCTCTAGCCTCCTGGTCTCCCATGATGGCCATGTTGAGCAAGATTTCGTTTGGCATCTCATTATAGTTACGAGGCATCTTCTTGGCTTGCTCAACGGTCACCAAAGAACTCATATTGGTTCTCACTTGATGCTATCTCATCCATGAGGAGTGATGTTAGTGATTCCTGTGTAATATTTTTCATGAGCTAAATGATAAACAATCTCACCACAAAAGATGCCGTTGGAAGTGGAGAACACTTCATTCCATTCACTCTCTTGGAGAAGGCGAGCACAGAAAGACGACTTCTAGAAAACATCTTTACTCTATTCTTAGCAGTTAGTAAGTGGTAGTAGGGGTGGGATCGGATGACTCGGAGGAGAGACTGCAGGGATAAGTTGGATAGTCAAGATACCGACTGCTGCTGTGGGCTGCACTGTATGACTGCCGCGGAACTCTCTCACCGCGCCTCTGCTGTGCCACTGCCTGCTGTGCTGCCACCAGCGAGCGGGGAGTGCGAAATTTTCGGTTGCAACGGTCAACTGACATCTCTAGATCTGCTGCTGTAAGTTAGATGCAAGTGCTTGTCGGGAATTACAGAGTGTTTCTAATGAGAGCTGTAGATTGAAAACAAACTTAAGGATTAGCTTATAACTGAATACGATATAATAATATCTCATCCATACAACTACTCTAATTGGAATGAGTCACCGAATTCAATAGCTACGCCTACTTGAGCACATATAACCTAACTAGGTATACATATTGCACTTATCTCCAATCCCATCTCTTCCAGAGCGTTACAGAGCTTCTGATATGAACGAGGAGGAAGAGGGGAGAAGTATAATATGATGCACAACAACTCGACGGAAATGATTTCCAGCAATGGACAAGGAGGTTAACACAGCATCCTCCTCTCATGTGCTTCAACAAACAACTACTAACATACACATACCTCTAATACACACATATGGCTAACATACATATGATATAAAACAATAGGACATTGCCAGCAAAGGAGCAAGCGATGACCAACTGACTTTCAAGCCAGGACGAATAAATATTAACTGACATGATTTGGTCTCGAAGAAAGGAAAACAAGATCAACACTATGTGGCTGAGAACTACGACTACTTTTGTTCATACTCTTCATCTACTCATTGAAAACATGATGAGCGGTGATAAAGGCTGAATGGACTGCACTTTGCACACTGATACAGAAAATAAAAGATAATGGTGGCCATTATCCTGATAGCCCTCACAAATCAATCGACGATATTTCTATAGTCAACCCACAGTTGTATTGAGGACTAGATAACAGCTGGGCAGGACCCTCCACTGGAAGAAGAAAACAAAGAGAAGGAAGTGGCTGTCGTGGAGTCAGCAGCCGCTGGATGATGCGAAGGTTTCTGGAAAAAATACGAAGAAAACGAAGAGGAATGCATAGGGCAACGCCCAATACCAGAAGATCCTTCGCTGCTGTTGTAATTCATAGAGAAGTGATGACGATAAGCTGTCTTTGGATGCTGCATAAGTCTGTGAGCACTTTCATAATTGTGCAGTTCGAAAGCCCACGCTAAGGCAGTGCGGCCTGAATCATCCATGAGGTTGACATCTATCTCATGGTGCTGAAGGAGATGGTGAAGAAGATGAGGAAAGGTTTGGCGGTGGGCATTCACACCAACCGCATACATCAAAGGTGTCAAGCCATTCTAGAAAGTCAAGCTGCCATTAGTCCACATACAACGCAAGCATTTGTTAGAGAAGCTTACCAATTGATGACAACGAAAGTTCACATCAATGCTAGGATGAAGTAGGAGTAGTTTTACGATGTTCTCATGGGGTGCTGCCATGAACAGAGCCGAACAGAAATCTCTCTATACAGCACACATTTCATTGTTATACTCTTATCCTCCAGGATATAGGCTCTGTTTACTTACACCCACGGGCAGATTCGGCTGAATACCAGGGATGGTCAGTAAAGACCTCACCACATTCTCCTGGCCGTAGACACAGGCTTGGAATAAAACGACCGAGGCAGTCTAAAGCGAATTAGAAGCTGAAGGTCACATCTATGTTGATGGAAATATGCTAAGGGAGTCACTGACCGGAGTCCACAGCAATAAGTCTCCACCAAGTAAATCCATCGTCAGAGGGAGAGTGCCATGTCTGCATGCCATACATAGAGCTGACGCTCCCATCTAGTAGCACATCGTCGGATGTTAGAGAATGAAACAAAGAAGTGAAGAGTTAGTTAGACAAAGAGGTAACCTCATTCTGATCCATGACATCAGCTCCTTCTTGATGAAGCAGACGCAGTACTGTCGACGACTTGTTTTCACCGTATGCCATCATCGTGAGCATGCTCAAGGTCTAGACAAACGACAACCAGCATCAAACAAACAGTCCCCTGTGTTGAGGAAGAGGGAGAAACTCACCGAATCGGCATCAGGGTTCTTCCAATATGCACTTTTCAACATTTTGCGACTTGGTGTGAAGAGCAATTGACGAACCAGATCTATTAAGTCCTCCCGAACAAAGTGGAACAGCATATTGCCAAATGGATAAGCATCACTATCAGCATAATCTTCTTCTTCATGATCAACAGGAAGTGACTCGTCATCATCGAAATAAGTGGAGAATTGGTTGTAATACATTGAATCTTGACTTGCCATGTTATCAGAGTATCGATGATATTAAAACTTGAGGAAAGGCGAATAACAGGAAAGAAAGGCGACGCAAGGGGGATGTCGCGCGTGTCAATGAATAATGAACGAATAATGAACAAGAAGAAGTTGGGAGGAAGTAGAGGTATTGACCGAAGTGTGGTTCAGTGGGTTGGACTGGGCGGACCCTAGTTCTGCTGCTCGCCTTCTTCTTCTCATCATCACCTCTCTTCTTGTGCTGTCAACTGGAACTCAGCGCAGCTCTCCCTTGTTTCGCCGTGCCAGCACGGCCCCGTGGCGGTTGGCCTGCTGTGCTCTCCCTCGTCACCACTTCCCTGCTGCTCCCCGCACTTCCTTCTCCAGCAGATTTCCAGATTTCCATCCCCAAGTCTACTGTTTTGGATTCACAACTTCAAATGCTGTATGGCGATGTATTTAATTAGTGCTATCTAGTATTTAGCAATTCTCAAATTATTAAAATACTTGTGTGTATTTTATTAACAGTATGTGCTGCTTAAGCTTCGTCCTTTAGGAATGTTCAAGAGTACACGAAAAACAAAGAAGTTCACTGTCTTTCAATTACAATAGAATACACTGCCATCTACATCTGACTCAAGAGGCCTCTCCAAACGTCAGCCTTCTGATTGCGCAGATATCTCGTAGAAATTTCATCGGCATTCGCCCCATCAGGTGGAATAACAGCCTTCTGAGGCACCGCTTCGCGCACATGGTCAGGAAGATCCGCTGGCAACTTTCCTTTATACATTTCACGGGTAAGGGCAAGAAATTCCCCAGGGGAGATCTCTTCAGGTCGCTTCGTTGCCCAAGTCTCTGGTAAGAACAGTTCCTCTGTTGCGATTAGATCCTTCAAACTCTGCCGAAGCATCTTTCGTCGCTGACGGAAAGAAGTAGTAACCACTCTATTTACGATGAATCAATTCATCAGTCAACAAACTATGAAGTTCAAAAGTCAATGCCACTAACTTTCTCAATTGTTCGGGAAAGACTGTCTTCAACTCCGGATGCTGCTTTGTGAAGTCCACAGACAGCAAGGCAGAGTCCACCTTGGGCACAGGATAAAACACATTTGGAGGGATCTTTAGCACCATACGGCTCTCGGCATAAAGCTGGAAAACGACGGAAGGGATGCCATAGTCTTTCGTGCGAGGCTTGGCACAGATTCGTGTAGCAACCTCCCACTGCATAGTGACTACAGCGAGCTCAACATGTTCGTAGGCATCGGCCAGCGAAAATAAGACTTGGGATACTATGTAGTAGGGTAGGTTAGCAATGATGGAAACAGGTCCGCCCACATCCTCTGCATACCGCCGCCAGTCGAACTGCAGCACATCATAGCGCATCACTCGGAATCGAGGAAGCTTTTCATTTAAGAATGCAATAGCACGCTGATCAATTTCAATGGCGTTCATTTTGGGGTAGATAGGGTGAAGCGACCGAGAGAGGGCACCAGTGCCAGGCCCGATCTCCAGAACTCGTTTGCCCAGTTTTTCTTCCATCTGCTCTTCGGAGGCCTCCGTCGACTGTTTGGTGGAAGCTGCTGTCTGTTTGTGTCTCTCTAACATTTTATTCTCGTGCTGCGCTCGGAAGGCATCAACGATCTTAGTGACATAGTTCTGATCGGACAAGTAGTTTTGTCCAAGACTCTGTTTGGGACGGAATTCTCCTGGTGGAAGAGTGAAAGGACGGTCAGGCACAGGCTCATCTACTTCCTTCTTTACCTCTTTAACATCAGACCGCTTTTGCCCTTTGAAGAATCTGGGGGCGTGTTTTGAAGAGGAGGAAGGAGAAGATGAGGGACGGGAGGATGAAGTCGACATGAAGAGTGCCGTCGCGGGAGAAAAAGTGTGCCTGCACTTTGCACCAGGCCTACAAGCTAGTCTCAGCGCACAAGCAGAATATCCAGCCATTAATGCCAGAACCATCGCAAAGAAAGGGATAGGGAAGAAAAAGTGATTGGACCTCATGCTATGCACCATCCCCTCGCCAACCTCAAGAAACAGTTTCCACTGCAGGGAGAAGTCGTTTCTTTTCCCCTCGCCAACCTCAAGAAACAGTTTCCTCGGCAAGGAGAAGTCGTTTCTTTCCCCGGAGGACCGGTAACGGGACGGTCTGACTGCGAAGGGCGAGGCAAAGAGAGCTTCGGACTGCCAATTCCTCAGCAATGAGCTATTCCAGCTATTACTCTCGAGATACCCACAAGCAGGCGGATAGCAGTGATGACGATGAGGATGAAGAGAATGAGAAGGTAGTAGAGGAGAAGAAGTCATCGTCAGCTGCTGATGATAAGAAATCCGCCTCTGCTGACAGCACCCCCAAGTCCATCAATGAGGCGCTGGCTCAAGCTTTGGCCAAGGCTGCGGAGCCTGGAGTTGGTGATGAAGAGCCCGAAGTGCTCCCTCCTCCTGACCAGAGCGAGGGAGCCCCTCCTGCCTCGGAAATGATGAAGCGAGCTCCTCCCAAGGATGACGCGCACGAGAAAGGCAGTGGCCGCGATGCAAAGCGCCGTCTAGACGAACCCGATCACTCTGCCTCCTTACCTATGGATATCTCTGACTCTCCTTCCACTGACTATCACAGCTTCGAGGAGCGTGCGAAGTATATTCCCCTGCGGTTGACCTACGAGGAGCGCAAGACTCTGCGCCTCGTGGCAGCGACTATCAGTGTTTCAGACTACACCACTGCTATCGACGTCGTCTACAAGAACAAGGCAAGGCGATATCACAACCAGTTGCAGTACATTGTCGCCTTCCTCACTGGTGTCGTGGCTTCTCTCAATTATGCAGATGGACAGAAAGTCGTGGAAGACCGAAACTTCGACAGCTACCAGGCAACTTTGCAGACTGTATTGGAGATCGCAAGGAGATATAAAATCACCAATCCTGAGAAGTTGCGTTCTGAGTATGGCAAGTTGATCTATCTGATGCAAGACGCGGTCTCGAAGGAGATCAGACCTTTGCTTGGTGTGGATATTCACTTGCCTATCAAGACGGTACACGATGTCCTTGCTGCTGGCAATGGATTGGCCATGCTGTCAGATCCTCTCTTACCTATTGCAACGAATGAGATCTTGCCCGATAAGAAGTCGCGCAATGTGATTCAAGCAGAAATCAAAAGGAAAGAAAAGGCCGCGGAGCAGTTGGTGAAGAAGTATCAGAATAGACTATTGCCTGGCGATACCATTCGAGCTTGCCTCTATTCGATAGGAGATAACAACTCTTTCTTAAATAGCAACCGAAAACCTGTCACAGACTGCATTGATCTTCTTCAGGAGTATTTCCGTCCCGACAAGATCGAAGAGGGTTACTGCTTGGCTATCACTGAGGGACAAGAAGGCGCTAGGTTGTCTCATTCTCATGAAATGCAGTATAATTTTGTCTTACAATCGCTGACTCTCTGGGCGGCAATCTTGGAGGATATGTTCCGTCTGTGGTATCTGGCAGAACAGGATCTGTTGAGTGAGAAGCAGCCTTACGATCTGCGCAATACTGGGCAAGGATTGCAGCGCGTCCAACAATCACCTTTGGTTTATAAGGCCATGCACGAGATCTTGGTTAGCACACAGGGACAGCTGGGCCAGTGGGTCGGCTCCAGTGTCATTCACCTGGGTGACCACAATGTGCCAAACGCATTGATCTTCATTGATAAGTATACTCAAGTTGCACGCATCTTGGGGCCTTTAGCGACGACTCTCCGGAACTTAGAAATTTTGTGCGATGAGAACGAAGGATTGGCAAGATATCTCCAGGCGTATGGCGGGTTGGAGAAGGCGAAGAAGGATATCCTCTGTGACTTCTTTACTCACGCCTTTGATGGATCGGGTGGAGACAATTTCTTCGATGCTGGATCATGTATTGATGGTCGCTTGACCTCAGCATGGAACTGGTGCTCGCAGTTGGCGTCAAAACCATATTATCCATTATTCCGCCTCACGGGGTTCTTGAGCTTTGACGGCCAGTTTGATAAATAGATGTAAAGAAGACAGTTAGGAGGGAGAAATGGAGTTGCTGAATTTGTCATGGGTGATGTCGCCAGAGTTAACTAAGCGAGATTAATAGTGTTCAGTTGTCTGGTTATGTTTATTATATTGCACCACTTATTGGGGTAAACGTACTGTTTTACGAGATGTGCGGGAAAGCACATCCAATAGGACCACCTAAAATCTAGGCTATTGGTATTCTGCTCTGTTGTTTCCTCTGATCTAGCGCTTCTCTAAAATGCGAGCGAACTGTCGAGAAGTCGCGAGAAGGCGACTACCATCAGGTGACCAAAGCTCTCCATCCGTATAGAGTAGACTGTTCTTGATATAATCAGATCGATATGACACACGCAGCCAAGGGTTAGTCTTTGCCCCAGATTCAGCAGCTTGTTCTTCCTCTTCCAGTGCTGCAGGGTGAGAGGACACGGGTGTGTCCCAGAAGTGCACCGTGTACTCCAAGGTAGGTACCCAAGATGTAGGAGTCACAATAACTGAGGGTGGAGGCAAGGCATCCAAGAAAAAAGCCAAGGAAGACGAGCAAGGAGGACGATTATCTTCAAAGCGTACATACCCATTGAGTTCTGCTTTGTCCCCGATCTTGCCCACCATGACAGAGGAGGCGAAGGGATCGGAGGGTGGCACGACAAAGTCTAACTCATTTGCCAGCCGCAGCTTATCGCCCATCTTTCTCATCACCTTGCTCCCGCTACGACACTCCTCGATGGGTGGTAAGACTGGGGCTTGTTGCTTGACCAAAGTGAACCCAGACATCTTGGCCATGTCGCCAAAGGTTGCCAGGTACTCGCTTCTCACCACGCCTAATTGAGACAGAGTGACGTGGAAGGTACTGGTGGTGCGACCCTTGGCCACAGTCCTCACAGCGAGTTCCGCGGGGGCATTCTCAGCGGCTTTGTTGACATAGTAAGCGCTGATGGTGAGAGGGTCGGGGTGATCTGAGTGCAAGCCGATCGCATTGATGGCTAAGGACATTAAGAAGCCGCCATTAGGCGCATCACCCACACTCCATCGATTGCTGACATTTGCCAGGACAAGTCCATCTCGCACTTTTTCCACACGAGACTCTTGATCAAAAGCAAACAACTGAGAAGAGAAGAGCCGCCTTTGGGCAGTATGGCGAAGAGATGTCTTGCTTAGTAGGTTGAGTCTCATCTTGAAATAGATTCTACACTGTTCTGACCCAATGATCCTCTCTCTCTTCGTTCCTTCTCTTCTTTGTCATTCCTTCTTGCTCCATCTCGGAGGTGCCAAACCACAGCGGAGCGCATTCTCTTCTTAAGTTAAATCACCCACTGCTTGTGTGACCGTTGGCGGTTGATGTTAGAGACCGTTTTTGCTGTTGGAAGAACGCGTTATTTGGCTTCGCTGCTGTTCAAGCGACGCCTGCTCAACCCAGAGAAGGAAAACTCGTAAAGAGGCTGTCCTGCACGTAATGCTCTGAAAATCAGCAGTTAAGTGATAGAAACAGCACTACAGTAGTCATGTTTTCATATGGTAGCACTCCATTTCCTTTGGATTTACAAGCAGGACGTGCCAAGCCTGTGCCTCCTGCACCTCCTGGCCAATCAGGCAGTGGGGAAGGAACTCAGTCAGATTCGAAAGAAGGAAAGGCTTCTAAGGAATTTAGAAACCCTTATTCAAAGAAGTTCTCACAGAGGATCAATCAGATTCATGCCAAGCGGATAGAAGAGCAGGAGCAGTCCAGCCAAGACTTGCTGGCTCAGCGCGGGCGAAGCGGAAGCTTCCAAGTACTCCATGCAGACCACTCCAAACTGCATCATAGTCGTCGCTCTTTTGGGGCGGTTGAGCCCACCCGATCATCGCGATCTCGCTCTCCTTCTTATCGCGTGGGTGTGGGCGAGGACAGCAGCAGTCGCGGACGATCTCGCTCACACAGTGCCGACTCCATTCGCTCAGAAGTCTCTCGCTCTAGAAGCAGATCGAATAGTCGTGGCGAGTTTAAACGAGAGCTACAACTGGCTCGTGACCTTCAAGCGGAGGAGAAATTGCGAGAGGAGGAGCTGCAGGCCAAGCGCGAGTATTACGCCAACTTGCTCCGAGCGAAGCCTTGGGTGCCATCGGGCGTTAAGCAGTATGACCAGCAGTCTTTAAATACGATATCCAATCCTAATTTAGGATCTGTTCTAATTCAACAAAAGGCGCAGAGACGGTCGCCATGGGCAGGTGCCATTCCAGATGATCGCCGCCCACCGCCACCACAAACAAGCAGCACCACTACTACTCCATTGGGAAGGGATGCAGAGAGCAGTAGTATATACAATCGTTCGTGGAAGGTAGCATCGGCGAACATGAAGGGCAGAGAGATCATCACGGAGTCCCCGCCTGGCGGAGTTCCGCAATTGTCCGCGAGATCATCGTCACCGCCTCCTCTCATGACAGCAGCAGCTCCTCCGTCAGAACGCCTTCAAATCGATCCCAATGCCTCTCTTCGAACAACATTCTCGTTTAGTCGTGATAACGCCACCACCCCTCGCTCTGTGTCGGTGTCCTCCATTCGCTCTGCCCCTGAAGCATCTCAATCCAGCAAGAGGGCGGGGCAAAGGAAACCTTCATCGCGCATCGCCCTGACAGTGCGCATCATCAACACGAAGAAAACATCGAATCAATCGAAATATGGTATCCTTGTGGTGAAGCGGGGAGGAACACGATCTGAACTAGTCGGTGATATTGAAAAACAGTTCCACGTCTTTGGCCAAGTCTCGGATATCTCCATCGCCTCACAACCTTCTTATGGATCAGGGGTGTCTATCGCATCATTGTCGTTGGGAACTATTGGAGAATATCCTCAAATTAATGAGAACAGCGACCTCATCATCTATCTGGGAGGTGCTTTGTATCAAGAAGGACAGGGACATGGCGGACATCTTTTCTCTCAGCCATTGAGAGACTTTCGCAATCGACAATTACAACCTCAACCTTCTCAAGCATCTCCTCATGGCCTACTAGACAAAGAGGACATGATGTTCTATGACAGCATGGTGAACAATGTGCAGGCGTTTGATGAATACACCAAATCGCAATTTGGTCAGCGAATTGAAAATGGCGATGGAGCACGTTTTCGAGATTTTGATCGACAAAAGCATGCCTATTCACCTTCTGCTAGTCGATTAGGTGCCCCAAAGAGTTTGGAGACGTTAGCATCTTCTGCTTATCCCTCGTCGCCGATGAGAGGAGATGAGTTGGCAGTGGCTGACTTCACTTCTTACTTTTCTGCCCCTCCCAGCGAGCAGCAGCTACAAAAACAGCAGAGCGATCTACCCGGTAACTATGATCCTTATGAATATACTCCTGAATTAATGATGGAGAATATAGACGGCCCTGGTACACCAAAAGAATTGGAAGATCCAGAGGAAGCGATTTCACCATTTTCCCCTCCTCGTCCATCCTCAGGGACAAATGCGACGGTATCGAGAGGGCCACCCACTGCCTCTCCTATCGATTCTCCTGTTGGAATTGAGTCAGATAGAGAAAGGAAGCACCATAAACCTCAACTCAACTTCGCTTTTCTGTTGAAGGAGCGGAGCCCATCCCAGCCTGAAGTTCTCGAGACCGTATCACCTGCAGAGCCCACTCCACGTAGAGGAGGATACAGTGTGCCAGCCGATACTCGAAGTCCCTATCAACCTGATAGGCTAGAGCCTTTGAATGCAGCAGAGCCAAGTCCTCGACGAGGCGCTGGCATCATTTTAGGACTCTCGCGGCGGCCGTCTAATCAAAGCACAACCACTTCGATAAGTGGAATGGAGGAGACCACCGTGAAGAAATCTCCTGTTGATAAAGAAGTGAAGCCAAAAGTGCCTTCTAGCAATACCTTCTCCTTCTCCCTCCACCCGCCAGCGCAGGCGAACAAGGCCGAAGTGAGCACCTTGCTTACTAACTTGAGGTCTTCTGCAGCAAATCCACTGCGACTAGAAATGCCTAACCTCATGAACAAAGCAGGAGAAAGTAGTAATAGGCCTTCAGGTGATCTGGATGATCGACTAACCAAGCTGGAGAATGTCTATGAGCGCCTCCATCGCAATCTGCCCAAGCGGTACCAGCCGGCCGACTCCATCGACAATGGCCATCACCCAGCTTCTCAACCTTCCACTCCGACTCAAAGAGGAAGATCGCGCCAGGGAGAAGGAGAGGATTCTTTGCAACAGGGCAGGAAGAGCAGGCCTACTAGTCGATCTCGATCTCCCGTCAACAAGGCTGCCTCTAACCACGGCGAGCCTTACAACAAGGAGCTCACCTTCCAGCCCAAGCTATTCACCTATGCAGCGCCGAAGCATGACAATGGTTTGATGTCTCCTGCCATGGTGAGGGCTGAGAAAGCACATCTTTCGCGCCATGAGGCCATGGCGTTCAACTACAGCAATTCAGGAGAGGAGGACGAAGGTCACAGGGAGGAAGAGAGGCGAGACGGGCCAGTTGAGGCAGACAAGCGCTCTCTGAAAGAAGTCAAGAAGCCAGTAGCAGACGATCAAGCTTGGAGAGGGAAGGTCAAGTTGGAGGAACGGTGGACAGGGTCAGACACTTCCTCCGTTACTATTCCTCCGCCACCACCCACGGGTCCTCTGGGCAACATGAGCCCTTCTGAGTTAGAAGCAGACCATCCTGTCCATGAGACCTTCCTTGACTTGCAGTCTCTTCTTGCTAACATGTAGCGCGTATTTTATTTCTTCCTTGTGATGAGGCGACAACTATTGTTACTGTTTTGGTGGCCATTTCTGTGATAAACTATAAAAAGATGAGGGCTGACTATCTATATCATTCTCTCTTTTATGCAGTCTTCATGCTCTTCCTACTACTCTACAATAATAACCATCCTTCATAATAATAATAGTCACAGAAAACACAAACACATCAGACAGACAGACAAGAAGAAACCTAACGCAAACCACACAGTCTAGTGCAACTCAGCTTGTAGCTGCTATAATAAATGATATAGGGAAGGGAAGGATGGAAGTCATCGCTGCATCTCTTGGGATTCCAAAGCGGTAGGATTGATATTCGCGCCACGGATGGACTTGGGCAGCTCTGGATTCTCTGCCAAGTCTCGAAGTAATAACCCCTAGGGACCACCACAATTAAATCAATCAAATGACATAGTGCAGCATTCATTCTGTCATCTGTCATTACCTGGAAGTACTTCTGCATGTCTGTGACCACAAGGCAGGGCTGCGCTGTGAGTTCTTTCCATGCTAGACGATCCCATTCCGACAGACCTTTCTCATCAAAGAACTCCTCAGTGAGTACAGACTGAGTGACTGCCTTCAAAGTAAGGACCTCTGGTTGGGTACCCATCGTGGTAGGCAAGGGCTGCAGTCGTTGAATCACTCCCAACACTGCGATTTGCTCGCCTTGCTCGAAGTTCGCCTCGCGAAAGCGAATCGTCTTCTTCTTCCCTTCTAGACTGACATTTGCTCGCGTGAGAAACTCTTTGGTTTTGAGCTGCTGGTTCAGGTCTCGAATGATGAGTTTGGAGCGAAGTCTCGTCCTCGTGATCGTGTCCTCATTGGCCAGCACATTGATCGGGATGCTGCCTCCAGGCACATAGAGAAGCCGACTGGGATAGTCTGGATCAACTAGCGCAAAGTCAGCTGCCTTCGCTTCTCGAAACAAAGGCACCCAGACTTTGTTGGCCTCGTCGGGGTCGGGAATGCCCATCAAACCATTTTCATCGGTGCGCTCCTGCAGCTCTTCCACAAAGGCCTCGTAGTAGACACAAGGCTTGCCTGAGATAGGTGCGACGAGTACGTGGTGGTCGAAGGGAAGGATGCGGCCACAAACGAGTTGTGGGTAGTCTGCACTCGCGATGGTTTCCAAGCGCTGCAATGCGCCAAATGTAGACATTACCAAATGAACCTTCTCGGCAGGAGAAAGACAGCAGAAGCAGATGCCTGGCATGCTTCTCTATCTTATCTCTATGATATGATCACCTCTATATGACAGTACTTCAGCCCCTTGTCTATTTCTCTTTACCATCCATGTTGCACCACACGCCGTACAGCAGCAGTTACTGGACAACCGTTTCATTCGTTCATTCTGGCGCACTCTGTTCTTCTTAAGTTTACATTAACTTAACAAAATCAACTGCATGGTCTACTGTGAAAGGAAAATGCTGTTAAATATGGATGATGACTCTGTGGAATCGCGAAAAGACCTGCGAGCTGTAGCTCTTGCTTTATATGACCGGCCTAAGTCACGTGCTCAGACTCCTGCTTTGAAGACGCTTGCTCGCATCAAAAGTCATCATGAGTTGGGCAAGTACCAAATGCAGTCCAAGAGCGAGAAGATGCAGGACAAGATTGAGGCTTTATTCGAGCAGCGTCGCAAGAAGATGCTCTCTCAACGCTTGCATTCCTTGCCTTTGCTCTCAGCCACACGCTTTGCCATGGCAGGAGAAGAGCATCTGCTGCGGCTAGAACTGCGCCGCGGACACGATCCCAGCCTGCGAGACCCCTGCAACGGCAGAAACGTCCTGCACGAAGCATGCGCTAGTGGTCACTATCCCATCGTCCGTATGCTACTGCTTGAGCATGCCATGGAGGTCAACTTGCCTACCATACTGGGCGAGTCCACGGCTTTGCACCTCGCAGTAGAGAAAGGCTTCCGTCAGATCGTCTCCATCTTGCTCGGCCACGGGGCCAATGTCCATGCCTTAGATGCTGAAGGATGCATACCATTGCACTGCGCTACGAAGTTCAATGTCGTCAAAGTGCTCTTCAAGTCGTGCCCTGCGCTGGACCCGACCATTCGCAACCACAAAGGCTGCACTCCGCTGGAGCATTACTTGGCTCGTACTCCTCCTAAAGAACAAGATCACGATCTCGTGGAATTCCTGCGCACTAAAGAGGATCAGCGCATGATTGAAATGACGCGAGAGAGGCTGCAGCACATCCGCGCAGACAAAAACGAAAAGTTGCGTCTCGAGGCGATGATTATCAGTGCCAACACTACCACAGTCGTATCATCTCCCATAAAGATGTTTTTGAAGAAACGTTAGTGAGTGACACGGAATTAAGTGTTCTGACATTGTTCTCTTGTATTATATTGTACAGTTGCTATTAGTCGATCCTTATTAGACCTGCTGCTTTTCATATCTTTACGATTGCTATGACTACCCTGCGAAGAATCGCCGTTTGTGAGATCTTGCTCTTCAGCACATGCATAAAGTGTGCTATCCATGCCATACAATCTGTTTATTTGGCCATGATATGGCTTCCCCATGTGCTGTAGGTGGAAGATTGATATTTATTGATTGGACAAGACTCGCTTGCCATGGCTATCAGCAAGAACTGCTGAGAAAGAAGAATTGGTGGAGAGTAGACATGTTATGGTATCCCATACAACAATGTAACATTTTGTGAATAGCTTAAAGAACAGCCACCATAATTGCTACTATGGTATTGTTTTACAGGGCTTGTCACATCAATTGGAGGTTACAGGGTCCCACCTATATCAATAGCAACAAGAAAAGCACTAACTAGGCCATGGAAGCAACTTAGTTTCTCAGAAACAATGAATAGTCGTGAAGGATTTGTCGCTTGCTTCAAAGAGGCACAGGAGCTACAGGATGGCTAACCCACTCACTGATTGTCGCTGTGGCGCCTGGATTAGCTTCACAATCTCTTGGGAGATTCTATGAACAGCATCGTTGCATGCTCTCACGATGACCATAAGGAGTGGATTATCAATCAATTGTCACCTCCATGCTACATCTTCAAACAGACAGAACTACTCAAGGCTCATCATCATGTACAGGTATTCAATCAGTCTCAAGCCTCAGTCTAGCTACATATTGACATGACTAGTAGGTGTAGTAGTAGTTGTTGTTGTTGTTGTATGGATTGGTTGAATTCGAATCAGATCTCTCAACGCGCAACCAGCGAAAACTGTGAGATTTTTCTCACAATTTAAGAGTTCTAAAGCTGCTGTGAACTGCTGGCGGGTCGTTGGCAAAGCGATCAATTCGATCGAAACAACAACAATTAGTCAATCAGTCACTAGCACTCCCTTCTGTATCCTGATCGCCATGGGAAGTGCCGACTTCTTCTCCGTTACTTCTTCCTTTCCTAGCGTGAATCCTGCTTGGACGATTCTTATTTATTTTGTGATTCCTCTATTGCCTCTCTTTGTGGGACTTAAGCGGAAAGATGACCGCAAATGGCGAGGAGGGAAAGTCTATTCCTCTATTTGCAAGATCACAAACTTTGTCAATGAAAATTCGCCATTTTTTGCCATTGGACAATTTTGTTGGACTGTGGTCTTAGTTGTCAATCAAGGGTCCTATTCCTATTCCCACATGAAGTTCGCTTATGATGTTTCGTATTACAGTCGCGTGGACTCGGCAGACTTCCGTCATCTCTCTGCCACACAATATTTGGGTACGTATAACTCTCTAGATGCTCTAAATGGACATAATGGTGGGTCGGCTTCTGGTTTTCAATCGTCTTCGGTCCGTGCCGCGGCCTTGTTGGATGATTCTCATCGCAGACTTCAGATTTCCTCCATTGACTCTAATCTCACTCTGTCATATCACCTCTCATCATGGGATAATGTCTTGACCGAGGAGTCTTTGCGGAATATTTGCTTGATCGAGAAGAACATTCTCGCCAATCCCGGCTGCATTGGCAGTGGATATTATTCCTCTGCCATCCCCACCATCTTCAACTCCAGCTGTCATTATAAGCATAGATCCTTCGATTATTCTCTGACCTTGTTAGGTCTGGAAAGTAATTCACTCTATGTGAGTGACTTCGTCAATCAATATCGCCCAGAAAGTGAAGTCCTTCTCTCCTATTTTGGGATTGGCACTTGTGAAAGTTTGGATACGAATGAGTTTCAAGATCTTTTGGATGACTATGAAGCAGACGGTATTGAGATTACATACACCTCCAAAGAGCTGAATAAGAAATTGTTGAAGAATATGGCGGGTAACACATTGCTCTATCTGGTCATTGCCACGATCGTAGCGTTCGTTGTTTTGGCGCTTGGAGTGAGAGGATTAATTGTCCCTTTGATAACCTTGCTGTGTTTGGTTGTGGCGTTTGTCAATAGCACAGCTTTCATTGGATTGATTGGGTACAATTACTTCCCCATTTCCAACTCAGCCGGTGTGTTGATAACATTGATTTATGCTTGCAATGCTGTGAATACTTTCGGCTCCTCCTGGCGCACTCACGTAAAGAAAGGATTTCAACCCTCGGTACCAAATATTTTAAACACTTACAGGACGTTCGGCCATAAGTTCCTTTACATTACATCCCTCGCCTGCATTTGTCTCTTTGTATTGGCTTCCAGTGATATCATCGTGATCCGCCAATTCGGCTTGTTCACGGGATTTTCCGTGTTGTCCTTTTATCTGTTCTTTCACTATGTTATCTTGCCTGTATGGCTATTGGGAGCCATGTCCAGTCTCAATCGCCCGATATATAAGTTCTTCCGCAAAGCACGGAAATACTTCTGTGGCAGCTGTCAATTTCTAAACAGTATCGGCATGGTTGACACATTGGCTGCGGCTATGATATTAGGAGGAGATGATGATGACTCAGAAAGGAACGACAGGCAGGAGCCAGAGCCACCAGAAGAAGAGTCAATCGTGCAACCTGAGCGTATCGTATTCGTAGGTAGTGATCCTAATCAACCTGATGATGGGGTGGGCAACTCTTCCAATCAAACTGCTATTGTCGCTGCTTCCCCTTTGGACGAGACGGTTAATCTTGGAGCTACTGATCCAGAGTTGGAAGAAGCTACCTTTGACACGCAATTCTGCCGTGGCAAGCGCCCATTGAAGCTGCTAGGATTCCTTTATTTGCTGATAGTCTTCGTGGCACTGGCTATTGTATATGGAGTCACCATAACTCGATTCGGTCTAGTTACGGGCATTCCGAAGATTTTCCCGACCTCGTCGAACTTAGGCAAAGAGATGCGAATATTGGAGAAATACAAGAACGACCTGTTGGAAAGTCATATATCTGGAGCAGGTTTAAGCACAGTTGTTTTCCAAGCTCCAACCGCTCGACCAACTGCAGCGCCTTCGGGAGTGACGAGAAGTCCCAGTGCCCGGCCAACCTATGCTCCCACCACTCAAGCGCCACCACAGAGTGTAAACTATCAGATACGAGGGTGCTGGGGCATTAATGCTGACCTTGACGATCCAGATGATATTGCCGAAGGAGAGTTCGACTTCGATTCCTTTGCTCCTTATGTCTCTAAAGGAGGACTGCCTTCAGACATGCAAGCACTGTGTAATTATGTTGACAGCAATCGACACTACTTGAGTGTGGTGTCTGAGTGGAATGCAACGAAGGATTGCATTTACAGTCCATATATCAGAGTGTACAACTCGTTGCCAAACTCTCTGAAGACTTACGTCAATGCTTTCACCGTGTGGGGCAAACAAGACACTGCCAACAGCTACAGTGTTGGGTATTTCTCCCAATCTAACACCACTAGTCCCGTGTGGGTATGCGCGAACTTCAGTGTGGTGTCTAACATAAGCTCCATTGGTGGGGACCCTGGAGAGGTGAAACAAGTCAGAGATCGCTGGAAGTCTGCATTTGCGGACCATGCCACAACTTCTGCTTCATCCTATGGCGTCCCTGTGATTACTTCTTCTCCAGCCTTCACATATCCTCTTCTGAGTCATACCCAAGCTGACTTTCTCAAAATTTGTCTCGCGGCCACTATTGTTGGCTTTGTTGGTCTTCTCTTCATCTTCACGTTGTCTGACTTTGGACTGACGGTATTTGGATCGTTGTCGATCTTTACGACTCTATCAGTATCTTTGTGTTTGCATATCTTTTTCTCTTCTGATGAAATAGACTTGTGGGATATCGTAGTCTTGCAATCTATTATGTTGATTGTGGTTGACTTCCCGGTCTATCTCATTGAAGAGTATATGAGCGCTCGTGCCTTTGCCGACAAGCAAACAACTACAGCTATTGACAAAGTTCTCTCTCCTGCTTTAGCCAGAACGAATAAGAACATGCGATGGGCTATAGTCGCGCCAATCATATTGATGGTCTGCTCCTCCATCCCTGCGCTGTTTGCTAAGTTGGAGATCTTAGCTCGAGCGGGTGAATACATTATCATTGTCACTCTGGTCTCGACTATCATGACGATTTTCATACAGCCTTATCTTCTTGCTTTTGGTTGTAGAACAAAGATCTGTGAGAAGTTTTGCTATATTGAGGAAGAGTATGAGGAGTATGTCGATGCTTTACCTCCAGCTGCAGCTAGCTTGCCGCCTGAACATTCTCCAAATGAAGGAGACTATGCGGAGCCTGGGAGTCCTCAGCCTGTCGCTAACCCTGATGCTATGCGAAGCAGCACATTGGGTGCTTATGATGATGATGGCCAAACAGTCGTTTCTGCCCATTCATTTCATAGCCCTGGCTCTGTGGCCGGCTCTATGTCTGGCTCTGCGCAGGGATCTGTGCAAGGATCGCAAACATCTCTTGCAAGTGCGCAACGCCATGCTGCATATAGTCGTCACGCGAGTCAGCTTATGTATCGACAGCCAACTCAATCACAACTCATCAGCGTGCCGTCAGAATATGAAATGGCACAACAAGGTGTTCAGACAATGCGTCCTCACTTTGCTTCATCTCAATATGGTGCAATGATTGGCCCTGACGGTGTTATGTATCAAGGTCAAGGAATGCCTCCTGGTCCAATGCCACCGCGCGGTTCCATGCAGTATCCCCCTCAGCAGCAACCCATGCCCATGTCTAGACATCCTTCCATGATGCAAACCTATCCTGGACCGCCTCGTCTTCATCCTATTCACAGCATGTATGCGCGGGGGCCAATGTCACCCCCCAACATGCCTCCTCGAGGCGGGCCTGGATTTGGATCTGTCCCTTCTATGCCCATGAACGACATGTATCCCCCTCCACCACCGCAGGGTATGTACGGGCCAGGTCCCCAAGGTGGAGGCATTCCTCTGATGCGAGGCCCCTCTCAGTATGGTAATATGCCTCCCCCATCTCCTGGTGGTGGAGTGTATCCTCCAAGACCGCGACCTAATTCGGTCAGTTTCTATGATGCTCCTCAGTATTAACAATGCAAGAATAGCTGTAGTTAGCAATATTGTAAAGAAGAGGTGTGTTTGTATGTATTGCTTTGATGTGAATAAAGTAGGTCAAGTGATGTGAGTATTTTGATGTGATGACAGCGTATCATATCATATGAGGTAATGATGATGGTAGTAGTGGTAGTGGTAGTGGTAGTGTATGCACTCAAGCGATGGAATCTTCTCTCTTCAACGAGTTAATAGATGCTTCTAGTCTTGACTTTTGGAGAAATGCTAAATTAGCTGCTTTGTGATTGATTTTGTCTCATGAGATCTAATACGATGAGGGTTTTCCCTGGACACTCATGTGCCTTATTTGATTTGCTGCTAGCTAGCTGGCTGGCTAGTCCAAAGCAAAGCGGTACAATAACTGCTGCAGTAGATGTGTCTGTCAGTGGTACTGTACTATAGTAATATCAACCAGTGGTCGTCAGTAATATAAATCTGATGTTTGTTTACTTGTTGGGTTGTTACTGTAGACTAGCTAGCTAACATGGTGAGCGGAAGGCTAATCGCCATCGCTCGGTGGCATTGCTAACGCCACAGTCTCGACTGCTTGGCAATTCATCTGGATAGCTTTGAATCACCGCGTCAATATCACCAAAGCCTATAACATTAGTCCTCCTGGGCCTTTTGTTGTTCTTGCCAGTAACACTATCCTCCTCAACTTCCATCTTACTAGTCGAAGCAGAAGAGTCGACGTGTTTCATGGAGAAGTGCAGATTGGCTTTCATGGTAACATCAGACAGCTGCTCCCATGACAATAGATTCTTCCCCACAAAGACCTCCTAACAGAGACAAGATTAAGAGAGGTCAATCAATCAATCAACTAACACAGCACAGCCAGTACAGGCCAAGTGGTTGGTTGGCTTACATCTTGTTGTCTCCAATGAGGAAGCACAGCCTCACTAGTATTAACACTTTCTCTCGCCCTCTCGAAGTCTTGCATCTGACTTGTAAGCTCTTTCTCTTCTTTAGCAATAGCAGAGGCATAGAGACGTCGAGCTTGTTCCTCGTCATTCATCAAAGCATCCTCTACGGCAGGACCAAAACATAAAGCAGGAGAGATGAGAAGACGAGATGCATCGAGACATGCTCGACCAATACAACCCGCTTGAACCTCTTGCTTCCTTCGCCTTTCACATCCAATAATTGCTGACTCAACCACTTCCCGAAGATGCAATTGCATGTAGTCAGACAGCAGTCTGCGCGCCGAGGAAGACAAACCTTTGACAACTCGAGGCCTGCCTGTGCCTTTCAATGACAAGAACACGTTCTCCACCATCTGCGCATCAACTACACGCGGTCTGTCTTCTTCTCTGTGTTCATCAAGATAGAGGACTTGACTTAGATTGGTACGTTCTGGTCGAGCTTTGTCTTCCTCTTCGCTCACTAATGCTGCGGAGAGAAGGCGTCCTGTGGCTTCTTTGCCGGACAGTTCGATGCCTTCCTGCTCAAGATTGGGCTTCTCTGTGCCGTCATCTTCAATAGGAGGCAAAGTGATGCAGCTTGTAGTGTGAGGAGTTGCATTGTTGTTTGTTGCAGTTGTTGGGAAGACTGGCTGGCTGCTGGTTGATGTGGAGGACTTGTTCATCGCTTGGGACAGCTGCATTGGGTTTGGAGCAAGAGAAGAGGAAGGAGTAGACTGCTTCATGACAGATTGCTGCTGTTGTTGTTGTGGTTGCATCATACCAGCTGGTGCAGATGGAAGAGGAGCAGAAGTTGGGAAGACTGGCTGATGTGGCGGAGGTTGCATGGGCTTGTTGACAGGCAAGGGCTGGTAGGTGGACTGGGCGGGTGTATAGGGTCCAGCTACAGACATCATGTTCCCAGGGAGTTGCGAGGATTGCTGCACGACTGCGCTGGACATCATCCCTGAAGAAGCCCCTTGTCCTTGTTGCACGCCAGCAGACATCATCAAGGAGGAGGAAGGAGCGGATCCAAAGGGAGCAGCGTTTGAATACTGTGACATCATCATCTGTTGTGTTGGTTGTGGCGGGACAGTGTTATTGTTGTATTGTTGTGGCACTATTCCACCAGACATCTGCATGGAATAGTTTGCTGCCATGGCCTGCTGTGGCCGAGGGACATGTTGTTGCATGCCTTGTGTTGACTGTACCTGCTGTACCTGTTGCTGTGGGAATAATGCCTGCTGCTGCTGCTGTTGTTGAGAGAGAAGTTGTTGTTGTTGTTGCTGTTGCATCTGTTGGTGTAGTTGTATTTGCTCTTCTTTCTTCTTTCGGAGAGTCTCAGCCAGAGCGTGTCGGCCAGCTACGATCTGTTAGACAGAAGACAGTCCATCGTCATCATCGTCATCAACATCGTCAGCTTCTATCGAGTGATGGTAATCTACTGCAGATGGTGTGGTGTCTTACCAGCTCGTAGTACTCTTTCATCTTGGCGGGGCCGAAGAGAACGCCAAGGCGGCGCTTGAAATGTTCCTCTCGACTCTGTGCGTCTGTACCATCAGGGAAGGATTGCTACCCCACAGAGATACACACAAAGACACAAAGACACAGTTAGCAGTCACAGTTAGTCACAGTGACAGTGACAGTCACACAGTCAGTCAATACACAGTGTCAGTCAGTCAGTCAGTCAGTCACAGTCAGTGTATGAGACAGGCCAGCATATCATAGCATAGCATAGCATAGCATAGCATATCATATCATATCATAGTATAGCATAGCACATGTCAGGTCAGTCTACCTCGACCAGCAGCCAGCATTCTTTGATCCTCTCTCCTTTCTCCTGGTCAAGGATGCCCTTCTGAATGGCATTGTTGATGATGGCTTTGATGATCTTCACAGAGGAAGGCTTGTGGGAAGCAGCAGATGGCGGAGGACCTGCGGAGGTCAAAGTCAACGCGGGTGAGGTGAGGTGAGGTGAGGTGAGGGACAAGGAGGTGGACAAATGCAGCCTACCATTCATCATGGATGAAGACTTTCCCTTCCCTCTCAAAGCTGGCCGGCACTTCCTGGACTTGCTAGTCGCTTTGCCTTCGACTTCTCTGCCTTGGCCTTGGCTGTGACTTCTGGACATCTAGCCTAGAGATTTAGAGCTTTCAATATTTAGCAATTTAGAGATTTGGCGTCTCTTGCCTTATGATCTTATGTCTAATGAGATTGGACGATCTTATGATAACTATTTACAGCTGATAACAGATAACAGCTGTGATTAGACAGCTACTGCCTTAGCAATCTTTGAGACTAGGAGACACCAGCCAACCAACAACAACAAACTACACTTAGTCTACTTCTCCTTGTATTCATCCGCCATGACATTCCGCACAGTTCCCTTGAGCTCCACGCGCAGCTCCGTGTTATCGTCTCCTTTAAGAATGTCCTTGACAAACTGACACTCCACCTGCAGCTGCACCATCTCTAGCGCACCGCGAATGACTCCAGCCAGCAGGTTGCAGTAGTTCAGGTCCTGGTACTGGCTGGGTAGCTCCACGAAGTCGACCAAGGGATTGTCCGTGAAGACTAGTGTAAAGGCAGAGTTCTCCTTGTTCCATCCAGTGACCTCCGGTGCCACTCCCAGGAACATTTTGAAAGCCACCCGTGCGATGACGTCAGCCGTGTCCTTGAAGTTCGAGCAGTTGCTCACTCCGCTCTTCGCCAGAAACTCGTCTATTAGGCGCACACCTGTAAGGCAGTAGCAAAGATGAGGGGAGCAGGGTGGGTAGGAGTGGTGGGGGTCGGTCACCTATATTGTAGCCCATCTTCTCCAGCTGCTCGTTGATCATGGAGGGCTGCTCGAAGTCCTTGATGAGCTGAGTGCACAGTCAAAGGTCACCATGGAGGCACAGTAGCGGAGGGTGGGGGAGGGGAAGGGTGTACCTGGACGATGAGTGCCCCGTAAGTCAATGTGAGCAGCTCAGCATTCTGCCAGACAAGAAGATCATCCGTTAGCAGGCAGTTAGATGGGCAGACCACAACGAGGTGCTTACCACTTTGGTCATCTTCGACCACACCTGATCTCCTAAACGCTGATTGGCTGACTTGGCATTCATCCCCTTGACTTTGTCTTTGGGAACCGGTTCTGCTGTCATGAAGGGAAACCCGTTTCTGTGATAAACACATTTAACTTAAGAGAACTCAGTGTGTAGACTATGTAATAATTAGACTTGACATCTAGGACAAACATCCTGTAGTTTGACTATTGTTTCTCAGACAGACTTTGGGTGGCATTGAATAGAACTTCTGAAAGTCGAGAGAAGACACCATTTTGTGAATGTGTCTAGAAAAAAAAGAAATGTTATTTAATCTTCCTCATTCAAAGGCAAACAGTTCATCAGCAAGAGTCAAGCAATAACTTTTAAATTCATAATCACTCTCATTCACCTTATGAATATCGTTGAAAGCATTAAAAGTGTTCTGTAACATTGCAGAAAACACAAAGTCATCCTGTTGGTCACACTCACGTGAACAATCTCTTCCGCCATGGGTGAGAGGCCATTTGCGATCGCGAAGTGCTCAGTTGAGCAAATCACACAGATAATGCTTGTCAAAAGCAATGATCTTCGGCTTTCCCTTCTCGATGCACACACCCGCCCATCGCTGCACCATACTTGCCATCGGGATGGTCTTGTCATCCTTGTGGTTGAGCTGCGACTTCAAGTCCAACAGGTACGGTTTGTGGTTGCCGAGCTCCGCCATCAACTCATAGAACCATTTGTCGTGGCCCGGCTTGGAGGGGTACTTGACGATGTCGCCCGTCTCGTGTACCACGTGCCCCTCCGCGTACTCGCCAACCTCCTTCACAATTGATCGAAAGTTCTTCGAAACAGAGTCCAAGTGTTCATGCGTGATGAGAAATCCTGATATCAGCTTTTGGTTGCGCTGACAGTCTTGCTGCTGTTGGCCGGGCAGAAGAGTGTCGAAGTGTGCAAGAGCTTCCTTAATAGCAGTCCGCAAGTTTCGCCCTCCACCTTGCTGGTGCTTACTTTAACTTGGCACCACATGCAAGCCTTGAATTCGAATCTTTACAGCTAGCATCATGTATATACGTTTTATATGAAATCAATCTGCCTTCTTTGCGCCTCTTACGATATAGTTCCATCTCAGATCTTCTGAGAACCTTCTCTGCTTTATTTCGTCAATGAGAGATTCGTCAAAAAAACTTGCAGAATATGTCGCAAAGAGATACAGGATTGAACTCTGTAAACGTTAGTTTTGAAACTGCTGGATCCATCTCTTTGAAGTCGTATGAGTACTGATCGAGGTCTACTACAGGAAACCAATCATCATTTTCAGCCGTTGAGAGAACCTTCTGTCTCTTTTGGTACAATTCCTCTAAGCGCTCCCGAAGTCTGTTTGAGAAACAAAATAATAAGCCAATCATCAAAATATGTCGTCAACTAAGCTAGACTACAGTATTTCCAGCAGTTTTTCATCAAGATGGTGCAGAAATATTTGTCGAGATAAATGCAAACAGCAACTCACCGCTTCGGAGGCATTTTGCACAATAGCTTTCGAAGGAAAGATAATTTAACTATATGATAACCCGATCATTTAAAGTGCAATTCCATGGAATTGGAATTGGAAAGATCCAAAAAGTCGAACGAAAGAAAACCGTGAACGAGTTTATCAGGCATATCACAGAAGATGAGTTGATTCGAAGATGAGCGAAACAAACACCACCACTTCCATTCCTGACAGTCAACTGCAAGCTCTCTATGCTATTTACAATGCAACTACAGGGAGCGATTGGCGCTATAGCCATGGCAATCCTTGGCACTTTGATAGCGACACGGTTGATCCCTGCGGGGAGGACTGGCAAGGTGTTACCTGCTGTCTTGCTTGCAATCTCACCGCATGTATTCAAGAGGTCTGTCAACTGTCCTTGGTGGCTATGAATCTCGCTGGCTCACTGCCCCAGGAGGTGGGCAATCTCTCCTTCCTGACCACCCTGGTCATCGCAGACAATCCCCTCCTCTCAGGCAGCCTACCTCTGAGCCTGGGTAACCTTCTTTCCTTACAGCACCTAGAGTTTGTTGTCACCAGCTTAACTGGATCTCTTCCATCAAGTCTGGGTAGTCTTAAGCAGTTACAGACACTGACTATCGAGTCCAGTGCACTGCAAGGCATTATTCCCGCGGAGATCTTCCAGCTGACCTGCCTCACTGCCTTGACCCTCCAATACAACTACCTTGTTGGAAGAATTTCCTCTGCGATAGGATACTTGGATCAGCTACAGATTTTGAACCTTGGCAGCAACAGGTTGGCAGGGACCATTCCCGCGGCCATTGGCCAGCTCGTCAATCTCTCCCACCTCGACCTGTCCAGCAATCGCCTTCGAGGCACCATACCCTCCGCACTGATGAACGACTTGCCTGACTTGCAGTATCTGGGTCTCTATTATAACTTTCTGTCTGGTAGTCTGCCGGGGGTGGGGCAGGCTGGACTGCAACTCACAGACCTGCTCCTCGAGTACAACGACCTCACTGGAACCATCCCCTCTTCGCTCTTCTTCTTACCTAATCTCACCACCTTGTCTCTCCAAAACAATCGATTGACAGGAACTGTCCCTGACGTGTCTAGTTCATCCTCCTTGATGGCAATCTATTTGCATGACAATGGTCTCCACGGAACTATTCCTTCTTCCTTCCAATATCTACATCAATTGAAAGTCTTTTCCTTGTACAATAATATTGCTTTGAGTGGCACCATTGCCAATGAACTGGCTCGTCTCCCTGCCTTACAGTCTCTGGCTTTAAGCAATTGCTCTTTCTCGGGCAGTCTGCCCATCGACCTCGGAGGCAATTCTTCTCTGAAAATTCTGGACCTTGGCTTCAACTTTCTTACGGGGAGTATTAAATCATCTCTCTATGAATCCAGACTGTTAGAGGAGTTGGTTCTGCCGGGTAATTGGCTCACTGGGCAGCTCTCTCTACAGGAAGGACAATGGCTGGCCTTGACCTATTGCATTCTAGAGTACAATTTATTCTATGGATCCATACCTACGAGCATGGGAGATTTAAGTTATGCTAACACTTTGAGTTTTGGGATGAATGCTTTCACTGGAGTCTTTGCCGTGCAGTTGGCTAATATGTCGGCACTATACATGTTGCAGCTGCAATACAACCTCTTCACTGGCGACATGAACTTCTCACCAAATTCCACCAATTATATCACATATTTTAACATAACTCACAATTATTTCCATGGGGAAATGTCGCGTGTAGAGGACATGGTCTTAGTGGAGGTATTCGATGTGGGGCATAACTTGTTATCTGGCACTCTGCCTCAAGTCGTCGATCTATTGAATAATTTCTATTTCTTTGCTCAATCCAATCTGCTTCAAGGATCTATTGAAGAGTTTTTCCTGCGTGCTGTTCCTGTCAATACTCGTTATGTGGACATCAGCGACAATCAGCTGGACGGCAGCTTTCCCAGACACGTCAGTGAATATCTGTGGGGGGACGGCCTGTTATCTTTCGCTGCCATCCAGAACTGCTTTACGGGGACTATCCCTGAGAGCTTCTGCAATCTGACTTCATTGCAGGTGCTGGCTTTGGATGGTTTGTCGACAGCCAAAGCTTGTCGCAGATCCACTTTATCATCCTTGCTGCCTCAGGTGCATTCCTACACCCTGGGCAACCATGCCATCCATGGCAGCATCCCCAAGTGCCTCTTTAGCATGCCCAAGCTCCGCACTCTCCATTTGTCAGGCAATGGATTGGAAGGCAGTATTCCTGTGGAGGAAGAGCAAGAGCTGGGAGCTTCCTTGAGCGATCTCTCTCTGTCTCACAACCAGCTGACAGGCAGCCTTCCACCTCCTTTGCGAGGAGGAAGCAGGTGGGTAAATCTAGATGTGAGCTATAATAAGCTCAAAGGAGGACTCAGTGATAATTTCAATGAGTCAGCAGGAAACAACAATTCATCGTTCATATATTTGAATATCAATCGACTATCAGGTCGCATTCCTGGTTTCTATTATGACATATCCTCTCCAGGCAATTTGAATATGTTGAGAGGGAATTTATTCACTTGCCCAACAGTGAATATGAACAGTCACTTGCCCGAGAGAGATCCCTATCGCATGCAATACGACTGCGGGTAGGACAGTCTGAACGCAGCCTTGTTGACTTGGTTGGGTATTGTTTTCTTTCTTTGTGGACTGGTCTATGGCTTGTTCTTCTTCTACTTTAAAGGAAGGCTGCATCCTGGTGAGGAAAACGTCAACAAGGAGCAAGTCGCAGGCAGCTCAAAAGACAAATGTCTTAGTCCAAAGAGAGGCCAAGGTCGGTTAACCAATCCACAAAAATGCATCAAGAAATGGATCTCTGAGCTGAAGTATTGGCGAGCCGACCAACAAGAGATCTGGACTTCACGAAGACAAGAAGGGGAGAGATCATTTGACCGGATTGTCGCGCATATTTAAGGCAGGGGGCCTTCTGCATGATGTGCGAAGCGTCGCCTTCTGGATGGTCGCCTATGTGGTAAGTATGGGCAGTCTGGTCTACGGCCTTCTCACCACGTTCTATGGTTCCTACGACCAAGAGTATGCCTGGACCATCACGGCAGCCTACTTGTCTGGCATTGAAGCAGGTGCTGTGTTGATTGTATTGTTCTTGGGTATGTTCGGATTGCTGTGCTTTTGTGTGGTTCGTTTTTTCAACAAAGCAATTGTGACAGATGAAGAGCAACACCTGCCACACTCCTCTCCTTCCCCTCCTATTGATGCAATAGCAGATGAGGGAGATAGGTCAGTCGATTGTGATGGTTCTGAAGGGGTGATGACCGTTCACAATGAGCTTCATGCCCATCTAGACAATTCTCTCTCTGTCGACAGCATCTCCAATAATACTGCTGTCAGCAAGCCGCAGAGCCCGTTGAATTGGAAAGCTGTGGTGATGATGAAGCTGGTCATATCCCTCGTAAATGTATTGGTGGTGCTGTTGGTGAATGGTTTCTATGTCTATACCTCCTTGCAGCTGCAAAGATCGAGCGCCATGATGCTTTCTGTGGCCTTGTCTCTCTTCAAGGTCTTCTGGAGCTTGCTGGCTCAGACATGTCTTGTGCGCTTCTTGCAACCTCTGCAGCGATTGTCGAGTGAAGGAGGTCTTCACCAAGACAATGTAGGCTTCATGAGTAGTCTCATGCTATTCAATACAATTGTCGCTCCTGGTCTAGCAGCTATGATAGCGAGCTCTGACTGCTTCTATGATGTCTTCGCTTCTCCTCGTGACATCGTAGCATCTTACACATTTCAACGCTGTGTTTCGTTTGATAAAAATAGTTGTTTTGTGTTCGATGAAGCCACAGCCACGATCACTTTCACTCCGCCCTTCACCTACACATTTCAATGTGTTTCAGCCATTCTCGTGGACTATGCCTATGTTTTCGCTTATAAATATATCCTCATTGGAGTACTCTATCCTTCATTTATTTTTCTCGTCGTGTGCTTTGATGGCATGCAGGAAGAGCAAGAGAAGACAACGATGAACATGTCTTATCGAACCTATTCTTTGTTTTGGCATAACACGAGAAACTTATTATTGCCTCCCATGTGGAGGCTACACTATGTACATGCTGGTTCTATTGATCAGCTGTCGGCAAGAAGTCCTGCGGATGGCCCAACCCGTGTGTCATCTCTTCCCTCTTCAACCAGTGAACAGGATGAGCCTACTGTCGTCTTATTCTCTGCGGCAGAGTATTCAGTTCGTCTTGCCATGATTTTAAGCTGCTTACTGACGTTTGGCGTGGCTATTCCCTATCTTGCGGTCTTGATTGGCTTCAGCATCACTTCCAACACATACCTCATGCAAATAGGCTGGCTTCAGCAATGGAAGCATCACCTCTCGCCTGCAAGCAACGCTCGTCACAAGGTCTTGTTTGATAGAATGTGTCAACAGTGTGACCGTCTCTTCTGTTGCATACGAAGCGCATCGCTGCCTCTCTTTCTTTTCCTTCCTTTCTTCTTCTCCTATCTCCTCTTCGATGTGACAGGCGATGAAAGTGGTTGGAAGACAGGACTCTACTTTGGATTTGCACTGCTTGGGAGCTTTGTCTTCATGGCAGCAGCAGTTGTTGTTCTTGCTCTGTTTCGCATGCAGCAGGGCAGACAATCCCCACACATTGCTCGCACTGCATCCTCATTGAACAACAACAATCATCCAATCAACATCATGGAGCACCTTTAGAGTACTCATCCTTTAGATTGAACTTCGCTTTTAACGCTTTCATCGGTGCTATTTCGTTTATCATCAAATTAAAGCAATTTGTTTGTCGGTTAACGAAACGCTCATCTTATCGATTATCTCTATGCCACAACAAAGTAAGATCATTCCAATAGAATGACAAAGCGAACTAGGTGATCTCAAAATGGAGAGGAATTGAAAAGAAAAAGGGGAAAAGGCAATTAAGCCACTGTGTTGTTCGCAGGGATGCGAACTTGAATTGGTCGTCGAAATTTCGGTGTCACCATGTCTGGCACGGAGGCGCCAATCATGGCGAGGAAGAAAGCTGGCAGTCTCTCGAAGATGAAGGGGTGCATCTGGTAGTACCGCGTGCCAAAGACCGTTTGAGCTACAATGGGATCACCGCCAGAATACCTGGCATCTTTCTCGAAGAATCTCTTGCAGTCCTTGTCTTGATCCACTCGATCCATGGCCTCCACCATTAACGAAGTTAATTTCTGCAGCACAGAAGGGCGGATGAGATAAGAAGATCTCCAAAACCCATAGATATGTTGACTACTGTCCATAGCTGGTAGCGAGAATCCCATTCGGATGAGCAGCACATTCCAAGCCTTAACAGCGTTCAGACCATGACTGCATTTCAATGAAGAAACGATGAAAATGTGCGGCTCTGTTTCAACAGGAATAACGTCATAGTTCTCGTTTTGTGCCCGCTGCACTAAAGTACGTATTCTGTCCAAATTGAGTGTGGTTGTGACATGACCGTCAGCTGCGACGGACTGCAGCACATGGCGATAGGTGCAGGTCAGCACGAAGTCCACCTCTTGGGTGAGGTTGGCCACAGAGGGAAGGAAGAGTCTGCGGTAGACCTGACTCTCCATGTAAGGAGATCTCTCGAGTCGGTAAGGCGTGATCCAGTCCTTACAATAGGCGAAGCGGTGCACGATGGCCGCGGTACGGTTGTCATGGTAAAAGATAAAGAGGTGTGTTCGTGTGCCTTTTGTGTGGACGAGTCGCTCAGTCTCTTCGTCTTTCACACATGTTAGTTCTTTAGTTGAAGGAAAGATCTTGTAATTCAGCGCTGGTGGCATCCAGTGGATGTTCTCTTCCGCTGCTCTGCCAAGTCTTGTGAAGAAGAAGAGGCAGAGAATGGGCCAAATCAGCATGACAGTCTTCATCAATATCATCGCAATTCCAGTGAGAGATAAGTTGAGTTAGATGGATGACAGTGTCATGTTCTTCTTATCAGATGGATTGATAATTGTTCTCATTGTTTCATTCCTAACCGCTGCGCCTACTTTAAGTTGCGCTGACCGTAGAGAAGAGAGAGAGGAGAGCCAGAGAGTGGATTGATTGCTGCTGTTGATGATGTCCACCCGCTTAACATAACATTGGGGTCGATGTGGAATGATTCCATGGATTCCAGCAGTTCCACAAGGTCCCACTTCCCGATGTGTGCAGAGGGAGCTGAAAACGGACTTTCCTCTTCCCAGGAAGTGAGTGTCGGCACTGTTACTCTTCGTTTGGCACAACTTGACTCGGAATTCTCTTGGAAGACATCGAGTAGCAGAGAGCGAGAGAGAATGAGAAGGTTTTTGGTTTGTTCCTCTTGCCTCAATACAAGAATGGGAGCCTTCCGTCAGCTTGACCGCGCATTCGCCACCATCAAGCCTCGAGTGGTCATTGTTGGATCCGGCTGGGCTGGCTATCGTCTCGCTCAAGACATCGACAAAGACCTCTACGATGTCCATGTTGTATCCCCGCGTAATCACTTTCTCTTCACTCCTCTTCTCCCTAGCACTGCCGTGGGTACTTTGGAGTTCCGAGCGATCCAAGAGCCTGTGCGCACCATTCCTCGCATTCACTATTACCAGTCCCTCGTCAAGCACATCAATTTTGATAAACATACCATCCATTGTGGTGATCTCTTCCAAGAAGGCTACAACTTCGACCTCCCCTATGATGCCCTGCTGCTGGCGCCAGGGTCTGAGTCCAACACATTCAACATCCAGGGCGTGCTGAACAATCCACACGTCTTCTTCCTGAGACAACTCAATCATGCTCGTGCCATTCGCAATCGTTTGATTGACTGCTTTGAACGTGCGAGCAGTCCTGCCACGACGGACAAAGCTGTCCAGCAGAGTCTCTTGACCTTTGTTGTGGTGGGTGGCGGACCGACAAACATTGAGTTTGCTTCGGAGCTCTACGACTTTCTCAAAGGAGATGTCTCTCGTTGGTATCCTGAACTGCTGCCTCTTGTCAAAGTTATTGTGGTGGAGGCTGGTGGGCATATTTTGGGAACTTTCAACACCACGTTGGTCTCTTACGTGGAAGATCAGTTCAAGAGGAGGTCTGTACAGATGAAAATTCACACCACGGTGACAAAGATTGAAGACAATGTTGTCAAGTTGTCTGATGGATCTGAGATCGCCTTTGGATTGCTCGTGTGGAGCACTGGCATTCAACAGGTGCCCTTCATACAGCAGCTGGACTCCAAGCAAGTGGCCAAGCTGGCGAATGGTCGACTAAAAGTCGATCATTGGTTGCGTGTTTGTGAACCTGGTCCAGATGGCAAACCCATTATGAACGGCAGAGTGTTTGCCTTGGGTGACTGCGCGGCTGATGGTGAGAAGCCACTGCCTGCACTGGCACAGGTCGCGTCGCAGCAAGCACAGTACTTGTCCAAGAGATTGAACTCAGATCGTCTTGAAGCACTTACGACAGCTGGTGCAAAGGGTTCCGTTCCCCCCTTCAAATACGCTCACCTTGGATCGATGGCAAGTGTGGGAGAATGGAAGGGTGTGTTCGATTCTCCGGCCTTAGCAAAACAGCAGCCTCAAGCAGAGAAGAAAGATGAAGTGGATGGCTTGACTGGATTTAAGGCTTTCCTCCTTTGGAGAGCTGCCTACTGGACCAAGCAAGTGTCTCTGCGCAACAAGATCCTCATTCCCATGTACTGGTTCCAGGCGATGATCTTTGGTCGAGACATCGCACGCTTCTAGACTTGATTGTGTTGTGAAGGATGTGATGATTCAGAAATCGGTTTTGTTTCAAACTTGTTGTTGCGGTTGTCATAGAATGGCTTGGGAATAGTGTCTCTCTTAGCTAGCTGTTAACCATTTTTGTTCGCGCTATTACCAATCATCCTCACATTGGAGGGAATGCAATGGGGTGGCGATCTACACGTTCTCGTGCTATCGTGGCAATATGCGATGCGATGCGTTTGTCAAGCCACACGCCATCTAGGCCATGCCGCCATCTGTCCTATACCATGTCCTGGAATTGGGCCATTGGTCCAAGGCCATGTTCCAGAGTTTTGAAAACATGTATTTTCGACTTTGATCTTTCAAAAGTCGCATCTTTGGCAGGCCATTTCGGGCCTATGGCCTAATACATGGCCTAGGCCATGGCGGCCACGTGGCCTTAAATAGTGAGATATGGCCTGAAAGCGCCTCGTCAGAGTGTTCCGTGGGGAGAGAGGAGGTTCCCGCGCAACCTGAACTAGTCCAGTGAAAACAGAACCACCACCGACAGTTATTGGTCAGCTAGCTGAAGAATGATGACATGGGGTAAGGGAAGAAAGATTGTGATTGGAAAGAAAGCTTCCTCTTTGTCCCCTTCATCTGTTGAGGCTGTGGAGGCAGAAGGCGATGAAAGTCCATCCGAGCCACTGGCGCCACCAGAGCCTGCTTCCTCCTCCTCCCAGCTGCCCACAGTAGACGTCTATCTCACAGGAGCACTGGCACTGAATCGCCTGCAATGGTCCGAGGTCTCCACTGCCTGCCAGGTTGCCTATATAGAGCACCTTCTCTACTCTCATTCACTGCTGCCTCTCCCTCTGCGAGAGTTGCGAGGACAGCAGGATGACCTCCGATCATTGGCGGGGTCGGCGATGAGAGAGAGAAGGTTACAGACTTTCCTTTCCTCTCTCAACGATCTTTTCGACCAGGTCGCTGTAATCAATCGCCACTACGCGGTGAGTAAGATGTGTGTGACGGTGGGCTGCTCGCTGCGGCTGGCCAAGGCATCCTTTGCGCTCCACTTGCCCGCCTGCAGCTCCTTCCTTCTGCCCGCTGATGATCACCCTGGAGACAGTGTAGCAGCTAGAAGCTTAGATCGGTGGAAGCGCATGTTGATTCTGCGAGCTATGGAGAGGCAAGAGGTAGTGGCCCTACCCCCTGCTGGCAGCCTCTTCGTCTTCTTCCAAGTTGATGCGCCATGCGCGCCTGCAGCAACTGATGCAGACCTTCATACCTTCTATTTAGATAGCGACTTTTCTCTTCCGTGCCATGGCCAGCACAGGCCGAGGAGGAAGGCAAAGGGAGAGAATCTCTTTGTGCATGCTGTCCATGCCGCTGGTTCTGCCACTGCTGGCACGCACTTTGATGATGTAACCAATGAAGAGCGAATGGCCGACAAGAGTGAGAAGTCAGTGTGGCTGTTGCCTCTGAGAGGTCTGCGCTACTCTCGCTACAACTCCATCTCTCACACATGAAGTGCTTTTTACCTGTTTACTGTCTTGTACATAATATCATTTCACTGTAACTAGCTACATGTATCGCCTGTTAAAAACTGCAGGAATTCTGAATTCTGAGATCATAACCTCTCTGCGTTAAATGTGATCCACCACTCCATCACAAGGGAGTGCAGAGAGGTGAAGGCTTGAAGTCTTGAAGTCTGAAAATGCGAGTTTCATCTCGCTTAAGAGAAGTTCCGTTAGGTTGAGAGGAGCTGTGCGAGTGACTGCTGAGTGACAGAATCCAAACCATTCCACGGCAGACGAGCAGAGCAGATCTCCGGCCAAACCTTGTCCTCCTCCTCACCATGACACAGACCTCAGCTACCGGCGAGAAAAAATCTGAGCAAGGTCTTCTGAGACCTAGAAATGTCTTCCTTGTTCTGCTGGCAGTCTTCGCTGCTGCTTGCTATCAGCAGGCTCAGCGTAAGAGCTGGTTCTTAGCTCCCGCTCTGACCAAAGACAAATTCCCTTCCCGTCCTTTCGAGGTCAAGCAAATCCCTACCACTTACTATCAAGTGGGTAAGATTGGAGAGGTGTTGAAGGGGTGGTACAAGCCCAAGGGTATCGAGGACTACATCCACCTCTACCGCCCTGACCCCAAGGGACCCAAGTTCGAGTTTGACCCCAGTATCTTAGCCTCGAAGACCCAGGTGGAGAGGTTCATGAATCCCTGTGACCGTGTCGAGAGTGTCGTGTGCAAGACCTGCGCCACTCTGGACGAGCACAAGATGGTCAACATCTCCGACCTCTACGCCACCCCCAGCTACTACTACTCCTCCTTCGCCAAGCTGGACAATGCCGCATCGGTTGCTGAGCTGGTCAAGATTATCAATATCCCTGGCTTGGAGGCAAAGGACATGGTCTTAGAGCATGCCTTCGTGGGTAACTTCGAGCAAGACAAGATCACGGCCTTCTTCCACGCCAACTCGCTCACCTCCTCCATGTCCATCCAGTTCTTGGGATCCAAGGCGTGGTTGTTCGTCTCACCTACGGTCATGCGTGATGCTGACTTCCTCCACTCTTTCCCTGGCACTGGTATCGTCATCCCTACTAAGGGCCCTTCTGTCCCCTTCGATGTCTATTACTACGAGTCTCAGCCTGGAGACGTGCTTTTCTTCTCTGAGAACTGGGGCCATACCGTGCTGACTAAGGCAGGTCCTAACTTCATGCTCAACTTCCGCAAGATGGAGCTGGGCAATTTCCTGAGAAGACCTTTCGACTGGCTGCACAGCATGTACAACAACCGCAGATATCGCCCTCAGCACGCCATGGGCAGAGACAGCACTCCTTACAATGCCCTCCTCTCTGTTTGGATGCCTAAAGTGAATAACCTTTGTGCTGGTAACACTCGCGCTCCATGGGACGATGACATGACCAATCTCTTGCTGCATGGCCCACAAAAGAAGCAGTAAAGCATTGAAATCCGTGACAAAGTTATTGCGGTCCTTTATGCAGCATTGTGGTGGTACTGTATCTCGCCATGATGTGTTTTATGTCCTCCTCATCTTTCTTGTAAGGTTTGCTCCAACTGCCAGCAGCCTGCCGCCCTCACTCATCGTTATTTCTGCCCCTGCCGCTGCCTACCTGGCCTGCACTTTGACAACCATGATGGCACGCAAAACTATCCCTTTTTGACCTGGTACGAAGATCAATCATCTCTTCTTCTACTGTTAAAGACAAGACCTTGTTAAGTCTATAGATTAAAAATTAAAAAGAGATTATTTTTGTTCTCTGGTTAGTCTCCTGTAGACCAGTTAGTTATCTAGGTGGTCTTCTGTGTTTTGTTGACAGACTTGCGCAATGGCTCATCAGACGCCCACCACAGCCAGAGAGCCAAGCCCACGAGATAGTGTCCAGCAAAGAGAGTGAAGACCAGCTCCCATGACTTGGTGACGTCCAGCAAATAGCCGCTGAGTGGCACGGCGATCAGTCCCGCCAAGCAGCTGGCAGTGTTGCCCAAGCCAAAGATCGTCCCCGCATTCTTCGGGCTGATGTCGAAATGATTGCACGATACTGCTCCGCAGGTAAGCGCGCTTAAAGCGGAGCCTATCGTAATAAAGAAAGATGCCTGATAAGCTGCCGCGGCGGTGGGGGCGGAGGACAGACCAGCGCAGAGAGCCAAGCCGAGGGCCGGGCCTATCATGCCAACACTTTGCAACACATGTCGCACATGGAGAACTCTCTTTCCCGTTCTAATCCACCGGTCAGCAAAGACTCCTGCGAACAAGCTGGTTCCTAACTGGAGCAGATAGGGCAAGGCGGTCAGTCCCCCCAGCGCTGAGAGAGACACACCAAAGCGCTCGCTGTAGTAGGTGGGCAGCCATGACAACAAGCCTATCATACCCCAAGACTGACCGTACTGAGCGGCAATAATAGCCCAAACTGGTCGAGAAGAGAGAAGTTGGCGAAGCGATAGAACCTCTTCCTCTGCCTTCACCTGTTGTTTTACCACCTCCACCTCCTCCACCTCCTCCACCTGTTGTTGTTGCTGTTGTTGCAGAAATGCTTGGGGTTTCGCTTTGCGTGATTGACCAATAAACCCTAACCATAGTGGCAGCCACACCAAGGGAGGCAAGACTGCGAATAGTGCGAAGCAAGCCCTCCAGCCGAAGCGGTCGATGAGGCTCGGGCACAGCGCATTGCTGGCCAAGGAGCCCAAATAGCAGGCCGCAGTCACGATGGAGGCACTCGTCGACCGCTTAGAAGGAGAGACGTACTTGCGAATCATGGAGTGCACAGCGGGCAGAGCGAATCCTTCGCCAGCGCCGAGCAGCAGGCGGTCGAGCAGCAGAGGCAGTCCCCCCAGCGAGGCGGCGTAGGGGGTGAGGCCAGTGCAGAGGCTCCAGAGAAGAAGCGCTGCGACCAGAAGCACTTCGCCACCGAAGCGATCGGCCAGGCGGCCCCCCACCACTTGAGTGAGTGCATAGCCTGCCCAGAAGACTGACAGCACCCACCCGCTGAAGGTCGTGCTCCACTTCAACTCACTGGCCATGGGGATGATGGCTGTGGACAAGTTGGCGCGGTCAGCATAGCTGATAGCCACAGCCAGGGCAGTGAGGACAGTGAAGGGCACCGCGCGCTGGAAGAATCCGCTGGGAGGGTCTGGATCATCACCTGCTAGGAGACTCACAGGATTGCTTTCTGTAGGGAGAGGTGCAAGCCCCATCATCAACTGAGTTGTCAATGGAGAGCGCAAGGCTCTCAGTGCAACTCTTTTCAGCAACATTCCTCTATACCCAATACTCCAATTGCCTTTGAATGCTTCCAATGCTTCTCATTGGCCACGTCAACCCCAGCGGGCCAAATACCCAGATTCTGGCTTCCTTTCCCAAGCGTTTCAGTGGCGAAGGCTGAAGGCTCTCAGGGGCTTGAGGCAGAGCGGGCCGGAGGTTCAGCGGAAAGTGGCTGAGAGGGAAAACTGAACGGTCGAAGGAAACAGAACCGATCATGAGCAGATTTCTGTGAAAAGGATACGATTTTCAGTTCGTTGTCTGCTGTCCTACTCACTGCTTGTCCTCATAATTGAATTCCTCACCAGAAGACCTCCTGCTGCTGTCCCTTCGAGAAGATGAGTGACCCTTATGACGCCCTCTTAGATGCTAACTATTCCGCCCCTCTCTTTGCGGATTATGCCGCGGGGATGACCGCCAAGAGCTTTGCGACTAACTCTGCCTATTTCCAATCCGTAGCCATCGTGGTGTTATGCCTCTACGGCACTGGAATCATTTCCATCGTGCTCTACTGGACGGGCATGTTGTCTAGATGCTATTTCCTTCCTTGTCGAGGCTTGCCGTCCATTCCAACTGTGCGGAGCGAGACGGGCAAGATCGTGACGTCTCCCTGGGACTCTTACCGCTGGTGGGTCGAGGCACTCTTTTACTCGTTCGCAGCCTTAACTGTGGCCTTTAGCGCCTACACAGTGGTTGGTAGCCATATTGTCACCCGAGGAGTGAACACGATGGTCTCCTCGGTGAACGACTTCTCCGTCCTCATCGACGAGGCGAGTGTCGATGGCGACCGTCTCTACGATTACGGTGTCAATCTTACCGCTCTGGCACATGGAGGTGAAGAGACCTGCGTGGTCTTGGCAGCTTTCAAAGATGATATAGATAGAAGTCTGGAAAGCTATATGAACACTGTGCAGAACTTGCAAGACGTCACCAACAAGTTGGACAATATGGTTGGGAACATACACAACTTCTACGACTACTACGCTGATGGAGCAATCTTTTATTGCGTTTTCAGTGTGACTGTTGTGTCTATGATAGTGCTCGCTCTGTTTAATAGGTCAGAGAGATATGAAGGAATGAAAGTTGCACTTGGATTCAATAACTTCCTTTATCTGATTTTCATTACCTTGGGAGCCGTGTGGTGTGTCATCACAGTGGTGTCGGGTGATTTCTGCAAGGCGCCTAGTCATCATATTATCAACGCGCTGCCCGCTGGCGGCACTGTGAACAACGTGACGACTTATTACGCTACTTGCTATGGCACTTCTGAGCTGACGGTTAACCTCAACAAAGGAGTGCGCACTGTGAATGATTTCAATACCTACTTGGAAATTGTTCAAATACCTTGCTTTGGTAATCCATACATCGAGGGCATGCAATTCGTTGTGAAGGAAATCAACGTCACCTTGCATGACATGTACAACATCACCGCTTGCCCTCCCATTCACAATATTTATGAGAATATTATCTATTCTGGAGTGTGTGACGATGTAATGAATGGCATATTCTATATTTGGGGCTCACAGGTGTTCTGTGCTGGCTTGATGTTCGTGGTGATTGTCCTCGGCAGCTTTGCCTATCAATTCTATCTGCCGGTTCCCGACAATTTCGACTCATACAAGAAAGTTATTCCTGCTCATGATGAGCCTGGTAACGGACTGGTCCTGCAGAACCTGGTTCTTCATAGAGACGATCATTTCGTGAGTGTGGCGAGTGCCCCATTCGAACAGAAAGATGACTTAGAAGAAGAAGACGTTTAATATTCTATGTCTATTTATCCCCCCTGGTTTCATTCATATGTGTCAAGTATAAGTCATAATATGGTAGACTGTTGTTGGTTTGTACTGAGATTAGTATGTATTGATGTTGATGGTTTTTGTCATTATGCTGAGAGTGGTGTTGTGCTTTGATTTTGTGGTTTCGTGTTTAAGTTGTGAGTGGCAATGATGGTCTAGAGTGCATTGCATGTCTTTCGTTTATGTTGAGATTTAAGAATCACTTTATATGTCAAGGGATTGCTTTGTTATTGTTATACAGCAGCAGTCTATATACAGTAGTACATACTATAGTATACAATTAGTACATACTATAGTATACAGTAGTCTATATACAGTGGCTAGTACATAGTCTAGTGCATAGTCTAACTAGTCTAGTCTAGTAGGCGCCGAGATTATGTACCAACTGGGTGCATCTCTCTTGTCTACTAGGCAGCTGATCATCATTTCTGTATGCGATACACACGCAGTGGAGCTAGACTACTACAGTCTAGTCTAGTTTCCTAGAAATCCAAATAATCAGATGTCCAGAGAGCCAGAAAGTAGCCCAGTCCACTGACACAGGTCATCATCAAACTAGACTATTGTGGTCTAGTCTGTCTCTGTGAGTGAAAGAGAACAGTCTATCTGATAGTGCAGATGAGTCGCTACTTGTCCGAAGCAGAGCTAGCCAGTCTCTCTCAGCGCATCTTCCCTCGCTTCCTGCCCTCCAGCGAGCAGAAGGCTGACCTGGCGCTACAGAGAGCTCGACAGTGGCTGTTGCAGTCTGAGACACACTTCCCCAGCCGCGAAGACTTCCTGCAGGTCATCGCCAAGCAGCCCTCCGCCCCTACCTCCTCCTCCTCCTCCTCCACCACCACCACCACCACCACCAACCCAGCCCAGCTCCATCAGATTCTGCAGTGGTTCAACGAGAAGAGGACCTCGCTGCAGCAGATCCTCGCCAAGTACGAGTCTCGCTGCCAGGCCAACGCGTCCTTCTCTGCGAGTCTGTCCCTCGAGGCCAAGCAGGGCATGGCAATCCTCGCCGCACTGCTCAAGGTGGAGCCCGCGGCCATGAGCGACAGCCACAGAGAGAAGGTGCTGCAGGTGCGCGTGGCTATCGATCAGCTGCGCAAGGCCATGGCCAGCGGCGACAACGCCAACCACTCCTCCTCCTCCTCCTCCTCCACCGCTCCTCCTCCTGCTCCTGCTCCTCCTCTGATCGACGACCCCAGCAACTTCGCTCGGCTGCTTTGCGAGTTGTTTGACTTGGTCTCTCTGCGACAATCCTCTCCCTCTCAAGTGAGCGAGTCCACAGATCGCTTGGAGTCTCTCAAGGATCAGCTGCTGGCCTGGCTGGGCAGTCGCGTGGCCTTCCTGCAAGAGCACGACTTGCAAGGCGCCGCCACGGCCCTGCACAACGTCATGCTGCTGGAAGGAAGCAGTCAGAGAGGTCCGCTTGTCCTGCTGCTCCTTCGAGACCTCATGAAGAGAGAGAAGAGCAGGTTGGACAAAGTGCTCGAGGCAGACGGCAAAGCCAACAATCACAATCACCAGCTGTTAGTGAAGCTGAAGGATCGCCTCCAGGCTGCGCTGCAGAGCACAGGCTCTCTAGAGGTCGAGGACAAGCAAGTCGTCGAGGCGCTGGCTGTCATGCAAGGCTGCAGTCGTCTCTCTGAGGAGTTGCTGGGAGACACGCCCTACCTGGGCATTCGCGAGTAATGCCAGCAGCTTGTCCATGTGATTCCATGTCACAGACAATTGATAGCAGATGGTGGTGACCAAGGGATAGGAGCTTGTCATGCTTTCAATAGGCAGTGGTGATACCGTAGTGACTGTATGTCTACCCCATAGACTACTACACTACACTACACTACACTACACTATGTGTGGTCTACACTGTGTGCTGTATTGGTCAAGTGCACTGTACAGTGTGGATCTGGTAACTAACGAAAACTATATTTGCTAGCTGTAATGGGCTTTAGTCTAACTTTAAAGACCAGATAGCTGCTGTGCACTGTGCACACACCCAATAACTAGACTACACCTGCGCACAGCAGAGATTAAAGATTGTATTTGCGTGGGGAGTATTAACTTAAGAATTGTTAACTTAAGAAGGGGTATGGCGCAGTGTGGGTGTTTGGGTGTGGCGCAGTCAAGGCACGAAGCAGTGAAAGAGTTGTTGTTGTGAACAAGAAAGGAACATGAGCTTTGGCCGAAGTGTCGTCTTTCTCTCTCTGTCAGCTGGCAGAAATGCCCATCGCACTGTCTCTGCTCTTCGCCCTTCCGCTTCGATGACGATTGGCCGTCAGATGCTCTCAGCCAGCTCGTCAGTGCGCGCCATGGCGACCTCCGCCAAGAAGCAAGACGAAGTGGTCCACGAAGAAGACCTGGACGAAATAGTCAGCAAGCTGGACTTGACCCTCACTCCCGAGCAGAAAGCCTATGTGGAGGGCTTGAAGAAGATCATGAAGGGCGCCCACTCTCCTCACTGTAAGCCCACCACCTTGTCCTGCTGCCCTGCTGCCATGACATTGACATGACGTGTCTGTCTCTTGCCTTGCTTTTGTCCAGCCATCTACCGTGATGTGCCCTATCCTGAGGAGATCGTGACGGAGGGCAACTTCTTGCCTAAGATGGCTCCAAACCCCGAGGCGCTGATCGACTGGGCGCTCTCGCACATCCCCAAGAGTGAGTCTGTCCTCTTCCTACAACATTAGCTCACTAGCTCATCCTCTCAAATGCTCTTGCTTGTGATGAATGACTTGCAGGAGATGGACCTCGAGGCACGAGACAGAAGAAGCGCATGGCCAAGCGGGCTGCTCAGCGTGTGGTAAGACCATCTCACTGCATCTCATAGCATAGCATCTCACCATGCAGGGTATTCAACTTCTCTCTCTCTCCTCTTCATGGTTACTCACAGGCCAACCATGCCAGGAGGAAGGCCGAACAAGTCGCCTCCAAGCTGAGAAGAGATGCCAAGCTGAAGCGCATTCGCACTGAGATCAAAGCCATCCGAGCAGAAGCCGAGCAGATCGCCAAGTTGAACGAATTGCGCCAACAGGTTCGTGAGGCAAAGAAGAAGGCGACCGAGAAAGTCTAATGGCAGAGTGAGATGGATCGCTTGTAAGTCTAAGAGGAGCATCATCATCGTCATCAGCATCATCTTCTGTGTTTTGTTTAAGTTAGAGAAGCTTCTTGGCCTGTTGTTTGGCTATCAGCTTCATCTTCAGAGCATTGATAGTGCTGCTGATCTTGTCCATCTTGGCGGACAAGAAAGCCATTTTCTCGGCTCTCGATGGCGGCTGATTGTCGTTCTCACCATTAACATTACCATTCCCTTCATCAGTTGTGACAGCAGCGGCAGCGGCGGAGGAAGAACTGGTAGCAGAGGAATGGTTAGCTGGTGCAGCAGACTCGCCTGCTTGATCCGTCACAGCAGGACCATATCCGTAATTGCTTCCATATCCACCATTCTTGATCTTCTTGTTCGAAGCCCATTCTTTATTGTCAGCAGCTCCTGATGAAGAAGACGAAGCAGGCAAAAGCTCTTTGCCCACAACTCCGCTGGGCAGGAAAGTGACTTCTCGAGCTCTGCTATCAAATCTCTCCGAGGCATCAGCTTTACGGCTCACCGAACTTGATCGATGGCTCTTTCCTGCGTGTAAGGCTTCAGGGGAATAATAAGAGCGTAATCGAGTATAGAGTGCACGCTGGTGCTCCTTGGCTCGCATTAGCATCGCCCTGACATTGGCGCTGTTGTCAATGTGTCTGTTCTTCGCATTTCCTTCTTGCTGTTGTTTGGAAATCAAGGTTCGCATAATCTCCTCAGCCACAGCCATCTTGTCTTCTTCCGTGCGCAGAGGGCAGGAAGCGCATTTCTGTCTGTAGGCTTGTCGCTCCTTTGCCAAGGAGACTGTGTCCAGTAGAGGTGCCAAGAACGAAGACGATATCTGGCTATTGCGAACAGCATTGCTTGATTGACCATCAGTCATCTTCCCGTGCTTCCGACAGCGGTCTAGAAGGATTTCATATGCTTTTTGAAAGGCGTCACATATCTGCGTCAGTAAATTGGTACGTTCAAACGAAACTTGCGCTCCTTCTGCCTCAACAACTGTGCTCTCGTTGAGGTTCTCAGTCTTGCCGTGGAATTGAAGGAAAGTCAGTAAAATCAAACCTAAATTGTTCTTCTCGTCGTCATGAAGTTCATCATTCATTTCCAGCTCATATTTTGCAGTCGCAGTGACGGAGTTACTCTGTTCATCGGGAAGAGCTGCACTCTCTCCTTGCACACTTTTCTTGCGACGGTGAGAGCGTTGCACCATTCGCTCATATCGCTCGATGTGCTTGGTTAACAGCAGATACAGTTTGAATGAGCCCAAGCCGCCTGTGAATGGCTTATCGAGATGCAACTGGTACAAGTAGACCTTGAGGAAGGCCGACAGCGCGAGAATACGAGGACCTGCTTTTCGCACCAAAGCGCGCACAATCTCTGACGTATCCTTCGCCGCCAATCCCAACGAAATGTCGCCTTTACGAATTCCGCATAAACGATTCGGTTTGTTCAATACTAATTGATATGGACATCAGATCAGCAGCTTTACCTTGGATAGAAGACACATGAGTGAGGTTAATGATGGGGACTCGGGCCCTCAATCTGAGCTCCAAGCGCTTCACCCAGCCAAGACTCTACAGCCACAACAACAACAGCACAGAGACAGACAACAATCTTACACTCTTCAATCAAGCAAACATCACGGGGCAAAGCAAAAAGGGAAAGGAACGAAGACGAAGGGTAAGCAAGTTGAGAAGAGAGAGGACACGAACATGAATGAACGAATACAAAGTGCGCAGTAATTGCTGTTGTTTGCGATGCTTTCTCAAATCAATCTCTCGGGAGGTGGCGACGGCTCCTGCAGCTGTCAATGAAGTAGTTGAAGGGTGTCTGCTCAGAACTACTTCCACGGGGAAGGCGTTGGTGAAGTCCATTCCTTGAGAGGCGAGAGACACCGTGGCCGAGGGAATCACAGCAGCAATCGCCTCGTCTTTTGGAGGGGCAACACGTGAAGGAACAGAACTATCGGGATCAAGTATTTGCACATCAAGATCTTCAGCCAACTCTGCTCGACGACGTTTCGGAGGCTTCTCGCTGGTTGCTTGAGGTTGATCGACAATTCGCTCAGCGGGGGCGGAGGTGTCGTTCAGCCAATAGTCCTCTCCCTCTGGAGTCTCATAATGAATATGCTTGTTGATTTTCTCCTTGGCATTGAGAGCATGGTGAACTAACAAAGCCTCTTTCTCGTCCGCCTCCTCGCCATCTGAGGGGCCAATGGACATGAGGTCCTCCTCCTCCTCCTCCTCCTCACACTGTGACAAGTCGTCCATGCCTATTTTCCGTTTCTTGCCGATAGTCATCGCGCTCTTGTCTTCAGGCGATGCTTCAGTAACTCCAGGTGCTTTAGCGTCTGCTAAGGGGGCAGAGAGAGGAGAAGATGGGCGAGAGGTCGAAGAGATCGAAGAGGAGTACAACGACTGCGTGTTCGTGGAAATGAACAAATCAACATCGCTGTCTTCTCCCATATCCTCCGCACAGTTCTGTGTTGCTAGTATAGAGGAAGACGCTTGGCCTTGTTCGAGGAGGTCAGGCTGTGTTGGTCGAGGGTCTATTTCCCAAGTCACCTCTCTCTCTTCCTCCTCCTCCTCTTCTTCTTCTTTAGATGCCTTCCCATCCTCCTCCTCGCCAGCAGCATTGTCCTCCTCCTCCTCCTCCTCAACTGTATCGTCCATGTCGTCTTCTTCGTTGTCTCTCTCTTCCTCTTCATCTTCATTGTCCAAAGCGTACTCTTCATCTTCGTCTTTGACAACAATGACGTTATCATGGGAAGGAGAGCTGTCATCTCCAGTGAGGTCTACCACTTCCTGCTGCCTACCCTCCTCCTCCTCCTCCATCTCCCCCGCCATGGCCAGCAGATTCTGCGCAGATGTGGAGTGCTCGATGCCTACATTGAGAATGCTGACATCGACGTCACTCAGGAAGATGCTCAGGCCTGCCGAGAAGGACCCGAAGGTCTGCACTGACGCGTCAGGCCACTTGGTCAGCACGGCCTCTTCGATGTCTCGGAGGAGATTCTCGCGGGCCTGGACCTCCGCCTGGTCCAACTAGGAAACACCACCACACGGTCAGACGAGGTCATGTTCAGTGATAGCCAAGCAGTAAGACTCACCGCGACGTATTCAGCGAATAGCTGGATCTCTTCAGTCAAGGTGAGGTCAGAGCTCGCGTCCTGCAAGGCCAGCGCCAGCCAGTGCACGTGCTTCTTTAACGCCAGGTGAGGCAGGCGACTGAGAGCCAGCTTGGGATTTCCTTTCGGCCCAGCCTGGCCGTGGAAATCTCCGCCTTTGCCTTTGCCTTTCTCAAGTGGAAGCAAAGCAGACAGTCTCTCCATGCGAGAGTGAACTAGCGCCTCTTCTATTTCTTCTTCAGAGACCGGAGCACCATCTCGCTGCTTGCGGAGCTTCTGAATCATTCGCTTCCTCTCCAGATGCTCGAGCACTTTGTTCTGCCTCTTCGCTCTCTTTGGCTTGCAGACCATGACAGAGACGCAGCCTCACAGAGGATCCTGAAAGGTCAAAACTGAAATGAAAACTGAAAAGAGAAGTGGTCAAGCACAAAACCCAACCATTCCATGCCAACACCCAGATCTGGGCATTTGGATCTTTGGCTCTAGCCGCACAAGCAAATGGCGGAGGAATGGTATGAGAAGTCCAAAGAGGGCGTCATCGTGAGACTAAAAGTTCAGCCAAATGCTGCACGGACTGAAATCATGGGCATAGAGCCCGGTGCTCCTGTGAGGCTGAGGGTGAGGCTATCTGCTCCGCCTGTGGACGGCAAAGCCAACAAGGAAGTGCTGGCCTTTCTCTCCAGAGAGCTGGGCATCGGGAAGTCTTCTTTAGCGATTCTGCGTGGGGAGAAGTCTAGTCAGAAGGATGTCTTGTGCAGGGGTGTGACTGAGGAGAAGGCGGCAGCACTACTGCCAGGTGGCACAGATAGGCGATGATGACCCACAGTACCCTGACCTGACCTGACCTGACCTGACCTGACCTGGTGGTGGACTACACTCACCCAATGCAGTGAGATGGATAGAGTGCTCAATCACAGCGGGTCTGATATCGTTCCTTATCCAAACTCCTCTACCGTGTGACTTGAATCATGATGATGTTGACGATGATGGTCAACTACTCTCTCCTTGAAATACTTTGACATTATAATATTATGGCATGTTAGAGGACATCTGACTGGGCTGAATCATGTGACTCCACGTAATGAAGACGGAATGGTGGATGGAATAGACTATGGAATAGACTCACGCTGCTGACGTCTTCTGTCATTTGTGTTGGCTTTGCTTTGCTTTGCATCCTTCCTTGGCTCAGGCATTGTTCTCACGTTACCTATGCTTCCGCTTCTTTGACAGGAAGAGAAGAGGAACACCGGATCACTTCAAATTGATCAGAAAAGGTCACAGTGCAGTGTGAGCTGTAGCTATATCCATAGACTAGTTATTATTCGCAGCTTCCTATCTGCAAACCAATTAGTATTCGATCCAGTCAATGGTCAAGCAGTGGTCAGCTTGGTTGTAAAGTACCTAACCAGTCCTTCTGAGTAGTGAAGTTCGTCATTCTTCTCCTTGTTGAGTCTGTTAACTCTGGTTAACAATATTGATAGAATAGTTCTTGTCTCTTCTTTCACCATCTTTAATCCACGGTATCTAACCTGACCGTAACCTAACCGTAAGGGAAGACGACTGCTATATTGACATCACAGAGAGAAGAGAATCGCCGTCATTTGTTAAGTTAAGGTGGGCGGTTTTCAGTTTCAGTGCTGGTCTCGCTGTCTTGCCGTCATCATCACCACATCAGCTGCCATCATCATGTCTGTCTCTCACAACAAACTGCTTGCGGTCCCAGCCCTCTCAAATCCACTGTTCTCTCGAAATCCAGTGTGTCATCCTTCCCAGACTACTGCACCGCCTACTCCTAATTGAAGTCACGTCACATTCTATTGCATTGCCTGCTGCGAGATTTCATTTCGAGAGCATTCTGGAATGCCTTCATTTTGCTCTTATCTTGAGATCACCAATAACACTGGATGCACTTTTATCATCACCATATCAGAAATTGAGAACTTCGACTGGGACGGAGTAAGTCGCCCAGACAATAATTTCCAGAACGTCGCCATTGCCCCTCGCCAGAGCATTCGAAAGCGTGAAGAGTTAAATCGTAAAGCCAAAGTTGGTGCTTTTCGCATGCGTTTCACCTCTGGCTCGATGTCGTTCTCATTCAGAGGTGACCAAAAGGATGCTCTGAGGGAAGTAGACTATCGTTATCTGGTGCTAGATGGAGCTTCGTGTGCTAGCTTCCAAGCTATCCAGCACAGCTCACAAAATGTCAATTATATCTCTATCTGCGATCTGCTGTCGTGGAGATGGATGGCTCGTATTCCGGACCACGTGTCCTTAACCAGAATTACAATCCCTGGTACCCATGATTCGGGCACATTTAAAGGAGCCACTGGAATTCATCGGCTGGTGGACAATGTTGTGCGAACACAAAGCGCCAGTATTCGCCAACAACTGGCTGAAGGGATTCGCTTCCTAGACATTCGCTGTCGCCATATTTCGAACGTGTTTACGATCCATCATGGTCCTTATTATGTGGATTTAACCTTTCGTCAGGTACTGCAAGCGTGTCGCACTTTCCTACAAGAAAACCCCACTGAGACCATCTTACTATTGCTGAAGAAGGAACATACTGAAGAGAATAACACTCGCTCATTTGCAGCCACCTTCCAGGCTGAATATGCTGGTGAGGACTTCCCTTGGTATCGGGGAAGAGATGTTCCGCAGATGCGATTAGCCCGTGGCAAGATTGTGCTTCTCTCTCGCGAGCCTTCTCTTCCCTTCGGCTTCTTCTTTCCAATTTGGCGCGACGATGCCTCTACGGATCAGCCACTGTATTTCGTGCAAGACCACTACAATCTTGGAAGGCTACAGAAGTTGCAGAGAGTGAACGAAACGTTGGAAAGTGCGTCGTGCTGTCGGGCCGAAAAGCTCTTCCTAAACTACGCCAGCTGCGTTGAGAGGGGCTTTCTTGGAATCCCCATTCCCATTCGTGATACAGCTACAGGTGTGAATAGTCACCTTCGCATCAACTTCCCACAGACCGAGGGCTCCTATGGAACGTTGATCTTTGATTTCCACTGTATCCAACTTGTGCGGCAGTTGATACTTGCCAATACGACGGTGCGACACACAAGATGAGCCACTTGTTCAATAACAGAATATTGAAATTTCGCTGCTAACACAATTATCTAGAGCAAGAGGAGATGTGTGTGACTATGTCATACAATTTGCTTTGTCATATATTCTTTCTCATACATTTATTGAAAAGAATAAGAATATGGTAATAACGTAATATTCTTATGCCGTCTTATCATTTAGTTTTCATTTAAGCGTTCTTCTCCAAACGTATTTTCATTTTGTCTTCATGCTTTCCAAAATCTTCCCAGCAGGTCACTATACTGATGGAGTTAAAAGCCGTGTTTTCCAGCTTGTCTCTTCTATCACCATCTTTAATCCACGGCATCCCACGAACCTAAGCTAACCATAAAGGGAGACAACTTCTGTATTGAGGTAGCAGCTACAGCTATCACGTCATGCAGCAGTCTAGAGAGCAACAAAAGCTACAAACACAGAGATAGAAGTCTGAGTTAAGTTAAAGGTGGTTGGTTTTGGTTTTCGGGTTTGGTGCTCTCTCGTTGTCCTCTCAAATCTGGAAATCAAGACCCTGTTGAGCTGTCTGATCCTCTATCACGTTGACTCCTGTGAGATACGCATTCTGATCAGAATGCCTTCATTTTGCTCTTATCTTGAGATCACCAATAACACTGGATGCACTTTTATCATCACCATATCAGAAATTGAGAACTTCGACTGGGACGGAGTAAGTCGCCCAGACAATAATTTCCAGAACGTCGCCATTGCCCCTCGCCAGAGCATTCGAAAGCGTGAAGAGTTAAATCGTAAAGCCAAAGTTGGTGCTTTTCGCATGCGTTTCACCTCTGGCTCGATGTCGTTCTCATTCAGAGGTGACCAAAAGGATGCTCTGAGGGAAGTAGACTATCGTTATCTGGTGCTAGATGGAGCTTCGTGTGCTAGCTTCCAAGCTATCCAGCACAGCTCACAAAATGTCAATTATATCTCTATCTGCGATCTGCTGTCGTGGAGATGGATGGCTCGTATTCCGGACCACGTGTCCTTAACCAGAGTTACAATCCCTGGTACCCATGATTCGGGCACATTTAAAGGAGCCACTGGAATTGATAAGATGATAGACAATTATGTGCGTACACAAAACGCCAGCATTCAACAGCAACTGGCTGAAGGGATTCGCTTCCTAGACATTCGCTGTCGCCATATTTCGAACAAGTTCGTCATCCATCATGGTCCTTATTATGTGGATTTAACCTTTGATGAAGTACTGCAAGCGTGTCGCACTTTCCTACAAGAAAACCCCACTGAGACCATCTTACTATTGCTAAAGAAGGAACATACTGAAGAGAATAACACTCGCTCATTTGCAGCCACCTTCCAGGCTGAATATGCTGGTGAGGACTTCCCTTGGTATCGGGGAAGAGATGTTCCGCAGATGCGATTAGCCCGTGGCAAGATTGTGCTTCTCTCTCGCGAGCCTTCTCTTCCCTTCGGCTTCTTCTTTCCAATTTGGCGCGACGATTCCTCCACGGATCAGCCACTGTATTTCGTGCAAGACCACTATAAACTTGAAGGGGGAGAGAAGTTGCCGAAAGTGTACGAGACTTTGGAAAGTGCGTCACGCTGTCAGGTCGAAAAGCTCTTCCTAAACTACGCCAGTTGCTTTTCCTTCCCTTTTACCATTTTTGATGCAGCTACAGGTGTGAATAGTCACCTTCGCATCAACTTCCCACAGACCGAGGGCTCCTATGGAACGTTGATCTTTGATTTCCACTGTATCCAACTTGTGCGGCAGTTGATACTTGCCAATACGACGGTACGGAACAGAAGATGGGCCTCCGGTTTAATAATCGAATCAAGCACGCGTATAAATACGTAGCTAACACACGTATCTAGAGGAGATGTGTGCGACTATGTCATACAAATTGCTTTATTGCATTTCCTTTCTTATGCATTTATTGAAAAGTTTTAACTTCAGAAGGTTATATAGAGACTGGAGCCTCAAGCCTATCCTATCATCTAGTATTCATTTAAGCTCTCATCTCCTAGGCATCCTAACATATTTATAAACATTTTGTCTTTTTATGTTTTGGTTTTGCAAATTCTTCCCACCAGGTCGCTGTATTCGAGTTGAAAGTCGTGTTTTCCAGGTTGAAGGAGGTCTCTCTTCCCACCCAGCCTGCCCAGTTCTGACCTGCGATGTGTCAAAACAAAGAAGAGGTCATAGAGGTCATAGTCCACACCCACACACAATCATTACCGCCTACTCAGAACCTCTGCCATGTCCTTTCTACTCACTATAGCTAGACTTGTCAGTCCTAATTTCCGAGAACTGGCTAGCAAGACTGGGTTGGTTCAGGTGTTGGGAATCTGTATCTCTCACTATTCCGAACTGGCTTGTTGGGCCTTACAGTTAGGTGGTGTGCCATTCCAAGAGCATCTTTACGCACCCGCTCAACATGTTCTTCCCGTCCTCTCACTTCGCATCGGCGAGAAAGGCGAAAAGTTTCTGTCCTCATCTTCTCGCGTGGTCTGTGTTGGTGAGCAAGAGCCCTTGTTGTCCGAAGAAGCAGCCAAGAAAGCGAAGCGCAAAGAAGCTTCCACACGATCTACAGCAGTTCCTGTCGCTGTTCTGCCAAATCAAGAGATTCTGCTGGACAGCTGGGAAATCGCCGCTTTCTCTGGCTTGCCTGCTATTGACCCGGCCTTGAAGAAATTGCTCGATGAAGATTTAGGACCTGCTGCACGTCACTTTGTATACTGTCGATTTCTTCTTCCTCAAAACATCTATATCATCGATCAATTGTGTTTGATGGATCGAGGCTGGTTTTGGAGGATCTGCTGGTATGTCTATGTTGGTGGCTTCACGAAGAAAGTGCTCAAGAAAACGTATCAACCAGAGAATGTCCAAGCTGCTGAGGCGAGCAGAGTGAAGCTTGAGAAGGTGTTCAAGGAGCTTGAGGTGATCTTGAATAAACGCCAAGGTCCCTATCTTGGAGGTGAGAAAATGGGTGTCGCAGATGTTGCGCTCGCTTCTTTGGCAGCGCCGTTAGTCAACCCCCCTCTATACTGTGGTGGGAAGTATGGCAAGATCTTCGATGCCTACCTCGAGCATGATGCTGAGGCTAAAGCACTCACCAACCGTTGGCGAGAGTCTGTTGTTGGTCGCTACACACTTGAGCTTTATCAAAAGCATCGCCTTTAATCCGTTTGGTTTATTAGTCCATCCAATTGATTTAAGATATTGCCTTTATTGGTCATAGAATAATAATAATAGAGTGAAAATAAGGACTTTTAATTCCTCATAAATTCCTGTCAGATGTTATATATATGGAGACAATATAGTGATCTATATTCGCCATCATAAACATGTAATTTGTTAACCCAATAGATACATCATCACGTCTCAGTTAACTTACTGGAAATCTCTACCGCGCACAATAACAATAGCCGCCACAGAAACTCCTCTCAGGGCTGATTGTCTTTTCTATTCACACAAACTTAAATCACACAAGATGAACGTCACCAAGGAGCAAGAACAAGCCATTCTTAATCAAGCTCGTATGGCTCAGGCTCAGGCGATGGAACAAGCTATCAGTAAGATGACTGATCGTTGCTTTCAGGTACTCCCGTCACAGCTGCTCCTGTGCTCATAAACGAAATTCTCTTACGGGGCTCTCACTGATGTTCTCATTATGTAGATCTGCTCTGGTAAGAAGGGAGATGGTTTAGATTCTGGAGAGGTGAACTGCACGGTGAACTGCATGGACAGATATCTGGACACCATGCAGCTCGTCAGCCAAGCGCTCGCTAACAAGCAGCAGCAGCAGCATTAGACCATGTCTAGGCCGCCACCTGACATCCGGTCTGTCCAGTGGATAGGAATAGAGTAGAACTACGTAGCAGCCTATTTGTACAGTCCCCACAAGGATGCTAACTCTTTCGCCTCTTCTCCCTCAACTAGACCAGAAGAAAAGTAACGTGGCTGTTCAGTCAATGATTAAATGATAGGCGCATTTACAAAAGCTCTAAGAGAGACGAGTCTCAAGTTCTAAATCTCCTCAGTGCTCTGGGTGGAGGCCTCCTGGAAGAGGTCAGTGAAGAGCACTGTGGAGAGGTAGCGCTCACCGAACGAAGGAATGACCACGACAATATTCTTGTCGGCATACTCTTCTCTAGCACCAATGCGAAGGGCGGCGGCAACAGCTGCTCCAGAAGAGATACCGCAGAGCACACCCTCCTTTTGGGCGAGCAGCTTAGCGGTGGCGATGGCATCCGCAGAGGAGACCTGGATGATCTCATCCAACAATGAAGTATCGCAGTTGCCAGGGATGAAGCCAGCACCAATACCCTGGATCTTGTGAGGACCAGGCTTGCCACCAGAGAGGACAGGAGACTCGGCAGGTTCTACAGCCACAGCGCGCACCTCAGCATTGAGGGACTTGAGGTACTGGGCAGTGCCAGTGATAGTGCCACCCGTGCCAACACCTCCGAGGATAACGTCGACCTTTCCATCAGTTTGAAACCAGATCTCAGGACCAGTGGTCTCACGGTGGACCTTGGGATTGTCAGGGTTGTTGAACTGTTGAAGCATGAAGCCGTTGGGTACACTGGCGACGATCTGCTCAGCCTTAGCCACAGCTCCACTCATACCCTTGGCAGCAGGAGTCAAGACAAGCTTAGCGCCGAAGGCCTTAAGCAGCACTCTGCGCTCCAAAGACATGGAGTCAGGCATGGTGAGGATGAGCTCGTAGCCCTTGGCAGCAGCGACCATGGCAAGGCCGATACCAGTGTTGCCGGAAGTGGGCTCCACCAAAACAGTCTTTCCAGGAGCGATATCACCTCTCTTCTCAGCTTCCTCAATCATGCTTTTAGCAATGCGATCCTTCACACTGTTGGCGGGCTCCATGGACTCGAGCTTCAAGAGCACGTTGGCCTTGAGTCCTTCAGCGAGACGATTCAAACGGACCTGTCATTCAGAGAAAAGCATCACATGAGATCCTCTCAAATCAAGAGAGGGAGAGCAGGAAGAGAAAGCGAGCGTACAATAGGGGTGCCTCCGATAGTATCCACAATGGAGTTGGCGATCTTTGGACGGGCAAAGGGAGTTCCTTCAGCGATAGTTGACATGGCGAAAACTGAACAAGCGGATTAACAATTAGAGAACAAGACTACGAGATGACAGAAGGGAGTATCCTCACCTGCAGTTGAACGAAAAGAAGAACGAGAGAGGAGTTGAATCTAGAAGACATCCAAAGAAGAACATGAACATCATGATAAATTCCATCTTTTGGTCAGCCATGAAGAAGGAAGGAGAGAGTCAAAGGACCTACCTTGCAGCGAAGAGAAGTGATCATGGATCTCCCTCGAGGGTGAGGATCTTTAGCAGAGCTGGTAAGGGGATGTGGTCAGTCAAGCTGTCGTCTGGCTCGTCTTGCAAAGCGATCGGAACGCGCGCAACACCTTCTTGGAGATTTCCGTGGAAACCACAGTTTCAGCACACACCATCTTAACGGGAAAGACCGTTTCTTGTAGTGAGATTGCAGTGGCACAAAAGCGCGTTTTCCTCTCTCCCCTCTCTTCTTCAGCAAATCTGCTGGAAAATGGAAATGGGAATGGGAATGCATCGAATGATGTAATCAGAATTAAAGTATCAGATAAGATGAGGCTTTTCAGACTTCTTTTGTAATGAATCAAAAACACCTCATATCCATTATGACTAGTCCCTTTTACAGTGAGTGAAAGAAGTCGAGTTGTATCAACTATGAACAAATATGATCTGTGATGATTGGATGATTCTTCTCTCATCTGCTTCTTTGTCCTTTCTTCACTGTCGGAGTTTTTGATATTTATGGATATCTGAGATTAAGAAGGTTTGATATGATTGAAGGAGATAGGGTCCTAAGGGTCACTATAGTCTAGGAGAGACAGAATGACCAGTCGTCTGGAAAGGAAGAAGACGATGACGATGAACGAGTTGGATAATAAGTGACAAAGTTAAAGCCGTAGTTAATCCGTTTTCGGTCTATGACATAATTGGCAACCAACAAATCTGTTGGTGGGGCGACACCAAGAAACACGATGACATACAATAACATGTTACGTGTCCATTTACTCAAAAGTTAGCTGTACAGTACATATGATAAAGACTATCTCTGGAATTCCGCTCCCCGTGACATAACACAATTCACCACCCTTTCCTTCTCTCTCTATCTTCACCAAATCTCACATGGATACCTAAATATCTATAGTGGGTTGGGCACAAACCTCATGAAAGAGGTCTGCAAAGAGAGCTGTGGAGAGATACCTTTCCCCGAAGGAGGGGATGAAGGCTACGATGGTCTTATTCTGGAATTCTTCTCTGCGAGCCATTTCGAGCGCGGCGCTAATGACTGCGCCAGATGATATGCCGCAAAGCACTCCTTCTTGCAGCGCCAATGCACGTGACATGATAATCGCCTCGTTGGAGGGAACTGTAATAACTTCGTCGACAAGCGACATGTCGAAGATTTGAGGAATGAAGCCGACGCCCAGGCCTTGGATCTTGTGTGCACCTGGCTGACCACCAGACAGCACGGGACTCTCCGCGGGCTCCACCGCCACCATATAACACTCAGGCTTAACAGACTTGAGGAACTGCGCACAACCTGTGAGAGTTCCGCCAGTGCCAACGCCCGCCACGAGACAGTCGATCTGGCCATCTGTCTGGTACCAAATCTCTGGACCACAAGTCTCACGGAAGGCTTTCGGGTTATCTGTGTTCTTAAACTGCTGCAACATGAAACCATTGGGCGTTTCATTGACGATCTTCTCCGCCATGGCCACAGCGCCGCTCATTCCCTTCAATGTGGGAGTGAGGATGAGCTGCGCACCGAAGGCTCTCAACAGCACTCGGCGCTCCAAAGACATGGAGTCAGGCATAGTAAGGATGAGTTTGTATCCTTTTGCCGCGGCAATCATGGCGAGGCCGATGCCCATGTTACCAGACGTTGGCTCTACCAGCACAGTGACACCTGCACAGCACAGCACAGCCCTTGCTCGTCAAGGGACACTACAGCGAGTGAAGATGAAACACTGACCTGGATGGATTTCACCTCTTTTCTCTGCTTCTTCGATCACATACTTGGCGGCGCGGTCCTTCACGCTGTTCCCAGGATTCATGGATTCCATCTTGAGAAGCACCCGTGCCGTGCTTCCCTCTGCCAGACGGTTTAGGCGCACCTGTTTTCAATCACAGAACAACCGTGAGCATGGTAGCAGAGTGTGAGAGGAAGAGAAGCAGATGGGACAGACCATGGGCGTGCTGCCAATGCATTCCACGATACTGGGAGCCACCTTGGGCTGAGCAAAAGGAGTGCCTTGAAATGGAAAGCCTTGCATGTCACAGAGAATACCACTTCTTTCTATGAAGGGTGTGTGGAAAAGGAAAAGGTAGTCAGTGAAGGATGATGGAAAACAGAATTCAGTCACTCTCTTGACCTGCTCGCGTGCCGACCAAACCATGCACTCCACAAACATCGACTTTGCTCAAAGTCGACTTCTTCAGACTAACGCGTTCTTCTGGTAGGAGAAGTCGACTTCTTTCTTCAGAGTTCATCGGGTCAGTCCAAGAGGAAGAAAGAGACGCAAACACAGAGAGAGAGGAATGGCGTCAGAATTGGAAGCAGAGATCTTCGGAGATGCTCGTGACACGGTCTTAGATGAAGTCAGTCGAATGTCCAATGAAGAAATTCGCCAGCGCATTCGTCTGCTGGACACGGAGATACGCATCATGAAGAGTGACATCTCTCGCATCCGCCACGAGAGCAAAGACCAGCAAGCACACATCAAAGACAACAAGGACAAGATCAAGCTCAACAAGCAGCTGCCTTTTCTCGTGGCCAATGTCATCGAGATCGTGGAGCCTTATTTCGACCCCAGCGAAGAGGAAGGCAGCATTCCCACTGACACCGTGCCCGAGGGTAAGGGAGTGGTGGTCAAGACCTCTACTCGCCAGACTGTCTTCTTGCCCATCCCTGGACTCATCCGCGCCGATGAGCTTCGCCCTGGAGAGCTGGTGGGCACTAACAAGGACTCCTACATTATCTTCGAGAAGCTGCCCACAGAGTTTGACTCACGCGTCAAGGCCATGGAGGTGGATGAGAAGCCCACTGAAGACTACACAGATATCGGAGGTCTGGACAAGCAGATTCAAGAGCTTATTGAGGCAGTGGTGCTGCCCATGACCCAAGCCGAGCGCTTCACTAACATTGGCATCAAAGCACCCAAGGGGGTGCTGCTCTACGGCCCACCCGGTACTGGCAAGACCCTCTTAGCGCGTGCTTGTGCTAAGAACACGGATGCTATCTTCCTCAAGCTGGCAGGTCCTCAGCTAGTACAGATGTATATTGGCGACGGCGCGAAGCTCATTCGAGATGCCTTCGACTTGGCCAAGGAGAAGATCACTAAAGAAGGACGCAAGGGTGCCATTATCTTCATTGATGAGCTGGATGCTATTGGCACGAAGAGATATGGTGGAGAGCAGTCTGGTGATCGAGAAGTGCAGCGCACTATGTTGGAGCTGCTCAACCAGCTGGACGGTTTCTCATCGAACGACAAAATCAAAGTCATCGCCGCCACAAATCGCCCCGATACCCTTGATCCAGCTTTGCTACGCTCTGGTCGATTGGACCGCAAGGTCGAGCTGCCTCATCCTGGAGAAGCTGCGAGAGCGCAAATCCTTCGCATTCACTCGCGCAAGATGCGTGTTGACCTCAACGACGTCAACTTCGAAGAGTTAGCTCGCTGTACGGAGGACTTCAATGGTGCTCAGATGAAAGCTGTGGCGGTAGAGTCTGGTATGATTGCCTTGCGAAGGGAGGCCACCATGATCAAGCACGAGGACTTCATGGAAGCCATCAACGTCGTGGCGGCGAAGAAGAAGGGATCGCTGGACTACTACGCTTAGAAGATATCGAACTGGGAGGAGGAGAAGATGATGACGGGGATGGGGATGGGGATGGGGAGATAAGAGGAGGTCTATGCTTAATATGTTTAAAGTTCACACCATGACATCATGACACTCGCTTCCTCTTCTGCTGCTAGTGGTGGTAGACTACAATACTGTAGCTAGTCTAGTCTGCTATAGTCATCTCCTCCTTCTCTTCTACTGACTCACACTCTCACTATGACTATGTCTATGACCTAGGCTTCCACTATCATAAAACAACAAGGGAGAGATTATTACATGTACATAAAGGAATAAACAACATCGAAATGGTGGCCAGCCGTGCATCTGGATCTGTCAGAAGGAGAAGCATCGCCGCTGGATCATCATCCTCTCCGCCTCGCGGCCATACTTACTGCCAGACACGATGTGATAGTTCTCAGCTCTCTCAGCGATATGGGGCAGTTGACCTGTTGGTACTCCCTGTGGAACAGAAACATAACATAACACAATGGTAATGGTAATGACAAGGCATCAATAAGAGAGAGAGAGGAGAGGGGACTAACCATGTTCAGCAGATCGCCATTGTCATCTACTAACACAAAGCTGCGGAAATCGGGCGGGACCCAAACTAACTTAAAAGCAATGCGTGCACGGAATTGAATGTGCGCGACATCTCGAGGAGGCAATCGATTGCAGCCCAGCATGCAAGTGGTCCACGACCCTCCAGAGCCAACCTCAGAGAGAGATGCCAGGCGAATCCCTGGGCCCAATTGATTGGAGAATGCTATGCCTATCCAGTCAGAACGAGACGGTCAGCTCCAATCATCAGCAAACTGACTGCTCGTAGTCTTACCAGGCACTCTGCCGTCGTTCTCGTTGAAAGTGGCGTTCTCTACCATAGCGACCAGGTCGCAGTGGTTGTAGTCGTTGAAGCTGTGGCCTGTGTATCCTCTGCCGGGAAGCGCAGTGGGCAAGTCTCTCAATCCGCCTGCCCAGAGTAGTCGGCGGCGGACATCTGCCCAGTCCCCGCTGAGCTCCTCTGCTGACAGGCCGCGGATTCTTGCCCGCACTGCCAACATGCGAGACACTGCAGTACCTGGATACTCCGCATCGACATCTGTTTCGCTCATTGTGTTTCTCAGTGTCAGAAGAGGAGGAGGTGGTGGCAGTGGATGATGAGTGCGAGGGTCAAACAAGAGCGAGAAGAAGAAGCAACAACTACTGCTGATGACGATGCCCCACCAAGTCAACAGGCAGTGGAAGAAGAACAAGAAGAGAGAGAGAGAGGGATGAAGGGATAGGGTAGGAGGACAGGGAGGGAGGAAACAAGGGGTCTACAGCTAGGGTAGGACTAATAGAGAGAGAAGGAATCAAAAACTGCGAGGAGGGCGTAAAGTGCTTGCCACGCCTTGGAAGGCCAGCAAGAAGAAGAGGTAAGAGTACACTGCAAGGCCAGCAAACTAGGCGACCAAGTTAGCAAGAGGAGTTTGGATGATGACGACAGCAGCAGAGCAGCACGTAGGCAAGCAAGCAGCCCCAGTCTGATGAAGACGATCTCATCACCTCGCTGAGCACGACCAACACCGGGACTGTTCCTGCTCCTCGCCCTGCCAAGACAGAAAAAACGGGTTTTTCGCGTCACGGTTAACTTAAAAGGAGGATATGGGCGGATATGATTTTGCATCCAGAAGCAGGTTGAGGTAGTCGTTAAGTTGTCGTTAACTTAATAAGAAATGGGTGAGGAGTGGGGTGTTGGCGATGCGTTGTGATGGATGGGGCAGGTGATCTTCTCTATTAAACCCTGCTACAACGGGTGCCATTGTCACTGATACAAGTGCTGCTAGGTAATCTCTCTGACTAGAATTAGCAAGCAATGACAACAGCAGCGTATGAGGAAGTCGGAAAGAGAAAGTGGGCAGTGAGCCTCTTCGATTGCCAGGAGTACAAGGACTTCAAGGTCAGACCTGCTCCCCTCTCTCTTCCTTCCTCCTACCCCACCAGCACTGAGACTCGCTGCTTTGACTCTAGGGGGAGAGCAAGTTTCTTCCAACCTTCTGCCCCTCGTCACTCATTTGGTGAGTGAATGAGTCTGGATTCCATGGAATAATAATTGACTTACCCTGCTCACTCCTCTTCTTGTTAGCACGAATGTCCTGATTGGCAAGCTCATCACTCGTGGCTATGACGAGAGGAAGCGTAACCTCTGTGAGATGGGTCCTCTGGGCTGCGGGGTCTGCATCTGCCTCACGCCCATGGCCTTCATGCCCGTCTTCTACCTCAACCCCGTGCAGATCGCCATCTTGGGCTGCGCCACTAACTGGAGCCGCGGTTTGATCAAGCAGACCTACAACGTGGAGGAGGAGGTCCCCATCTGCTTCAACAACTGGCCGGGCTTCCAGTCCAACTGCCTCATCGACAACCTCTACTTCGGATTCTTCTTCCCCTGCGCCATCTTCCAAATGTATGAGTCTGTATTGCTGTGGGAAGAGCAGGCGAAGGAGAGCAAGAAGGTCAAGGAGGAGGGCAAGACGGAGACGGACGAGAGCAAGACAGCCGAGGACTAGACCTAGCACTAGCACACAGCTGCTGAGTATTGTCTACAGTACAGGTACACTAGTCTAGTCTAGTCTATATACAGTGTATAGTACAGTACAGTATATAGTGCAGTACTGTATTAGCAACACTACTGTAGCTCATGAGTATTGAGACTGTCGATAAGAAGTCTCTTTTCCTTCCCTATTGTCGTCGTAAATCGAATGAATCCCATATTAACTCTTCTTCTTCTTGATTGTTCTTAATCATGTTTATTGCTATTATTCACAAGCAGACAGCAGACAGACACCACAACAACTGTACACAACAAATACACACTACACACTCGCTAGCTAGCTAGATGAAGCAGCAGCACCAAGAAGTCAACAGCAGATACTGCAGATGCATAGGAATCTAAAGAGAGCGTTCAATAAAGGTAGAGAGGAGTTAGATCTCCAGTAGGCACTGCGCATCATCATCACCCAACAACAAGCCTTGACACTACTGGACACTACTAGACTACTTCGCTTGATAGGCAGGAAACTAATACAAAACAGATAGACATAGACATAGGCATTAGTGATGGACATCTTGGAGAAGGTTAACAAGGAGGAAGAAGAGTGTCTTACCAAGATATTGGGGAACTTCTTGGAGACAATGACAAACTCGTCGAAGGTTATGACGCCATCGCCATCTTTATCCGCCTGAGCCATAATCGTGTCTGCCTTGCGAGCCACCTCGGCATCGTGAGAGGCCATGTGATTTGACTTGAGGATCTTGAGCAGCTCTGCCTTGGTGATGACGCCATTGCCATCCTCGTCGAAGGACATGAAGGCGAACTTGAGCTTGTCCTCTTTGCTCGCACCTGTGTAATTGGCGATGGCGATGAGGAACTCGCGGGCATCAATCTGTCCTGTCTTATCGTAATCGTAGAGACGGAAAACTTTCTCACAAAGTGGCGCGGGGTCGACCTGCAAGATCTCGCAGAACTCTGTGTAGTCGATCACGCCGCTCTTGTCCTTGTCTGTGGCTTGGAAGCGCTTGTACGCCTTCTTGATAGTCTCGGGTTTGATGTTGTTCTCCTTAGCAAACTCTTCCAAGGCAGACTTCTTGGCATTGCGAGCTTGGACAACATTCTGTCCAGTAGGAGGAGGAGGAGCCGCGGACTTGTTAGCAGCCGCACCGCCTCTCGCCTCGATGCCCAGACCTGGCGGCGGCTTTCTGCCGCCAGTCACCATGGCATAGAACTCCTCCCAGGAGACCTGTCCATCACCATCAGTGTCCACCATGCGGATCATCTCGTCCACCTCTTCGTCAGTGACTTGCTCGCCAATGTTGATCAACACGTGGCGAATCTCTGCAGCGCCAACAAAGTTGTTTTTGTCCAAATCAAAGGCGCGGAATGCCTCCAGAATCTCTTCGTCAGTGAACTTGCCAGCTGGATCTCGCACTTCTTGCAGTTGTGTGGGTTTGGCCAGCACAACTTGCTGGCTCGTCGCATTGCCACTTTCTGTGCCAGCATCTCCTCCTCCTGCACCTGGAGCAGGGGTAGGCCTCTCGAATCGAACGGAAATAGAAATTGATCCAACTGGCTTGTTCGCCTTATCTTGCAAGTCCAAATCTCCTTCGAAGCGCCCATTGGCGATCCACTCAATGATCGAGACTTTGCATCGCCCCATGAACTTATCATTGCCAACCTGCTCCTTGTCTAGCACTTCTATCTCAATCTCTTTCTCATTGGAGATATCGAAGGCGAACTCCTCATTCCAAATAGGGTTCTTTCCACCGCCAGGATTGGGTTTCGTGTTAAACTCTTGAGTGCCAACGCGCAGCCTTGCGAATGGATCGGCTTTTCCAAACATGCCCTGCCCAGCTTTGAGCTCGACACCTCGGAGGCACTTCACAACCAATTTGCCAAACTTGGGTGCCATAGGGGCAGAAGGAGGAGCGACCAATTGCAACGGCCGAGCATTGGGTGTACCTGATGGAGGCGGTCCACGAGGTGGAGAAACACCTGGGGGAGGTCCGCGGCCAGGAGGACCTCTTGCAGGAGACATCATGCCTGGTGGAGCGCCTGGTGGGCCTCTGCCAGGAGCACCAGGAGGTGGACCACCTCGAGGAGGAGCCACAGGGGGGCCACCACGGGGAGGAGGGCCTCCCGGCGGACCTCTTGGGCCTGCACTGCCTGGAGGAGCACCAGGAGGGCCGCCAGCACGAGGAGGTGGCGATCCAGGAGGAGGTCCTCTGGGGGGAGGGCCGCGAGGTGGACCAGGGCGGCCGGGACTTGCTCCAGGTGGCCCTGTAGCCATTCCAACCCCAGGAGGACCAGGTCGACCCGGTTGAGGACCTCCTGGAGGGCCTGGTCGGCCTGGTGGCGGGCTTGCCATACCAGGTCGAGGCGGTCCACCTGGAGGGGCGGCAGGCCCATTGCCGCCTTGAGGAGGAGGTCCTCGAGGAGGAGGTCTTGCACCTGGGGGACCTCCGGCTGGTGATCCCATCGGCCTTCCAGGAGGAGGCATTCGAGGAGGGCCGCCAGGGGGGCCTGAAGGAGGAGCACCGCGAGGAACGGGAGAGGGACCAGGAGGGCCGCCGGGGGTGCCTGTGGGCATTCTGGGCGGTCCAGAGGGCGGGGGTCCTCTAGGCATACCAGGTGCTCCTGTTGGAGCTCTGGGGGGACCCGAAGGGGGAGGGCCGCGAGGGGGAGGGCTGCCAGGCCCACCGGGTGCCGCACTTCCGGGAGGCGCTCGGGGCGGAGGGCCTGAGCCTGGAGGCCGAGGCCCACCACCTGACACGGACAGAGAAGAAGAGCCCAATCATTCATTAATCTCAGGCTGGGCGGGAGGAGAAGGAGGGGGAGGGGGAGGGGGGTCACCTGGTCCAGGAGGAGGGGCGCGAGGAGGAGGTCCTCGGGGAGGCGATGCGCTCATTCTTGACGAATTCCGGAGAACAACAGATCACAATCACAAGAAATACTAAATTGGGCTGCTAATAATATCTATCTCTATTCTACTAGCAAAAGAAGGTCGTGCTGGTCAAGTGCATCAGCAACAGACGCTGTCACGTCTCATCCAAAGCAACACAGAGCAAAGCGATGATGATCGACTGCTGCCTCAAAACCTAAACGACGGTTTCAAAATGCGCGAATGGCAAGAAACGCGATCATCAAAGAACGCGCGCTTTGTCCAACTTAACAAGAACTCGGTTCATTGTTTCATTCCCATCTTTCACTTCTATCAGTTTCTCTGTGGTCTGCTGTCTTGTGGGCGTATGGCAGAAGAGCAGGTTGAGGCTGTGGATGCGATGGATCGAGCCATGGCCTTGGCTGGTCAGCGACTCGACCGAGTGGCGCATCTGACCCACCAAGTCATATCGCAGCACTCTTCCTTGGACCTATTGAAGTTGATTTTAAGTGAGAAAGTGGTGGCGGACACCTCTTCCTATCTTAACTACTTTGTGCAGACCAAGGTAGCCCCTTATCGTCACTGTTCTTTCCTGTTCTCGCTTAGTTTAATAGGCATGCTGATTTATGCTGCTGTGTTATGTTGTCAGCACGGACTGGAACCTGCACTATCTGCAGCTGTTGTGGGGCAAAACCCTGCAATAATTCGCCGCTTGCTTCAAGAAGGAGTGGATGTCAACATTGTGAACGCACAGGGCTACACTTCGCTCATTCACGCCGCCCTGCTCGGTGACGAGGCGACTGTGCGCCTGCTGCTGGAAGTGGGAGCAGATCCCAGCTTATATTTCGCACATCGGGTATGTCATGCTTCATATTCCGTGCAATATATAAGATTGGCTTATCTGACTTGCTGCTTGATTTGCAGATGAAGATTGTCACTCCCTTGGGAGCTGCCATGCGTCATTGTGCGAAACCCTCCCAGAGTCGTCACACGAATATGATGCGGCACATATTAATGTCTGGGGCAAATCTGCAGACCACTCTGGAAGAGGAAAGTGAGGCTATGGAGGCTCTCATAGAGCATGGTCATATTTGGGCCGCCTTGGAAAATATGGCAGTGGAAAAGGAGGATAAGGTGACGTTTCACTTCTTTGAGCGGTTTTTGAAATGGAGAGGAAGGTTTCCCATGGTTGCTTTGTTTATTTTCTTCCTTTTGTGCACCTTCTTATAATATGATAGAACAGAAAGTTTGTTGAACGGCGGTAGGTTAGAGTGAGCATTGCTTTTTATTGTGTGGCCTGGAGTTTTGTCGGATAAATTCTACCAGTTTTACAGAACGGGTCAACTATTATCTCCATTAGTTGTAATCTAATATGACAAGCAAGCTGGACCATGAATCTATAAAACCATTGATCAATGACAAAAATCAATGAAAATCGGTGCCGTGACAACACAACTACTATCTAGAAAAGCAAAAAGAAAGACAAACTTTCTCTTCTTGGCGATCAGCAGTTTGTATCGGTGTCGTATCGTATCGTTTTAGACCCATACGATACCGATACTGTATCGATCGGCACCCCCCAAAAAACCGACCGATACTAAAGTTGACTTTTGTACTTTCCTTTTGGAGAAAAACATGGATTTTTGCTCTTCAACCTTTTGGGAATGCAAGTAATTAGACTTTAAAATCATGAAATTAGACTATATAATAGCTCCGCCCCTCTTTGAAGAGGTTTCAGAATGCTTGGTCTTCCTTGAATCAGAGAAATGTATCACAATTTCTCCGATTCCCTTCGTTCTTGCTCATCTTCAGAAGACTTTGCAAGATGCGGTTTTGCATTTGCCTGACAACATTTGGCTGGCTTACGTGTTGGACCCGTACTACAAAGGTCATATGATGGTGGACGAGGAAATCTCAGCATTGCTGAGAAGCTGAAGGAAATGTTAGCAGCCGTCGAGAAGCCTGTGACACCTTTCACTGCCACCGCCACTCCGAGTACACCTATTCCTGCTGTGACTAAATCCAAAACGGGTTCGGAGTTGTTTGACGACATGTTTGAATCTCTGCCGGTGGCGGACTCTGCTCTAACTGAAGTTATAGATGAAGCGTCTCGCTATTTGTCTATTCCTAAGCTGCCTACTACGCAGTTGTATGAGCAGGAACCACTATTGTGGTGGGGAGAGAATGCTTACATAATACCTGTGTCTGAGTATGATTGCTCGTAAGTATTGTGCGTTCCTGCAACTTCTGCTTCATCGGAGAGATTGTTTTCCTTGGCTGGAAGAACAATTACTGACGAAAGGAGCACTCTTGGTAGTAGCTTGGCAAGAAATTTGATCTATCTCCGTGCTAATTGGGTGTCAACCGATGTTCGCTATCCTCTGCGTTCCAGGATTTTGAAAAGACCTCATGTGGAAGAAAACGAGTCTACTATTGTTGAGATTAATTAATGCTTGGGTCCACCTGTTAAAGCTTGAAATCTTGATAATTACATTTGACTTTGTAGACATTAACTTAAGAAGTGAAGTATCGGGTATCGTATCGAATATCGGCTTTTTCGGCCAAAGTATCGATCGACCCCAAAAAACCGACCGATACAAGGCCCCACAAAAATGGTTCGCTTTCTTCGGTTTTTCGAAATCCAAAAACTGTGCCAAATCCGAAATCCCGAAAATCAAAACAATGTTAACTTAATAAATTCGCTCACGGTAAGGAATTTATTAAGTTAACATTGTTTTGTTGCTTGGGACAGAGGTCGAGGTTCTGACGGAAGGGCCATCACAACTAAGTGATGCTGTCTTTGTCTGCCATAGAAGTCGACTCGTTATACGCCCTCTTCAATAGTACGGGTGGAAATGGGTGGACCTATTCTACAGGCAAGCCGTGGAATTTCTCTCAGCCCCATCCCGATCCTTGTGCCCAGGCATGGCAGGGAGTGACTTGCGCCACAAAGTGCAACTCCACGACTTGTCAAGACGTGGTCTCCAAGTTAGAGTTGAAATCATTAAACCTATCAGGCACGCTGCCTACTGAGATCGGGACGTTCTCTTCCTTAGAGGTTTTGTACATTTTCAGTAGTCGCGGTCTGCATGGAACCCTTCCGGTCAGTCTGGGCAGCCTCATCTCTCTGCAGACATTGGTTTGCTACGCCACTTCAGTCTCAGGCACCATTCCTTCTTCCTTGGGGAGGCTAGGGAGGCTGGAGCTCCTGAAGATCTCGGACAACTACATGACAGGACAGCTACCCATGGAGATTTATAATCTGAGTAGCCTCATTACCTTAGATCTCAGTGTGAACACTCTTGAAGGGTCTTTGTCGAGTAACATCAGTCGGTGGAGTGGCCTTCGCGCCCTCCAGTTGGAGATCAATCTCTTCACTGGAACTCTTCCTGAGGCTCTGGCGGACATGAAATCGCTCGAGCAGATTAATATCTTTCAGAACAGCTTTCATGGCACCCTTCCTGCCGCTTTGTTTAGCTCGAAGAATAATCTCTCTTCCTTGTATATCTATCAAAACCTTCTCACGGGGTCTCTTGCGCAGGATTGGGGAGGAAGCACCAACTTGGCCGTTTTCGCGGCAGCTATTAACTCTTTCCATGGAGAAATACCTCTTCAACTATATCGCCTCCCGAAACTCTTGGTTTTAGTGCTTGGTGACAATCTCTTGTCGGGCACAATCTCGTCGCAGTTGAGTGAAGCGCCAGTGATGGTGCTCTTCGTCATCCAACTGAATGTCCTCAGCGGGACTATCCCGTCCTCTCTTGGCTCACAACAAACACTGTACGAGCTATTTATTGGGCAGAATTCTTTGACAGGCACTATCCCCCGAGAGCTGGGGAACATGTCTTCGTTGAACATCTTGAAAATGCAAGAGTGCCTATTGACTGGCTCGCTTCCCACTGGTTTGACAGAACTTAGTTTCTTGGAAACTCTTGATGCCAGCTCGAACATGCTGACTGGAACTATACCAGCTGATATTTTCCAATCACTTATTTTACAAGGGCTGTTGTTGGAAAACAATTTGTTGACGGGCACTATTCCGGCGGAGTTGGGGCAGATGCCTGTTCTTGAATTTCTTCTGCTAGATCATAATCTTTATTATGGCGCAGTTCCGAAGCAATTGAGTCAATTGACACTTCTAGGTCATTTCGGTCTGGGAAACAATCACCTGACTGGCAGCTTCGACGTGTTTGTGGGGAACATGACGTATCTCGTCATATTTCAGGTGGAAATGAATCTCTTCACGGGAGCATTAGACTTCCTCCCTACGTCAATCTCGTGGATAGAATATTTTAATATCACCAATAACTATTTTTCTGGGCCCACCGCCAACTTGGCCTTCATGTCGAAAATCCTGATTTTGGACTGTTCCCACAATTTTCTCAGTGGCAGTTTACCCTCCATTTCTTCTATGGCAAGACTCTATTATTTCTTTGCGCAGTCTAACTCTCTTGAAGGATCTGTATATTCCTTCTTAGAAAGTGGTGTTCGCCTTGAAGCTATTGATATCAGCGGCAATCAGTTGACTGGATCAATGCCAAACGATCTACACTTTATGACGACTGGAAACTCTCTCGCCTCCTTTGCTGCTATCCAGAACTGCTTTTCGGGGACGATCCCTGAGAGCTTCTGCAATCTGACTTCATTGCAGGTGCTGGCTTTGGATGGTTTGTCGACAGCCAAAGCTTGTCGCAGATCCACTTTATCATCCTTGCTGCCTCAGGTGCATTCCTACACCCTGGGCAACCATGCCATCCATGGCAGCATCCCCAAGTGTCTCTTTAGCATGCCCAAGCTCCGCACTCTTCATTTGTCAGGCAATGGATTGGAAGGCAGCATCCCTGTGGAGGAAGAGCAAGAGCTGGGAGCTTCCTTGAGCGATCTCTCTCTGTCTCACAACCAGCTGACAGGCAGTCTTCCACCTCCTTTGCGAGGAGGAAGCAGGTGGGTAAATCTAGATGTGAGCTATAACAAGCTGAAAGGTGAGTTGCAGTTGGAGAGTGGAGGTGAAAGTGGTGATGCAAGTGCATGGACTAACAGTTCTAGCACCAGCAATAGCAATAGCGATAGTAATAGCAGTGCTGGCTCATCGTCAGGGTTCTCTACCAACGCTTCCATCTATCTAAATATCAATCGTCTATCTGGTCGTATTCCTGGCTTCTACTATGATATAGGGGGAGCGGGGGGAGAGTTAAACATGCTGGAAGGAAACATGTTTGCTTGTCCAGAGACAGGGTTGAGCAGCGATGTTCCTTCCGCTGATCCTTATCGCCTGCAGTATGGCTGTGGATCAGATAACTTGAACAGTGCGTTATTTGCATGGGCAGGGTTGTCTTTGTTCATTTTCGGGTTTGTCTCTCTGTTTATTTATTTTGCGAGGAAAGAGAAATCTGTTGTTTCCAGTGTAGTGGATGGAAATCGTAAACCCGTTGAGGACGATATTAGTGGTGGTGTTCACAGTCATGATGATAGGCTTTTCCTACGATCACACGAACCATCGAATGAACTGCACGCGCCATCTTGGTATCCGTTTCGTGTGTGTTGCACAGCACTTCAACACAACTTCTTGTTCTTGCAGTTGGCTAATTGGTGTGATGATCTCATTTTATGGCAAAGAGCGGATTGGCAGATGTTGGCTTCGACTCCGTCTGCTTGCATGAGAATTGTCACCAGATGGGATTGTATTTGGATTGCGATCGCGAACCAGATAGAGCCCCGCAGAGCTTCTTCAAAATGTGCAATTGTAGATATATTTGTGTCTGGAAAACTGTTGGGCAGTATTCGTCGATATGTGTTCTGGTTAATGGTCTGCATGATTTGTGTGGGAGGCCCTATCTATGGCAGTTTGACTGTGTTTTATGGTTCCTACAGCCACGAATATGCATGGACTTTGTCAGCAGGGTATTTGAGTGGGATTGGTGCAAGCTGTGTGTTGTTAGTCTATTTCATGGTGTTGATCGGGTTGGTGTCTACAAGGTATCTGGATGGCAGTCGAGGTGTGAGCAGACGTCAACAGCAACAGCAACACACTCATGGTCAAGACAGTTCAACAGAAGGCGAAGAATGCACAGTGAACGTCTTGCATGCACAAGAACGCGTCACATCTCAGTCTGAAAGAAGTGCTATCTCTTCGTTGCCCTCTGGGTCAGGCAGTGATTCGATCACAGAGAGGAAGAAGCTGGACTGGCGAGCTGTGCTATTGGTGAAGGTTTGTATTGCTGTGGTGAATATCAGCATAGTGCTAGTGGTGAATGGATTCTACGTTTACATTTATTTGCAGATCGAGAGATGGAGCGCGATGATGTTGTCCGTGGCTTTGTCTCTCTTCAAGGTGTATTGGAGTATGTTGGTGCAGCTGGGTATTGTTCATTTGCTGCAGCCCTTGCAGCAGCAGCGCAAAACAAACGAGAAAGCGGGAGGTTTGCATGAGGAGAATGTGGGGTTCATGAGCAGTCTGATGCTGTTCAATACGATCGTCGCTCCTTGTCTTGCCACGATGGTTGCAAGTTCGGATTGCTTCTACTATGTCTTCGCTTCTCCCAAAACCATCAAAGCTTCTTATACATTCGAACAATGTGAAGTGTTCAGTTCTTTAGGATGTGACTCCTTTAGTTCAGCTACTCATTCCTTCGATTTTGCTCCACCCTTTAGTTACAACTACCAATGCAGCTCAGCGGTGTTGGTGGGCTATGCCTATGTATTTGCTTACAAGTATATACTTATCGGCATTCTCTATCCACTGTTCATTTTGAGTGTGGTACTGCATGGAGAATGGATGAGAAGCGGAAGAGGGGCAGCAGATGAGAAGCGACAGTCCTCGTATGCTATGGAGTCGCTTCTGCCTTTGCTGTGGAGAATCCAGGAAATAAAGCACGAGACGGCATCGACATTAGCAGTAGCACAGAAGGGAAGACATGGTATTGAAGCTGGATCGATAGTATCAGTAGACTCTGTGACCAATCTTCCTGCACCGGGACAAGGCATTGCAGGGACCGCAGACGTGCAAGGCAGGATTCCTTCTGTTTCCAGCTTCCTAAGCAGATCTTCATCTTCTGTCGCAATCGCCTTTTCGTCCCTCTCTATCTCGCGATCCTACTTCTCGTCAGGCGACTATGTTGTTCGTGTGACAATGATGTTGGGATGCTTGCTGACCTTTGGAGCCGTATTGCCTTATTTGGCCATCTTGATAGCCTTCAGCATCGCCTCGAACACCTATCTCACTCAGGTGGGGTGGCTGCGTGTGCTTGAGAGGTGGGTGTCCAGTAAGAGGCGGAAGACAGAGAAGACCAGTGCGATAGATATGTCAGCAACACAAGCTGATGGTGATTCAGGGGAGAGTGTAGATGACAAGAATGAGGTTGACAGTGAGTGTGTGGAGGAGAGGAAAAGGAATGACGAGCATGACATAGAGGCTCTCCCAGCTTCCTCAGCAGTCACAATGACGACAAGAATATGTCAGAAAGACCAGTCTGAGGACGAAGATGATGATGATGAGGGAGAGCAGCGCCAAGAGAGGGAGGGGACAGAGAAAAGGCTGGAGAAGGACAAAGAGAAGGACGAGGTGGAGGATAAAATGTTGTTGGAGATAGGAGAGGAGTGTGGGAGAATGGAGCAGAGCTTTGACCGAGCCACCCGCCCTTTATTTCTCCTCTTGCCCTTTTTCTATGCCTGCTATCTCTTTGATACTTCAGGGGATGAAGCAGGAGGGTGGGTGGGTTTCTACTTCGTGATCGCTTGGTTGGCCGCAGTGATGGGAGGATCTCTTTTGCTTTATTTGTTGAGGAAGAGGCAGATTGGTGTTAGTTGCATGGAGACTATAGAAGTAGTGAGGAAGGCTGTCTCCAGCTGCAGAGAGCGATTGCCTTGGTTAGCTTCAGGGAGACGTGAAGACCCGGCGAAGGGATTGGAAATGATTTGAGAGAGATTTGCTTTTGTATGTCTACCGTAATACCTATTTGCTTTAATATCTATATCTATTAGTTTGCTTTTGGGACATAATACCTTGATCTTATTTCTCACTTTGTTCGAACTGTGTCAAGGAGTTGTAGACTATCTTCTTCTTTGATCACTTGGTTAGCATCTTGTCTACTGGAGGGAGTTACAGTTCAAAGCTTCTTCATCATTGTTAGGCTTGTCTTAGTCAGTACTATTACCTGAGATCATTGTAGATATTGTAATCAAAATAGACAAGAAATTGTTGGTTTTGAGAGCTGCTAGTACAAGTTAGACTAATGAATTGTAGACAAGACTAATTTAGACCAGGCCACAAGCAGGAATAGACTGGTCTAGACCGCTAGATTACCAGATCGCTAGATTTTGGACTGCCCCAGTAACAGGAGCTAACAATGCTGTTATGAAGAGATTGCTAGACTAAGCAATGGTGGACATTAATGACTATTTGATTTCACAGGATGGAATTGATTGGCAAGAGCTCATTGCCAAGTGGACTGATCGAATGCCCTCGGATTTCTCCATTTGGCTGGTGAATAGATTCGGTGACTTTGTGGTCGTACTGGGCGACGAGTCCGTGCACTACATGGACTTCCAACTGAACGAGCTGGACCCTATAGCTGACAGCAAGGAGGACTTCTTCGCGAAAATTGAGGATCAAGACAACGCCAACGACTGGCTCATGATGTCCCTGGTGGATGCCTGCGTGGCGGAGGGCAAAGTTCTCTCTCCAGGCAAGTGCTACCACTTCACCATCCCCACTGTCTTAGGAGGCAACTATGATGTCGGCAATGTCGCTGCTGTCTCAATGAAGGAGCATTTCGATTTCCTGGCAGATCTGCACGAGAAAATCGAAAGTCTTCCTGACGGCACGCCGCTGAAGCTCCAAGTCATCTCTTAGAGATCGACAAGTGTTATGGTCTACTGATTAGAGACGCTACTGATTGGTCATCACTTGTCTGTCTTCTAGACCATGCCTGTTATTGTCGTATTGCATTGTTTATCATGTCGTTTGTCAGTAACTGTGACATGTCATTTGATATGATATACTGTTTGTCTGAAAACAATTGAAAGGTGTGAAGGGAGTGGCCTAGAACAACAGAATAGAATAGTGGTAGACTAGCAGTCAACGACTGAGAGATCAGATAGATTGGTGGTGTTCGTTCTAAAAGCTGCAACTAGCACCACAGCACAGTACACGTAACTCTCAGACACTACATCTACATGGAGTGTATTAGTGTAGTGAGTGTCAAGGAAATGCCATTGATATACATATTCGGAATCTGCGACTTTGTTTTAAGTGAAACAAAGTGATCTTGATAAGGTTATACTATAGTTTGAAATTATCGTTGTTTTTGATATTTAATTAATTCGTCAATAAAATGAATCATTTTTATTATTTTTGGATGATGAATATATTCTTACTTCAACACTGAATCTAACACTATTTGAATTATTGCATAATACTACGTAGTATTAATTACATCCAAAGTTATCAACAAAAGGCATTTCAATGTCATTCCATGGAATGGAGCATTGATTCCATTATTGATTCCACGCAATGAGATGCCTCACAATGGATATACTATCATTTAGTATAGATTAATGATGGATCCTTCAACAAGTCGAAGTGCGATAGCTGCTGGGACAGGCGAGGAAGGCGAAGATGCTGAGCTGCCTGTGATCTACCTGCCCGACTTCCCTTTCAGCAAGTTTGAATCTTCCAAGAAAGCGAGCGCGCAGTTCATTCTCGACTACTTGAAGAGGCAGTCGCTGGGAGAGTCTCTGAGAGAAGTGGCCGATTTGGATCGAGACAATGACTTCCGCGGTGAGCTGGACAGACAGCATGGCAACCTGTCGAAGAGTGTGTTGGAGACCATAGAAAGAGTGCAGGCCGCTCTGCGTCACTCTGAAGACCTTCTCTCTGCATGTCTCCCTCCTCCTCCTTCTCCTTCTCCTCCTAATAAGGAACCTCTTCTACCGCCTGCTGCCACTTTCCAAGAGAAGGTGGACTTCTTCCAGTCGCTGGCTGGATTAGACGAGCTGGTGCGTGAAGTGCGAAGTGGAGAGGCTGCAGTGCATCTGACGTGGTCACAGGCGATCGTCTCCCTCGTGGACAGAAAGGAGAAGGAAGTGCTACCCTCCTCCTCCTCCACCTCCTCCTCCGCCCTCCGCGGCCCTCAGACCACTTTCAACATCTGCCTCGCGATTGGCTTCAAGCGATCTTTCCTGGAAAGCCAGCGGGATGTGCTGGGATCGCCTCACTTGACGCGCGGCGAAGTGCTCGAATCTCTTGTGGTCATCGCTTGCGCTCGATCAGGTCTGCTGGCAGCCAAAGATCTGCTGAAGGAAGCCAACGGATACCCCGTGGACTACCCGGAACGAGAAGGCATTACGGCAGTCACTCTCCCCCAAGGCAGACCGTTTGCCTATCTGAACTACGAGGTCGTTGGCCATGCGATGGCAGGCGAGCAGCTGCTGGACAATCTGAGAGACTTTGCAGGGATAGCCGCGGAGGAGGAGGGAAGGTTCTACTATCATGGCACCTCGTGGAGCTCTGCGATCAACATTGCGAGAGGGATTCAACTGGCTCGTGGGCAATTCTACACTGACTTTGGGCCGCAGAGCTTCTACCTCGGGGACAACCTCTACTTCTCCACCCACTGGGCCTGCTTGCGCTTTCAGTATCAACCAGCAGTCTGCATCTATTATGCTGCAGAGCCACTGGAAACTGAATTAGTCATCCCTGAAGCTAACCATCTTCGATTCCCCAGTGCAACCCCAGAATGGAGAAACTATGTCAGCCACTGCCGCACGGATCCTAACGTGGCGGAACTGGCAGTCAATCGATTGGTGAGTGGCCCCATCGCACAGAATCCTCAAGCGGTCCGGGACGGTCACCTTGAACTGTTGCAACCCATTTGGTATGATGGAGGCATTCGCAATCAATGGGCAGTTCGCCATCAGCCCGCGGCGGATCTGCTCAACGCCAAGCTCTGCCTCGTCGTCTTCTTCCCAGCAGGAACGACTTCAACCTCCTTGGCTGTGCAGTTCTGAATCTGTAACCATCCTGTTTCATCCGTGTCTAACCATTCGTCTTGGCTCTTATCCAGTAGAAGCTGTTGCTGTCGTCATCTAATTTAACATAGACTGTAACATCATCACCTAGCTAGACAAATGCTATAGAGGCTAGACTAGGCCAGAAGTCTAAATAGCCAGATCTGGCTTTCTGACTCAGCGGGCTGTGCCAGGAATTGCTTCTTCTTCATCTTCAGCTGTGCGGCTCATTTCGATGAGCACTGCCCTCCTCCTGCTCGTGTTACTTGTCTTCTCGCCTTCTGGACCAGATTGTTCACGGGGTGGGCTGGGCCTCTTCGCCGAGGGGAGAGGCGGCGGCCACCATCGCACTCAATACGGAGGCTATGCCCACCACCACGGCAACCTGCCCACCCGCCACGCCACCTTCGACGGCAGAGGATACATGCGACCCTTCCACGAAGAAGAGCAAGACCGCCTTAACCAACACCATCCATGTCACGATCTGGACCATCTGGAGCACGGCCACCACTTCGAGGCGGTGCTGCGCGCTGAGCGGCCAGCGCGGCTTCTGTCCTCCCTCTTCGACCTCCTCCTGCACCTCTTCCAGCCTCGCAAAGCAACGGATGGCAAGAAGAGTCTTTAACAAGTCATTTCTTTAACAAGTTTTGTATCCATCGCCTTCGTGTTGTACATCCTCTAATACACCTTAACATACCATATCATACCATATCATACCACTCCTTACCCTTCCACACTATATATACATATACACTGCACTAGACCATTCTATCCATCGACAAGTGTAATCCATCTACATCTCCAGTGATTGGTCTTGTTCCATGGAACTTCCATGGAAGTCAGAGAAGGCTCAGCCAAACAATCTCGACAAGAAGCCAAACAGCCCAGAGTCTTTGCCATTGCGGGCTGTTGAAGGCTTTGAGCTCTTGCTCTTCCTCTGCGCTGCTGAGGCGGGAGGAGATCGAACAGCGCCGCCCCTCCCCCCCTTGGCTTGGGCAGGAGAGGACGTCTTCTGAGGGCCGGATTGGCGGCTAGCAGCGAGCTGTTCCTTGTAGTGCTTGAAATCTTGCCGCGTCTTCTCTTGGTGAACCTTCTTGGGCAGCAGCTGCATGTTGCTCTCGTGGTCCTTGCCCCCCGCGAAGAGCGGCTTGACGTGGTCCACTTCGTAGCCTCTGGGCAGCTTCTCCAGACCCAAAGAGTCGAGAAAGCGTTTGCGCGCTGAGAAGGATCGCACGATGCGGCCGCTTCCATCCCGCGCCACTTGCTGCACGCCGCGGAAGAGGAAGGAGAAGGGGCTGGGAGACTTCTTGCCTTGAGGAGCTTTAGAGACCTTATGGCGGCGAGAAGGGGAGGAATTGCTCTTCGAGGGTTTGGGCTTGCCAGTGGGGCGGGGAGAGGCGGAGGCGGAGGCGGAGCAGCGAAGGGGCGAGGATCGTCTGTCTCGAGCCCTGCAGGAAGAAGAGCGCGCTAGTCCAGAGGAGGCTTGCAAAAGGACAGCCAGCAATAGCCAGAGAAAGAAGAAGAGCCGAGAATGTGACCTCAAGCCCCTCATCGTCTATCTCCTCGTCTCGTCTCGACTAGTCGCTTTGAATTCGAACCGAAATCTCCCCACACACTATCTTCTTAAGTTAAAGGTCGTGTGTGTTTCGGGTTTCTGGTTTTCGGTTTCTTGTGTAGATTTGAAAGTGTTTTACTGTGCATTGCATGAAGACAATACTGTAACATGTATGCTAACTGTGTAGTATTTGAAGAAGAGAGAAAGACCATCAAAGACTAATCAGATTCATTCTATAGATCAGCAGAAATTAAGTTTACTGCAATACTCAGCCTGTACCTCGCAGTACGGCAATATTTCAACGGAATAGATTGTCAAGTAAAGAAAAGCTAACTGCCGCCTTACATAGCGGCAGCGAAGATACCAATTACATCCTTCAGAGTGGGGACGCGAGGATTGGTGAAGCCACAAGCATCCTTCATGGCGTTCTCAGCCATGATCTGGAAGTCCTGCTCCTTCACATTCGCCTCCTTGAGACCAGCAGGAATTCCCACATCCTTAGACAGAACCTGGATTGCTTCCAAAGCCTTCTCAGCCCCAGCGCGAGGAGACAAGCCGTCGATGTTCTCACCCAAAGCTCTGGCCACATCGCAGAAGCGGTCCAGACGAGAGATCAAGTTGAAGCGAGAGACATGAGGCAACAAGATTGCATTGCACATGCCATGAGGAAGGTTATAGAAGCCACCCAACTGGTGAGACATGGCATGGACATAACCCAAGCTGGCATTGTTGAAGGCCATACCAGCCAGGTACTGAGCATAAGCCATCTGATTACGAGCGTTCATATCGTGACCATTAGCAACGGCAACGCGGAGGTGCTTCGAGATGAGGGAGATGGCCTGAAGAGCGCAAGCATCCGTCACTGGGGTGGCGATGGTGGACACGTAGGCCTCGATGGCGTGGGTCAAGGCGTCCATACCAGTGCAGGCAGTGAGGAAAGGAGGCATGTCCTCCATCAACTCGGGGTCGTTGATGGCAACATTGGGAGTGGTTCTCCAGTCAACGATGGCCATCTTGACGTGGTTGGAGGTGTTGGTGATGATACAGAAGCGAGTCATCTCACTGGCAGTGCCAGCGGTGGTGTTGACGGCGATGAAAGGAGGCATGGCCTTGGTGGACTTGTCCACGCCTTCGTAGTCATGGATCCTCTTGCCGTTGGTAGCAACAATACCAATACCCTTGCCGCAATCATGAGAGCTGCCACCTCCCAAAGTGATGATAGCATCGCAGTTGTTCTTCTTGAACACCTCCACGCCCTCGTGAACATTGTTGTCGGTGGGGTTAGGAACAGTCTTGTCGTAGATGACGGCATCGTGGCCAGTTGCCTTCTTGATGAGGCCGGCGATCAGGTCAGCCTTGCCCAACTTCACCATGCCACTGTCAGTGACAATGAGAGGCTTCTTGGAGCCCAAGCTGGCAACACGGGCACCGATCTCGTTAATAGCGCCAATGCCCATGAGGGAGACGCTAGGCATGAAGAAACCATAAGTTTGGCGGATCATCTTGTCTTAGAAGTTGTTCTGGGGAGGTTGTGGAGGGGTAGTTGCAGTTGCAGCTCGAAGGATTTCGATTGTGAATTAATGCCAGCAGTCGATCAATTCGATCTTTGCATTCGCATCCGAGACAAGATATCGAAAGAACAAGCTGGTTGAAGAAAGCAGGTCGCGATCATCAATCACGCGCTGTTGCCGCCCCTGGAACTTCCACCCGATCCGATGATGTGCCCATGGGTAGTCGTGGGAAGAGAGAAACGACTGTTTGGCTCGAAAAACACTTCGACAAGGCAGAGAGATGTTTTTCGTTTTCGCTGTAAAACCAAAACATTTTTCGACTGCGAAAATGGTTTCTTTTGTTTTCTCAAGAGAAACAGTAAAATCTTCTTCTACTAGTAGATACAAGCTCGTTAAAAGTGTGCCTTCTTTGGTTTATGAACCGAGATAGCTGTGAGTGAATGAGCTGAGTGTATTTAATGCCAGGAGATGAAACTTGGGAGTTGATTGAATATTGTAGCTAGTCTATGCCTGATTGCGTACGATACGAAAATACAACATTTCCGAGACTCAATCAGTATTCCATAGTCGGATGAAGGTGGAAATGTCCTGTTCTCTTTTCATCCTTTAGATCTTAAAGGTGATATGCGTGACCGCAAACGATCGAGCATCTTCAGCAGTATTTCGTGATTCTCGGCAAGCAGTGGCGAGTATGCCGAGCAGATGTCAAGCTGTGATTGACCTTGAAGGTAGTTTTACTAAGTATTAAAAAGCCTAGCTTTGTAAGTTAACTTAAACGCTTATATTTGTTTAAACTTATACGAATTCTAAGCCGTTCGATTGGTGGCTTCATTGAGTTTGATGAAGTGGGTTATTAAAAAAGCAAAAGTGATTGTAAATTGATTGCGCAAAACGGTGTCACAACGACCTTTTGAGATTCCAAGACTATTCACTCCCTCGCCTCACTTTTTCTGCGTGCATGCATACAGGACGGATATCAGATATAACATATGGGTTGTGTGCTTATGTTTGCTGACAATGAAAAACTAGGAACCCCCATCTGAATACATTTGAAAACAAAGTTTAACCAGAGCAGGACAGAAATGGAATTATGCAAAGCGCATAAAGCAACCAACACTGTGTAGTATTTGAAGAAGAGAGAAAGACCATCAAAGACTAATCAGATTCATTCTATAGATCAGCAGAAATTAAGTTTACTGCAATACTCAGCCTGTACCTCGCAGTACGGCAATATTTCAACGGAATAGATTGTCAAGTAAAGAAAAGCTAACTGCCGCCTTACATAGCGGCAGCGAAGATACCAATTACATCCTTCAGAGTGGGGACGCGAGGATTGGTGAAGCCACAAGCATCCTTCATGGCGTTCTCAGCCATGATCTGGAAGTCCTGCTCCTTCACATTCGCCTCCTTGAGACCAGCAGGAATTCCCACATCCTTAGACAGAACCTGGATTGCTTCCAAAGCCTTCTCAGCCCCAGCGCGAGGAGACAAGCCGTCGATGTTCTCACCCAAAGCTCTGGCCACATCGCAGAAGCGGTCCAGACGAGAGATCAAGTTGAAGCGAGAGACATGAGGCAACAAGATTGCATTGCACATGCCATGAGGAAGGTTATAGAAGCCACCCAACTGGTGAGACATGGCATGGACATAACCCAAGCTGGCATTGTTGAAGGCCATACCAGCCAGGTACTGAGCATAAGCCATCTGATTACGAGCGTTCATATCGTGACCATTAGCAACGGCAACGCGGAGGTGCTTCGAGATGAGGGAGATGGCCTGAAGAGCGCAAGCATCCGTCACTGGGGTGGCGATGGTGGACACGTAGGCCTCGATGGCGTGGGTCAAGGCGTCCATACCAGTGCAGGCAGTGAGGAAAGGAGGCATGTCCTCCATCAACTCGGGGTCGTTGATGGCAACATTGGGAGTGGTTCTCCAGTCAACGATGGCCATCTTGACGTGGTTGGAGGTGTTGGTGATGATACAGAAGCGAGTCATCTCACTGGCAGTGCCAGCGGTGGTGTTGACGGCGATGAAAGGAGGCATGGCCTTGGTGGACTTGTCCACGCCTTCGTAGTCATGGATCCTCTTGCCGTTGGTAGCAACAATACCAATACCCTTGCCGCAATCATGAGAGCTGCCACCTCCCAAAGTGATGATAGCATCGCAGTTGTTCTTCTTGAACACCTCCACGCCCTCGTGAACATTGTTGTCGGTGGGGTTAGGAACAGTCTTGTCGTAGATGACGGCATCGTGGCCAGTTGCCTTCTTGATGAGGCCGGCGATCAGGTCAGCCTTGCCCAACTTCACCATGCCACTGTCAGTGACAATGAGAGGCTTCTTGGAGCCCAAGCTGGCAACACGGGCACCGATCTCGTTAATAGCGCCAATGCCCATGAGGGAGACGCTAGGCATGAAGAAACCATAAGTTTGGCGGATCATCTTGTCTTAGAAGTTGTTCTGGGGAGGTTGTGGAGGGGTAGTTGCAGTTGCAGCTCGAAGGATTTCGATTGTGAATTAATGCCAGCAGTCGATCAATTCGATCTTTGCATTCGCATCCGAGACAAGATATCGAAAGAACAAGCTGGTTGAAGAAAGCAGGTCGCGATCATCAATCACGCGCTGTTGCCGCCCCTGGAACTTCCACCCGATCCGATGATGTGCCCATGGGTAGTCGTGGGAAGAGAGAAACGACTGTTTGGCTCGAAAAACACTTCGACAAGAACCTGGCAGAGAGATGTTTTTCGTTTTCGCTGTAAAACCAAAACATTTTTCGACTGCGAAAATCCATTTGATTTGATCAGCAGAAATTAAGTTTACTGCAATAATCAGCCTGTACCTCGACAGTACGGCAATACTTCAACAGGATTAAAGATTGTAAAGAAAACAAAAGCTAACTGCCGCCTTACATAGCGGCAGCGTAGATACCAATTACATCCTTCAGTGTAAGGATACGAGGATTAGTGTAGGAACAAACATCCTTCATGGCGTTCTCAGCCATGATCTGGAAGTCCTGCTCCTTCACATTCGCCTCCTTGAGACCAGCAGGAATTCCCACATCCTTAGACAGAACCTGGATTGCTTCCAAAGCCTTCTCAGCCCCAGCGCGAGGAGACAAGCCGTCGATGTTCTCACCCAAAGCTCTGGCCACATCGCAGAAGCGGTCCAGACGAGAGATCAAGTTGAAGCGAGAGACATGAGGCAACAAGATTGCATTGCACATGCCATGAGGAAGGTTATAGAAGCCACCCAACTGGTGAGACATGGCATGGACATAACCCAAGCTGGCATTGTTGAAGGCCATACCAGCCAGGTACTGAGCATAAGCCATCTGATTACGAGCGTTCATATCGTGACCATTAGCAACGGCAACGCGGAGGTGCTTCGAGATGAGGGAGATGGCCTGAAGAGCGCAAGCATCCGTCACTGGGGTGGCGATGGTGGACACGTAGGCCTCGATGGCGTGGGTCAAGGCGTCCATACCAGTGCAGGCAGTGAGGAAAGGAGGCATGTCCTCCATCAACTCGGGGTCGTTGATGGCAACATTGGGAGTGATTCTCCAGTCACCGATGGCCATCTTGACGTGGTTGGAGGTGTTGGTGATGACGCAGAAGCGAGTCATCTCACTGGCAGTGCCAGCGGTGGTGTTGACGGCGATGAAAGGAGGCATGGCCTTGGAGACCTTGTCTACGCCTTCGTAGTCATGGATCTTCTTGCCATTGGTAGCAATAATACCAATACCCTTGCCGCAATCATGAGAGCTGCCACCTCCCAAAGTGATGATAGCATCGCAGTTGTTCTTCTTGAACACCTCCACGCCCTCGTGAACATTGTTGTCGGTGGGGTTAGGAACAGTCTTGTCGTAGATGACGGCATCGTGGCCAGTTGCCTTCTTGATGAGGCCGGCGATCAGGTCAGCCTTGCCCAACTTCACCATGCCACTGTCAGTGACAATGAGAGGCTTCTTGGAGCCCAAGCTGGCAACACGGGCACCGATCTCGTTAATAGCGCCAATGCCCATGAGGGAGACGCTAGGCATGAAGAAACCATAAGTTTGGCGGATCATCTTGTCTTAGAAGTTGTTCTGGGGAGGTTGTGGAGGGGTAGTTGCAGTTGCAGCTCGAAGGATTTCGATTGTGACTGATTGCAGGCAGTTGAGCGCCAAATCCATCTTTGCATTCGCACCCGAGGAAAGCCTCTAAAGAACAAGCTGGTTGAAGTAGCCAAGCAGGATCATCAATCACGCTCTCCCATCGCTGCCCGGAACTTCCACCTCCATGTCGTGATGTGCAGGTGGGTAGAGCATGTGGCTAAACCTGGGATTACACATTTTCCCGGGTTTAGCCGCATGCTCTGGTTGCGCGCAAAGAGAAACGACTGTTTGGCGGCGAAAAGCATCTGCTCAGTGTTTTTCGGTTGGTCCTTCCGTAACTTTAATCGCCACTTCACAATGTGGGGAAGTTAAAGCCTTCAACTTCAACTGCACCTGCACCTGTTGATCTGGTCGGCTGCGAGCGAAGACGAAGACAGTCACAATCGAATCATCAATTGATCCGACAAGACTCCCTCTGCTCCTCCCCGACAAATTTAACTAAACCTCGCAAAAATGATCCGCAAAACTTATGGTTTCTTCATGCCTACTGTCTCCCTCATGGGAATCGGCAGTGTTAGCGAGATTGGTGCCCGTGTTGCCAGCTTGGGCTCCAAGAAGCCTCTCATTGTCACTGACAGTGGCATGGTGAAGTTGGGCAAGGCTGACCTGATCGCCAGCCTCATCAAGAAGGAGACTGGCCATGATGCTGTCATCTTCGACAAGACTGTTCCTAACCCCACCGACAAGAACGTCCACGAGGGTGTTGAAGTTTACAAGAAGGGTCACTGTGACAGCATCATCACTTTGGGAGGTGGAAGCGCCCATGATTGCGGCAAGGGTATTGGTATTGTTGCTACCAACGGCAAGAAGATCCATGACTACGAAGGCGTGGACAAGTCCACCAAGGCCATGCCTCCTTTCATCGCCGTCAACACCACCGCTGGCACTGCCAGTGAGATGACTCGCTTCTGTATCATCACCAACACCTCCAACCACGTCAAGATGGCCATCGTTGACTGGAGAACCACTCCCAATGTTGCCATCAACGACCCCGAGTTGATGGAGGACATGCCTCCTTTCCTCACTGCCTGCACTGGTATGGACGCCTTGACCCACGCCATCGAGGCCTACGTGTCCACCATCGCCACCCCAGTGACGGATGCTTGCGCTCTTCAGGCCATCTCCCTCATCTCGAAGCACCTCCGCGTTGCCGTTGCTAATGGTCACGATATGAACGCTCGTAATCAGATGGCTTATGCTCAGTACCTGGCTGGTATGGCCTTCAACAATGCCAGCTTGGGTTATGTCCATGCCATGTCTCACCAGTTGGGTGGCTTCTATAACCTTCCTCATGGCATGTGCAATGCAATCTTGTTGCCTCATGTCTCTCGCTTCAACTTGATCTCTCGTCTGGACCGCTTCTGCGATGTGGCCAGAGCTTTGGGTGAGAACATCGACGGCTTGTCTCCTCGCGCTGGGGCTGAGAAGGCTTTGGAGGCAATCCAGGTTCTGTCTAAGGATGTGGGAATTCCTGCTGGTCTCAAGGAGGTGAATGTGAAGGAGCAGGACTTCCAGATCATGGCTGAGAACGCCATGAAGGATGCTTGTGGCTTCACCAATCCTCGCATCCCCACTCTGAAGGATGTAATTGGTATCTACGCTGCCGCTATGTAAAGAGTTGCCTTAGGCACATAGAGAAGTGACGGTGCGGAAACTTTTGATAGATCGTGTTTTCGTATTTTTGTTTCCTTGTCATAAACTAAATCATTCAATTTTTGAAATGTTTTGTTTTCGGTTTGTTTGAAGTGATTTATGGCGAGAATGGAATTAGACTAGAGCTTAAAGCCTAGAAAACGTAATATTGATGACGTTGTGTTTAGTTTGGGGAGAAGACTCTGCAGTGGTTGTTGTCATGTTGTTGTCATAGGTTGGCGACTTTGGCTGAAGTCACTCTGCGGATGACTTCGCGCAGGCGCTTGAGGTGCAGCCTGGCTACCTCCTTGCCCACCTCCTCCACCTCCTCCGCTGTCCTGCCGTCGCCAGCGAGAGCTCGACCTACTTGTTTGATGTCTTCTTCTACGGTGTTGGGGTCCGAGCAGACCAGGTAGACCTCTTGCATCGCTGCTTTCCACTCCTCCACAGAGACTCCAGCGGCTGGCGCGGGGGGAGGAGGAGGAGCAGCCTGGCTCTTGGCCACGGCCGCGGAGAGCTGGTCGTCGAGGTCGTCGATGGTTCTCTGCAGGTTGTCGACGGTGAGGCGCTGCTTCGCGACGGTCTCCTCGAGGGCCGCGGCCTTCTGCTGGAGCGCTTCCTGGCCGCGCAGGCGCTCCTCCAGCGACTGTCTGTCTCGCCGCAGTCTCGCCACTTCCTCTTCCAGCGCCGCCACTTGCTGGAAGGAAGGCCCCGCGGTGACGGGGGAGGGCGAGGGCGCTGGCGGGCTGTGGCGCAGTCTCTCCAACTCGTGCTGCGCTGCGAGCAGTTGCCGCGACTGCTCCGAGCCGCTCTGCTGCAGCGCTGCTTGTCGATCCAACAAGTCGCTCTTCTCGGTCATGAGCTTCTCCACGCGATTCTTGAGTGATTGCAAAGTACAGGCTGACTGTCAGAGGGAGAGGTAGTGGAGGTAGGAGGAGGAGGAGGGGGTGGTTACCTGGAGAGAGTCGTTGCGCTCTTGTAGCTTGGTCACGGTGTCTCGCGCCTTCTGCAGCTCCTCTTGGCTAGCAGAAGACGAGGCGGAGGAGGAGGAGGCTCGCAGCAGGCGGTCATAGTCCGCGGCCAGGGCCGTCACTGCCTTGACGACTTCTCCTGCGCTGCCCGAGGCGTTGGCTGCCGTCAGAGAGGTAGCAGAGGAGGAGGAGGAGGAGGAGGGCAGCAGCGGGTAGAAGGAGCTGCCGGGAGAGGCGTGGCTATGGCTGTGGCTCTGCTGCAACTGCCAGAGGCTCTGCTGCAGGGAGGAGGAGGAGGAGGCCTGCTGCACGAGCAGTTGGTCCACTTTGCCTTGCAATTGTTGCAAACCTTGCTGCAGCCAGAACAGATCCGATGGGCTTCCTCCTCCTCCTCCTCCTCCAACGCTTCCTGGTCCTCCAGATGGTACGGCGCCAGCTCCTCCTCCTCCTCCACCTCCCACAGGGTAGGAGTAGGAGGGGGGAGGGTAGGAGGGGGCGGGGTAGTAGTAATTGCGCGGGCCCTGTCCGTCCACTACCATCAGCTGCTGCTGTTGCTGTTGAGGGGGAGGGTAGTAGTCATTCTGTGGCTGAGCAGGAGCAGGAGCAGGAGGAGGGTAGTTCTGGTTGTTATTGTTATTGTTGAAGTTGTTGTTGTGGTAGTTGGTCTGAGGAGGGATGGAGGAGGAGGAGGGTGGCGGGTCTTGTGGGTGGGTAGCGGTAGCGGGTGGTAGCAAAGCCCCTGCAGTGCCCGCAGCGCGAGAAAGTCGAGCCATGCGCTCTGTGAGGCCCTGGCCAGTCTCAGCTGGGGCAGGGGTAGGAGCAGGAGGAGGAGCGGTAGCGGCGAGGGTGTCCTTGGTCTGCTTCTTCTTGCCCTCCGCGGAGGATTTGATCTTCGCCACCTCCACTACCGCGATGATGTAGGAGGAGGAGGAGGAGAGGCGACAACCATCCATCCAGCTGGTAGCAGCAGGAGGAGCAGCAGGAGGAGGAGGAGGTATGCAGAGAGAGAAGATTTCTCCTTTGCGACGGCCAACAAGCGCAGCGCAGAGGCCAGGCAGTCCCTCCTCCACCCCCGCCGCCGCCGCTAGCCTCACCTTCACCACGTCATCAGGCCGCTGCACTTCCTTCAGAAGGCGTTTGGAGGAGTCGATGGGGTCGTCCTCGAGGCCGCCGGGCACCTCGAAGAGAGAGAAGAAGAGCCCCGCGGCCATGCCGGGCGCCAGCACCGCCACCTCCTCCTCCTCCTCCTGCTGGGCGCCCAGAGACAGCGAGAACACGATGGGCTCGACTCTCTTCGTCACGGCCGCGAGGTGCGCGACGGTGAAGGCCGTGGCGCGGGCGAAGGCTGTGGCCGCAGCGGTCGAGTCGAAGGTGAGCGTGTATGGCGCGGAGGTCAGCGCGAGGTGCAGCCCTTGCAGGCGATAGGCGAAGGCGCAGTCCACGGCGATGACCGCCTGCGGGACTTTCTGTCCGTTGTAGACGAGCAGCTGACAGGTCGAGGTAGAGGTAGAGGTACTGCCTAGTAGCACACAGCCCAGCGCCGCGCCGCCCTCCACGGCCTCGTAGCCTGTGCCGCTGCCGTCCAGACGGTAGAGATGCACTGTGGCGGAGGTGATGATCTGAGAGAGACAGACAGACAGACAGATCAGACCACAGCAGTAGCAGGAGGAGGAGGAGGAGGAGGAGGAGGGAGGGTACCTTGGAGGGAGGCGGTGCTGCCTTGACTGCAGCGGTCGAGGGCGTGGGAGAGACTTCTGCTGCCATTGGAGGATCTTCTCTGCCATACACGCAGTTCAGTCAGAGGAGCACGGCATAGCGGTAGGAGGAGGAGGAGGAGGAGGGCTCACTCTTTGATGGAGACCTTCTTCTTGCGCGGCTCTTTGGGCGCCGTGTACTTCAAGGCCTCGTTGCTATCGCTGCAAGTCAGAGTGAGTGATGCGAGACAGACAGACAGACAGACAGACGAAGAGGGATGGCGTCACCTGGCGCTGGAGAAGAGCAGGTTGCTCAGACTTGACATCTCACAAGAGAGACAGAGAAGAGACAGAGAGAAGGACCAGACCAGACCAGACCTGATCAGATGAGATCAGATGAGATCAGATGAGATGATGACGAGCAGAGCAGCAGAGACAACAAGATACACACAGCGGGCTTGATCGCCAGATATCTGGCCATCTGAGATTATTGTGTAAATACACTACAATAAGTAAGAAATAGCTTATTCTGTTAGGTATCATGTTATATATGTAGATCTACATACTGTAATATATACATACAATTGATTGGTTGTCTAATCGATGATTATGTAGCAACTTCAATCTAATTTCAATCCCGTTAGACTTCCTCCCTGTCTGCTAGCTGTAGTTGTGGTTGTGGCTGTAGAGTCTGGCGGCGGGTTCTGGAGAAGTGTTTGCAGGTTTTTGAGTGTTTCCTCGTACAGTGCATGCACTTCCTCTACAGTGTCTATTCCCTCCGCCTGAGGCAAGGCAAAGGATTGATAGCGGCTGTTTGTGTAGCGTCGAGAAAGGTCATCATGGGCAGCAGCAGAGGGTGTTGACAGTTGTAGTTGTTGTTGTTGTTGTTGTTGTTGCGGATGATGACTCTTCTTGACCTGCGCTGCTGCTTTTCTCTGGGCGATCTCGTGGTCTGCCTTGGGCGTGGGCTGCTCGACGCGCTCTTTGAAGTATTCCGCCAGCTTGTTGGCTGAAGCTTTTCTTTGCGCCACTTTCATCTGCCAGAGCTGGAGCTGTTGGCGCAGATCGTTGAGCTGCTGCTTGTAGGTCTGCAGGACGAGGTGCTGCTCTCCCGCCTCGGCCTTCTCCATACCTCGACAGCGCTCCACCTCGCGGAAGAGGGCTGCCTTGATCTTGTCGAACTTCTGCACGTTGTTCTGGTAGTCGCGCAGGAGAGTCTTGTGCTGGTTGTGGATGTGGTGCGACTGCTTGTAGATCTCCTTCACCTGCCCGATGAGTTGAGTGATCTCCATCTGAAGCTTCTCCACATTCTCCAGCTCCTCAGCTTCCGTCTTCAGCATCTCGCGGTTGCGAAGTGATTCGGATGGAGAGGTCAGCGTGGCTGTCCCTGTGGTGGGAGGCGACAGCGACAGCGCCACGGCCTGCAGGGGCTCGAGCATCGCCACCGAGACCGACTCTGCCACACCTCCACTAGCCAAACTTGTGATCTTGTCTTCCATGCTGTATAGCTCGTCTTCACTCATGGCGCCTGGCCAGTGTGTGAGGACGGAGATGAAGCCCAGCAGCTGCTGCACGGCTCTCTTCAGACCAAACGTCTGGAATTGATCTGCCTCCATCTGCGCCTCCAGCCACTGGGTTCGCTCTGCTTGACTCATGGCAAAGGAAGGAGAGCCATGGGCAGGTCGGGTGCGAGAAGAAGCAGAGGATGGACTGGCTGCACCTCCTCGGTGGCGCTGCTCGACCTGCTGGATCATGTCACGCACTCGAGGCAGTCGCTTAGATCGCACCGCCAGCCCGTCGCCCTCGCCCTCTCCTTCTTCCACTGCCTTCTCCTCTGAGGAAGACTCTCGCTTCTTCTTCTCCTGCGTGTTCTCTCGCTCTTGTGGCTGCTGTTCAAAGTCCAAAACTGCTTTTCCCTCAGCCAGGAGGGGCGTGTTGGGTTTCGCCGGCACTAGTCCCTCGCTGCTGCTGTCTTTCTTGTCGTAGCGAATATTGGACTCATTCATCTGTTTGGTTGGAAGCGCACCACTTAGTACGCTATTTTTGCGACTGCCAGGACTGGTAGCAGAGGGGGAGGAGGAGGAGGTCGGCGCTCCGCCAGCATTGCCAACTGATGACGTGCGGCGCGACTGAGGCTGGATGGAAGAACGGCGCGGGGAATAATGAAAGGGTTGCTGGATGGGCATCTCTGTGAAAGGCACTATAGCCGCAGTGAGTCCAAAGGAGTTCTTGTAGATGGAAGCGACCGCCTCGAATTGGTCTTTGGCCAGCTGGATGCTGTCGATCTGCTCTGTGAAGATGCCTCTCTGCAAAGTGCTAGGAGGAAGCGCCTGCTCTTCCTCCTTCTTCTTCTCCTCCTCCTTCTCCTTCTTCTGCTTGTCTCTCTCTGGCTCAGAAGGTTTCTTGCGATTTTTCAATCTCTCTGAGAATATCCGCTCCGCCACTCGTTGGTAGCGTTGCTGTAGCAGTTGATACTTGCCATTGTCGTCCAAGTTTTTGGCGGCTAGCAGCTCACTGAGTTTGTTTCGATCAGCACGTCCATCGCCATCTTCATCGTCACTGCCCTCCTCCTCCTCGGCAACCTTGGCCATGCTCTCTTCCAGCGCTTTGGCCAGCTTGGCATCGCCTTTCAAACCGCCTGCTATGCTTGGCCGCCCTCCAAGAGAACGTCTCAAACTGTTGCCCGCACTGGCTCTTCTGTCCGTGAGCACTCCATAGCCAGTCATCGTCTTGGCCTTCGCCATACTTGCGGTGATAACGTCGGCATTCTTCACGAGCTTGTCCAGCAGCTCGAGGCGGCTTAGATCCTCCAACTTCTTCTCCTCCAAGCGCTTGGCTGCCTTCTTCAATCTCCGCACGAGCTTCGACTCATCGGACTGCAACAGCGACTGGAAGGCTGAGCGCTTCTCATCGAGGCGTTGCTTGACTTGAGCATGTCTTTCGCGGCTCTGCGACAGATTCTCTGTGGAGACGACGGACAGCCTCTCGGCTTCAAACACCATGTCTTCCGTCAACTCCACGGCACCCTCGAGGAAGGGAAAGACTGAGAAGATGTCTTCGCTTTCTTCCTCTTCTCCTGCGGCACCATCTCCTGTCTCCTCACCATCCAACTGCTGCCCTTCTCTCTCAGCCGAGTTGTTCAGGAGGACCTCTTTCGTCTTGTTCTTCTCTTCCTTTTCCAAGTCATGCAAAATCTGTGCGATCTCTTTGCAGAGAGTCTCGGTGTCTTGGTTGACTTCTTCGGTCTTGCCGACCAAACGGTCGTGTTCGCCTTTCTGTTGGCTTAGCACGCGCGATAAACGAGCGATTTCCTCTTCGATCTCACGCTCAAACTTGAGGCGCAAGTCGTCCGTGGAGATTTGGTCGATCGACTGAGCCTTCAGCACGTATCTTTTCTCTGCAAGCAGAGTGCGTGCCTTGGCCAGTTGGCCTTCGAGCTCCGCTACACGACCCTGTAATTTGAAATATCCCGTGGCCTGGCGATAGGCATGTGTCGACTTCTCAATCATCTTGACTTGCTGCTCTTTGAACTCCTCCAAGGCATGAACGAGTTTACCGCGGCGGCTGCTATCTTTGAGACGTGCTCGGCTAAGCAAAGTCTGGAAGAGATCGAAGCCCTGCCTCAGCTCGTCTTCGTCCAAGGCCGTGAAGTCAATGTCCGAGACGTCAAACTCATCGGAAAGAATCGCCAGCAGGGAGTTGACCAAGTCCTCGCTCTCATTCACCGCGATCGCTTCGAGTGAGAAAGCAGAGTGAGAAGAGGCAGAGGCAGCAGACGCGAGGTTGAGCTGGACGCTTCGACGGCGATCGATGGCTTCGCGGTCCTTGCGAGAGTCGAGGTTGGCGATCTCCAAATCGATGTTCCTCCTTCTCTCTTCGCAGTCCACCTCGAAGGTGTTGACTAGGTTCTGAATTCTTCGGTAGGCATCGATAAGCGGGATGGAGGTTTCTTCATTGTCTATGGCAGCGGGTTTGGGATGATGAAGTTGGCCCAGCCTCGCTCTCTCCTTGTCTCTGTCAACAAGAAGGTGGTTTGAGGAGGATGTGTGACACAGAAAAGAAGATCTTACTCGCTGACTCCATCTTTCAACACTTGATTAGCAGAGAAAGGTCTGGGTTAATAATCCATCGCATCATAACAGAAGACAGGGTCAGAGAGATGGAAGATGACAAGGGCAGTCTCACCTGCTGCTGCCAGGGGAAAGGTCCATGAGAACAATATATTAGGGCGAGTAGATGCACTTCGACAGGGTGGGAGCAACTGACACATAGCCCCAGCAGCTCTCGCCAACAAGTTTCTTCGATTTCATCATACCGTGCCCTAAAAACGCTTCCCGCTGAGCTGAGTTGAGCTGAGTTGAGCTGAGTTGAGCTGAGTTGAGTTGAGCTGGTGACCATTTTAAGTTAACGATATCAGGTTGTGTTATGTAAATGATGACATGAACACATAGAAGAAATGCACAACTAACATTGGCGATGGGCTATTTCTATCCATGAGAAATAGGAAATTTATGACTTACGGGGATCAGAGAAAGTATTGGCTCAGAATGAAAGCGAACCCGCTCTATCTACATACACGAACTCTGGCCACTCCAATCCAAAGCAGTTCGCCATCAACAGGCAGTTAAGCTGCCCATGAGTCGAATAGCTAAAAAGGGGGTACTATTCGCGCATAAACATTTCAAGCTTGTAGGAAGTCTTTAACAGTTTCGTAGACAGTCCACGATATGGCCACGGAAGGTGCCTGTGTCAAGACACGAGGGACGACACCACGGAAGAAGCCTACAGCACCATCTTCAGCGATAAGACGATGAACGATCGCTCGAACGCCCTCCGGGTGCTTTAAGAAGGCGGCGGCGCGTGAGCGGCCTCGTCGTCCTCTGGTTGGGGCCACGGTCATGAAGCTACGCACGCCAGGCATTCGAACATCAGAATAAAGAGAAGAAGAAACGACAGCTTGTGGTTGCTTCGCGTAGAACTGGCACTCTGCGCTGCCACTGACGGGCTGCAAGTTTTGAGTTTGCAGGCGGGTCTTAATTATATCTAGAGGAGTAGTCACGGCTGCCGCAACAGCACCCGCCACCGCACCTGAAATCATGCTTATGCGATAATCAAACCGTCCAGATGGATTGAGCACTTTTTTCATCGATTCGTTGACAGGCACCATAATTGCGCCGTATGGAATATTCATGCTCAAAGTCATGGGGAAGGAGATGTATAGAGCTCTAACTCCCTCAGTCCTCACAATTGATTTTATACAGTGCCTAACCGAAGCATAATATCCCAGCTGCATGCGCTGCTTGACAACATCGAAAGGGGTCATGATGAGATCGTGAGAGATCGCAGCGATCACACCGCAAACAGCAGCTCGAAAAGGCTGATGCTCTCCTCTGGCAGTCACACCCAAGGCACGTTTAGAGGCTTCAAATACACTGAAATAGGTGGCGTGGGCTAAAATCAGGCAGACGATCAGTAATAGGAACATAGAGGAAAGGCAGAGGGAAGTACTCACCCGGTATGCAGCCAGCGAACATGGCGCTAACACCTCTCCACAATCGAAAGGGTCCTTCTATACTGACCATACGAGCGACGCACTTCCATGTCTTGAAAATATTGGAAGAACCACACTTTTCGCATTGGACGTTGGTCTTGATGGTGTCAATAGGAAATATGCTGACATGCTCGGCTAAACCCGCGGCCGAACCAGCCACCATGTGATGCCAGAATGATAACTTCTTAGGATTCCATTCCTCCCATTCCAAGTCATCATTTTCTTCGAGGTCGTCAGATTCGGAATACTCGTTGACCTCTCTGGTGAAGTCGGAATTCTTTTCTTCAGGTAACATTTCTAGATTAGGCTTAAAGTTAATGAAGAAGCAAGGGGCGTGAGATGATGAATAGAGTGGAAAGTGAGAGCTGTGTTAATGGCAGGATGTGGATCAGTTGTAAGAAGATTAGAACGACAACACCGCCTTTCATCCATTGGGATGTGAAGCAGAATTCCGATCGCCTCTGCGAGTAAAAGTGGAACTTTTGGGTTTAAAAGTCTCAAATCTACCTTGCATGGTCAGGTGTGTCGACCAACCATCGCTTTACAAGGAAGTGGAAAGCGCTGTGCTTATCGCTGATGTAAGCCCAGCCAGGAAACCTATCCACGTCAGGAGCTTAAAGTATGTCACAACATCTTGCTTTGATCATCACCATTGCTCCATAGTGGAAGAAAAGTTGGTATTTATGTCATAGTTGTTGCAGTGCAGCACAAGTGCAGCGCGGGGCGGTTGTATGAGTACTTGCGGCAGTGTGTGAGTGGCGGGGCGGGCGGAAGTCGAAGTGGAACTTGATCATCGCATCTTGAAATTGCCGGATTGAGCAACTTTGCATTGGCATGGAGGAGACCTTCTCTCAGATAAAGTGCGCTTGATTGATCATTTGAAATGTCGGCATGTTGTTATCTTTCTTGTTATCTTCTTGTGAGTTAAGATAGCCTCGAATGGGAAGCTGAAGCTTCTTCTATTATTGAAAGAAATGCCCTCCTGGTCATTCGTTGGGATTGATAAACATCGTGCGATAATCATCATGTAGTAAAGTGCACTGATAGTGCGGGACAATTTGTTTTGTTTTGGTACTCCAGCCTACCAGTCAGCATGGAGACAAAGGACTTGAGGCGGTGCAGTACTACTTGCTCGCAGTTTTTCTAACATCAAGAAAACAAGTAGGCTATTCAGTTGTTGTTTTATTCTAAAGAATCTGACGTGCGGAGGTCAGCGAATGGGGCTGTCAAGGTATTCAGGAGCTCTTCATCGTTACAATTCCACCAGAATTCTCTATGTAGTCAGAGAGTTGGTCAAGCGATCCGTCGTAGAGAATTCCACCAGAATTCTCTATGTAGTCAGAGAGTTGGTCAAGCGATCCGTCGTAGAGAATTCTGGTGGAATTGTTACTGTTTCAGGTTAAGAAAGACAAGCGCAATTATTGCAAGCGTTGATGTAAGAGTGATTGTGTGCGACTGTCACGAAGGTGACTTTGCAAAAGGCCGCGCAGTTCGGAAGAATGTCTATTTGAATCCTGGGTGGATCGGTCAGATTCAGAGAATACATGAAAAGGGTGACGTTGAACAAGACAAACTAAACATGCAACTCGCACTGTTAGTGGTCAGATCAGTTATGAATCTCCTGAATGGAAGGGGAATCGCAAAACAAATTAAATTAGAACCTAACAAGGTCTATCTGCTGAAGTGGAGGTTAGCAATGATCCATGTGGTAACAGTAATTATTAACCTCCACATCAGTTTACGATAGCGATTGCGTCTAACCCAACAAAACATGAACTATGACCTTCAACTCGAATAACTTGTCATAACTGTTAACGACAGATGGATTAGTTCAATTCAAACTTTCCTACGATAAACTGCTCGAATGTCTTCTAGCTGGTGCTATCGTTTGATAGTTCCACGTCCTTTTCGACTGTTGATTTGCTTGTGCATTCGCCTCTGTTAGCAAAGCACAAGACATGTAAAACTGTTATAGATTTCACAATCATTCCTATACATCCCTCTCTGACAACGCTAAGAAGATAACTGTAACGCCTCCAGAGCAGCAGAACAGAACAAACAGAAAACCAAGCGATCACGAAGTAGAAACCCACCCACCCTCCTGCTTCATCCCCTGAAGTATCAAAGAGATAGCAGGCATAGAAAAAGGGCAAGAGGAGAAATAAAGGGCGGGTGGCTCGGTCAAAGCTCTGCTCCATTCTCCCACACTCCTCTCCTATCTCCAACAACATTTTATCCTCCACCTCGTCCTTCTCTTTGTCCTTCTCCAGCCTTTTCTCTGTCCCCTCCCTCTCTTGGCGCTGCTCTCCCTCATCATCATCATCTTCGTCCTCAGACTGGTCTTTCTGACATATTCTTGTCGTCATTGTGACTGCTGAGGAAGCTGGGAGAGCCTCTATGTCATGCTCGTCATTCCTTTTCCTCTCCTCCACACACTCACTGTCAACCTCATTCTTGTCATCTACACTCTCCCCTGAATCACCATCAGCTTGTGTTGCTGACATATCTATCGCACTGGTCTTCTCTGTCTTCCGCCTCTTACTGGACACCCACCTCTCAAGCACACGCAGCCACCCCACCTGAGTGAGATAGGTGTTCGAGGCGATGCTGAAGGCTATCAAGATGGCCAAATAAGGCAATACGGCTCCGAAGGTCAGCAAGCATCCCAACATCATCGTCACACGAACAACATAGTCGCCTGAGGAAAAAAGAGATCCCTCGGTTGTGCTTTCATCGCCTTTGTTGTCGAGCGTCCATAACCCCGGTAGCAATTTCTGAAGGAAAAGTGGTTTCTTTGGGACTTGCTCCACTGCCCTCGACCTAATCCAATCCGCGTAAAGGGCAAAAGCAAAAGCCAAACAAGGATAAAGGATGCCGATAATTATATACTTGTAAGCAAAGACATAGGCATAGTCCACAAGAAGAGCGGAACTGCATTGGTAGGTGTAGCTAAAAGGAGGGGAGAAGTAAAGAGAAAACACTGCCGGCTCAAACTTGGCACAGCCCAAGTTGATGAACACTTCACATTGTTCGAATGTATAAGAAGCTTTGATGGTTTTGGGAGAAGCGAAGACATAGTAGAAGCAATCCGAACTTGCAACCATCGTGGCAAGACAAGGAGCGACGATCGTATTGAACAGCATCAGACTGCTCATGAACCCCACATTCTCCTCATGCAAACCTCCCGCTTTCTCGTTTGTTTTGCGCTGCTGCTGCAAGGGCTGCAGCAAATGAACAATACCCAGCTGCACCAACATACTCCAATACACCTTGAAGAGAGACAAAGCCACGGACAACATCATCGCGCTCCATCTCTCGATCTGCAAATAAATGTAAACGTAGAATCCATTCACCACTAGCACTATGCTGATATTCACCACAGCAATACAAACCTTCACCAATAGCACAGCTCGCCAGTCCAGCTTCTTCCTCTCTGTGATCGAATCACTGCCTGACCCAGAGGGCAACGAAGAGATAGCACTTCTTTCAGACTGAGATGTGACGCGTTCTTGTGCATGCAAGACGTTCACTGTGCATTCTTCGCCTTCTGTTGAACTGTCTTGACCATGAGTGTGTTGCTGTTGCTGTTGACGTCTGCTCACACCTCGACTGCCATCCAGATACCTTGTAGACACCAACCCGATCAACACCATGAAATAGACTAACAACACACAGCTTGCACCAATCCCACTCAAATACCCTGCTGACAAAGTCCATGCATATTCGTGGCTGTAGGAACCATAAAACACAGTCAAACTGCCATAGATAGGGCCTCCCACACAAATCATGCAGACCATTAACCAGAACACATATCGACGAATACTGCCCAACAGTTTTCCAGACACAAATATATCTACAATTGCACATTTTGAAGAAGCTCTGCGGGGCTCTATCTGGTTCGCGATCGCAATCCAAATACAATCCCATCTGGTGACAATTCTCATGCAAGCAGACGGAGTCGAAGCCAACATCTGCCAATCCGCTCTTTGCCATAAAATGAGATCATCACACCAATTAGCCAACTGCAAGAACAAGAAGTTGTGTTGAAGTGCTGTGCAACACACACGAAACGGATACCAAGATGGCGCGTGCAGTTCATTCGATGGTTCGTGTGATCGTAGGAAAAGCCTATCATCATGACTGTGAACACCACCACTAATATCGTCCTCAACGGGTTTACGATTTCCATCCACTACACTGGAAACAACAGATTTCTCTTTCCTCGCAAAATAAATAAACAGAGAGACAAACCCGAAAATGAACAAAGACAACCCTGCCCATGCAAATAACGCACTGTTCAAGTTATCTGATCCACAGCCATACTGCAGGCGATAAGGATCAGCGGAAGGAACATCGCTGCTCAACCCTGTCTCTGGACAAGCAAACATGTTTCCTTCCAGCATGTTTAACTCTCCCCCCGCTCCCCCTATATCATAGTAGAAGCCAGGAATACGACCAGATAGACGATTGATATTTAGATAGATGGAAGCGTTGGTAGAGAACCCTGACGATGAGCCAGCACTGCTATTACTATCGCTATTGCTATTGCTGGTGCTAGAACTGTTAGTCCATGCACTTGCATCACCACTTTCACCTCCACTCTCCAACTGCAACTCACCTTTCAGCTTGTTATAGCTCACATCTAGATTTACCCACCTGCTTCCTCCTCGCAAAGGAGGTGGAAGACTGCCTGTCAGCTGGTTGTGAGACAGAGAGAGATCGCTCAAGGAAGCTCCCAGCTCTTGCTCTTCCTCCACAGGGATACTGCCTTCCAATCCATTGCCTGACAAATGGAGAGTGCGGAGCTTGGGCATGCTAAACAGACACTTGGGGATGCTGCCATGGATGGCATGGTTGCCCAGGGTGTAGGAATGCACCTGAGGCAGCAAGGATGATAAAGTGGATCTGCGACAAGCTTTGGCTGTCGACAAACCATCCAAAGCCAGCACCTGCAATGAAGTCAGATTGCAGAAGCTCTCAGGGATAGTCCCCGTAAAGCAATTCTGGATGGCAGCAAAGGAGGCGAGAGAGTTTCCAGTCGTCACAAAGTGTAGATCGTTTGGCATTGATCCAGTCAACTGATTGCTGCTGAGATCGATATTTCGTAAATACTGGTTGATACCGAAGGAAAACAATTCTTCGATCGATCCTTCAAGAAAGTTGGATCGCACAAAGAAAAGCTGGAGATAGCCCATATCAAATATGTCCGGTAAGGTTCCCGTTAACATGTTATTGGAGACATCGAAGGCCATCATTTCCCTCGCCTCGCTGAGGAAGGAGATGTGCCCAGTGAAGAAATTGCTGCTGACATTCAGAAACTCCAGATAGCTGAAAGAAGGTAGTGTGAAGTCCAAACGACCTGTAAAGAGACAGCTTTGAACTTGCAGCATGATGAGACTGGCCATGCTTGAGAGGTCGACTTCGAATTTGCCAGTGAAAAAGTTGTTCCCCAAGCTGAGGCGTTCCATGTGAGAAGTTTCGCTGAAATTGGAGACCTTTCCATAAAGAAGATTGTAGTCTAAGGCAAAGTAATGCAGAGTATGCAGACCATTGACCTGCTGGGAGAGTGTGCCAGAGATGAGATTGTCGCTCAGCAAGATCTCGATCAGCAGCTGCGACTGGAAGAGATCGTCAGGAATAGTACCGTCCAAGAAATTGTAGCTCAAGTCCAATGTGTCAAACAGTGGCAAGAGACCAAAGCCAGAAGGTATAGTTCCAGTGAGCAAGCTATCAGCTACGGAGAGGGAAATCAAAGCGGAAATGTTTGCCAACTCAGGCGGGACGGTTCCGTTGAAAGAGTTGGAGTTCAGATAAATAGTACCCAACTTCGGCAAGCTGCCAAAGCTAGAAGGGATCGTTCCAGTAAGATAATTTTGACCCAAATCAAGGCCGGCCAAGCTGACCATGGCCGAGGCATTGGATGGAAGAGTGCCAGATATCACATTCTGCTCTGCGGTTAAATAGCACAGGCGAGACAAAGAGAAAAACTCGTCTGATATGCTGCCGGAGATAATATTCAAATCTATTTGAAGATCTTGCAACGTGCTATTGAAGGCCCACTGCCGAGGAAGAGGTCCGGAGAAGTAGTTGCTGTCGAGATAGACCAGTAGTAGCTCGCGGTTGTTGTAGAACAAGAGCGAAGGGATGGAGCCTGTCAATTGATTCGCTTTCAAGTTTATTTCGCGAAGAGTTTTGAGTTCTCCTAACGACTCGGGAAGCGATCCTTGCATAGTGTTGGCCATGGAGGAGAAGACCTGCAGATTGGTCAGATTGCCGATGGCGTGGGAGATCGTGCCATGGACACCCGACATGTCGAAGGATAGGTAGACCAGCTTCGTCAAGGAGTACAGCTCTTCAGGGATAGTTGAAGACCAGGGCATGCTATTCAGCGAGAGCTTCTCGAGGTTCTGCAAGCGCGCGATGGTGTGCGGCAGGCTGCCAGAGAGAGAGACAGATTCGAAGCTCATCTCCTGCAAGGTTGTCAGGTACCCCAAGCTTTCTGGGAAGCTGCCATAGAGGCCTGGGTTGTTCTCGATCCTCAAGAGGCGCAGCGCGGACAAGTTGCCCAAGTCGGCGGGCAGTGTGCCGGCTAAGGCGCAGTACTTCAAAGCGAGTGCCTGCACCTCCTCCCAGCAGGCGGTTGCGTTGCAAGTCACTTCGCATTCTATTCCCATCCATCTCTCTGAGCATGGATTGGGCTGTGGCTGGGAGAAGTTCCAGGGATTGGCCTTGTTGTACCACCAATCGTCTCCATTGGTGGCATTATAAAAGCTGTGGAGGATGTCTACGTCTGCTTGAAGGGGAGGGAGGATTGAACTGTCATTTGACCACGACTGAGCCTGGATTGGCATTGACAGGCGTTGACTGGATGGATGACGAATGGAGTGGTTCTTCAGCAAGCAGTCAATCAGCAAGCAGTGGACCATGTTTAACTTAAGAGGAGAGAACTTTGAAAACACGAAAAACAAAATTCCAAATCTCCAGACTTGCGGGTCAGTGAAACAATCGGCTAGACTAACAAAGAAGGCAACAACGACTCCAGGCTTATTCTCTTCCTTTCTCTTTCGCACACAGTTCTTGATTCTTTCTATCTTGGAGAGGAAGAAATGGGCAATGGCGCGATTCGTGCCCCACCCAATTATGAAGACTTCTGTGCCTTGGCCGGCGAGTACGACCGCCTGCGCGCAGCGGGGCTGTCAAAGGAGGAGCTGCACCTCGTCGTCTGCAACCGCATCAACGCCTCTATCGCTAGCGGTGGCGACGCTTCTGCGCGTAATTTGTTGAGTCCTGCGAAGGACAACCAGTTGCGTCGAGAGGAGTCTGTGTCTTCTGCTCGCGGACCGTCTGGGCCCGCCGCAGGAGGAGGTGCTGGAGGAATAGGCCAAGCGTCCTTGAACCTTCACTCAATTCGTGAGCAGGGCGAAATGGAGAGCAAGGAGGACCCTCCTTTACCCCCCGGCGCCGCGGGCTTGGTCCTCCTCATCGACGACTCCCCCGTCGCTTCCAAAGTCGCCTCCAAAGTTCTCACGAAGCTCAGCTTCGAAGTGATCACAGCCAACTCTGCCAAGATGGGCTTTGATATCCTCAATGCGCGAAAGGAGGAGATCACCTTGGTGTTTCTCGATGTTGTCATGCCGAATGTTGACGGCGTGGAATGTTTGGGCTGGATCAAAGATTCGCCTGATGTTGCTCATATCCCCGTCTATATGTTATCGGGACTTGAAGACCAAACTCTTTCTGATGTATGCATCGAGCGCGGGGCGGAGGGGATGCTATTGAAGCCTCTCAATGCAGAAATTGTGAGGAAGATTATGAAAGATCATGGCATGGGCCAACAGGGAATGGCAGTATTAGCTGCGGGAGGAGAAAGGCAAGAAAGAGTATCTGATCTCACGTTACCTATGTCTGCCCTGCTGTCCAACGAGGGGCCTAAATCTTTCAGCAAGACTGCGAAGACTGAGTTAGGTTCTCCTACCAAGCGCGCGAAGGCGGGGTCGACGATGGTGGGGAGCCAAGCACCGGCTTTCAAGCTAATGGACAGTGATTTCAACGAGTTCCTTTTCCCCTTGCCTGCCTCAAGGAAGAATGTGCTTCTTCTCTTCCTACCCACTATCCACTGCTCGGAGTGGTTCGATCCGGAAAATGGATTCTTGACGAAGTTCTTCAAGTATTATGAATACCTCGTGAGCAGTCGCAAGGTTTTGGTCGTTGGAATCACTGCCGATCTACCACATGCATTACAAGCTGCAAAGCGAATCCATCAAATCCCCTTCGTCCTTCTGTCTGACCCTTCCTTGTTCGTCTCACAAAGGTAAATTGAACAACCTGTTTATGTGCGAAGGTCTGTTCGGCTAACAACTGATTTGTCATGGCGCGCAGGTATGTTGGGTCGATTGACTTTGGTCGTGTGCTCTGCAAGGTGGAGGATGTCAGGAATGAGAGCCACACGGCCGAAACTCTGAGTCATGCTCAGCATTCCCTCGTCGCTCCCTGCCTGGGGGTCATGCTGTTAAACCGCAAGAGAGAGGTATTGCGTAGATGGATCGCCTATCTTGATGAGTTCGAACCGGTAAGTCGATACCTGTATCTCTGCCTGTAGATCTCGAGGCAAGAGTATTGAATGTTCATTGTCTTGTAACAGGATCTTAAACAATTCCCCCCGGACTTCGAGGACTGGTTGGGGCAGTGTGTGGATATCAGTGCGAATACAAATCCGCTGAGCGGACCAGGCGCCATATCAGAGGATGATGTCAGTCAGAATCAAACAAGCAATCAAGCAACTAACGCAGGGTCGATAACTCCGCTTGCTTCTCCCCAGAGGACGATGGAGAAGGCTGGTAATAATGGTGGAATCGCCACTCTCACACAGGCCAATCTCCAGGCTCTGAATAGCCGCAGCGAATCGTCCAACAACTCCATTGGGCTGGCAGGTTTCACCACTCCTATAAAGCCGGCGCTAAAGCCTGGCCACAGCTACCGCGAAAGCTCCATGCCTCTGACTGTCAACCCTATCCCGCCTGGAAGTAACACTGGCAATGGCTTTGGGAACACATCCATTAGTGGCAAAACCCAGACATCTTTTCCCGGCAATGGAGGCAATGCGTTTGTCAACTACACATCGTCTGCTCCTGCTCTTGCTCCTTCTCCTCTTGCCTCGCCGGCAACGGAGTGGAGCAGCGCGGTAGAAACCAAAAGCAGAAACTGTGTGATGGTGGTGGACGACTCTTCCATCTCCTCTCGAATCGTGTGCAAAAAGCTAGAAGACATGGACTTTGAAGTTCGCGCTGTTTACAATGGACAACTTGCTTACGATATGCTCAAGAAGTCTCCCAAGCTATTCTCCATCGTCCTCACAGACGTTGTCATGCCAATTTGCGATGGCCCCACCTTGCTCAAATTGATCAAAGCTGACACTGCTCTAAAGCACATCCCCGTCATTATGCTGTCAGGACTGGAAAGCCAAGAGCTAATCCAAAGCTGCTTGGATGGTGGTGCCAAAGCTGTGATGAGGAAGCCTTTTGAACCCCAAGTCTTCCGAGACATAATCAAAGACTTGCTCTAGAGTCATCTTTTAGTTGAAGAAACGATCCATCTGATGGTATAGGCTCTGTTCTCGCAGCTTTCCTTTGCTTATTGTCCGTGCTATAGAATGCCTAGAGTGGAAGTTAGAGTGGGTGTTCATGGTCGAAGGGACTGTCTGGGTGTTGTTTGCTGTCATGTATTCTGTTTGTGTTTGCTGTTTAACAAGTAGGTGGTATTTGTAAGTTTATAGGCTCGAACGTTACTATTCCATATTCGTTTCGTACATCTAAATGATGAGCAAAGTTCTATCAAAAACACAGTTGTCATATTAGTTCGTGGCTATGGTAGTGGCTAGTAAATTAGTTGACAATGAGGCGAAAGATGAAATTGTAACAGAAAACGATCGTCACGAGGGCTTCGCACGTGGTCACCCACCGTACTACTGGCCTCGCCTGAGCACGCTTAACTTCCTAGATCTGACGGGTTAGGGTGCAGTAGTGCTAGTATGAACGATGATGTCTGTTACTGTCACCACCTCACTATAAATACTGTACTACCACATCCTCTTCCATTTCCGCTTTGACTCGGTTCCAATGCTTGAGTAGTGTTCCTTGCTGAGCGGAGTGTATCGATCACACACACCACAACTGATGAGATGATGAAGTCAAGTCTTGACATGGTCAAGTCTTCTTCGCTATGCAGTAATAGCTACAGTATAGCGACAATGACTGCTGCCTTGTCATCAGCAGCTTATTGCTGTGGTGGATGAGCTCCGATGCCTTGAAGTTTATCAGATATACTGTAGATTATGATGTGACGTACAGTACAGTAGCTAGACACATTCTCACTCTTCTGCAAGCTGTGGTAGCCATGTTCTAACTGCCACTGAGCTGTCTCAGAGTCTCCAATAGCAATAGCACTACTGTACAGTACAGGTGATTAGAACGAGAGGGTTGTGCATTATGAGCAGTCAGTCTATATGAAGACCTCCTTTTTGTTCGGGATGATCCTCTATGGACTGAAATCAGAAACTTTTACGGTTTATCCTTGGTTGAGGTAAGCCCATTAAAGAACGCCCGTTGTGGACAACCACAAGCAGGTA